>JAQSVV010000340.1:1200000-1595060 GCA_036375495.1 Agrotis segetum
GTGACCCCGGAATATAAAGGGCTATTGAAAGCCCTTTATGTTCCGGGGTCACGGTAATGAGATAAGTCCCGCGACCATTTCCAGAACCTTGACGAGGTTTATCAATGTGTAAACCAAGCAATGCCCGGAAACGAGTTTGGACGTCCTTCTTTTTTTCTTCTTTAATCTTCTTTTTCTCTGGAGTCGATGCAGACCACTTTAGAAACCCTAGATTAGAAGAAATATGCAGAATCATTTCCATACATCTTATCCACGCATGTTCAACGCAATAAAAAATATCATGAGAAAAAATGATTTGGTCGATATTTCGGCATCTAGCTCGAAATGGCGCAGTAATGACGCAGGTTTTTTTTATTTCCCTGTAACACTGAATAAGTAAGGTATCTTAAAATGTCATTAACTCAACACCGGGAGCCACCGATAACAACAAAACCTCCACTTGAAAAATAGAAAGACGTAAAATTTCCTTATGACGTTTAAAAATTAAATTAAAAAACAGGAAAAAATATATGTCACAAAAACATAACGTAGTCGTAAACTAGAGATCTTGAGCAATTCAAAAATGTATAATACTAATATATTCCCTTGAACGACATAGAAAGTATCTTAAGTTGAACTTCTACAACGAGTAGTCTAGTTAATATGAAATTTTCAAAGTATGACGTTTGAATGTAATTTTATGCAAGTAAAACATTTTTTTATATTTTTTTCCTTTGGTTTTTGATAGTTCTATTATGTATGAATGTAAAACAATCAAAACAGTTTCAGTAACACGGCTTTTGTCTCAACCATTTTTGAGACGGAAAATACTGTTTGGTCCCATAGTGCGCCGGCGCGCCGCCGCCGCCGTGATTTTCCCCGCGCCGCCGCCGCCGTCCACAGGCGCCGGCGCGCCGAACCCGAGCACGCCGAACCCAAGCGGGCGGCGTTCAGTTTAATCGTGCGAACGCACGATAATAAATGCGGCACTAGACGTAGACGTTTATAAAACGATACTCTTTGACATTACAATTTCTGTGTTGTCCTAGTTATCAGCAAACAAACACAGTTTAAAATAAACTAGGTTTTAAAAACCGGCCAAGTGCGTGTCGGGCCACGCACAGTGTAGGGTTCCGTAGTTGCCCATCAAAATACTTATGCGAACTAACTAAACTGATTCGCTGAATTTAATTTTATAAAGAAGAATTTTCAAAATCGGTTCAGGAGTCTTTGAGAAATCGGGGAAAATACATAAGAATAAAGATTACGACGAATTTAGAACCTCTTCCTTTTTTTGAATTTAGTTAAAAATAGTTCACGATAAAAACCTACCTATCCCCAAAAAACATACCTATAAAAGCTGTAAAAATAAAGTTGACAAACTTACATTTGCAGTTGTCTCCGATACATTTTGTTTAGAAAATATGATGTCCAAGTACATTTTATAAGTTGGTCGACTATTACTCGTAAAGTTGTAAAGCCTGCTTAGTCATGATAATTTTCTTTTAAACTTCGTTAAATATACTACTATTGTGAATTTTTTCACACCCCCAAACATAACCGTTTAGCTGGTAGAGGGGGGGGACACTCGAATCGAGCAAAATTTAGCACTTTAAAGCTTAATATTTCACAAACGAATTTTTTTATCAAAAAATTGTTAATGGAAACTATCATTATTTTTTAAAGGCCTATTTAATGATACCCCACACTAAGGGGTACACGAGAAAAAAAAAATCCTCAGTTTACGTGTAAGTACTGGAGGTACCCTAAAAAAAAATATTTTACGAGATTTTATTTTACCACTTTTTTGGCACAACAAATCCGTATATTTACACCAAATTACAGCTCTCTAGTACTGTGCGTCTCTGAGCTAAACTGCGGACAGACGGACGGACGGACATGGCGAAACTATAAGGGTTCCTTGTTGACTACGGAACCCTAAAAATACTTATATTAAGCTGCATCTGGGGCGTCAAATGAGTCTTCCCACCCCGGGCAGGGTGGGAGGGACTGTCAGACTCGTACTAACTTCCACGGTGTCCTTCAATAGCCCGTTTATGTCCCTGCAGGCTTTGGCCCTCTAGAGGTGGGGCCCCATCATCATGCTGACGCTCTTTGTGGCGCGCGTGGAACACAACGCGCCGACGACCCAGGTATGGTCCGTGGTCGGACAGCGAGTTGCCCTGTACTCGCCGCCTGCATGCCCGCGCCTACGGTGGCCGGAGATCGTCTTGCGATGTCCCTTGCTGTGGGCGTCCACCACTGCGGCTAGGACAGAGAGGACGCTGTCTTCTCCCTCACGCGGCCCACCTCCTCCTTCGCGAGCATGACTGCCTCGCAGAAGCAGCATGGCCGCGCCCAATGCGGGGTGCGAGAGGTCTCCGCCTGTCACTACCGACTACTACGTGAGGACACGTCGGTGCTCTGCCCGAGCGGGGCAGTTTTTCACCGTATGTTCTACTGTGTCCTCCCTCCGGGCGACCCTCGCAGTGGTGACACCCAGGCGTTTCCTCCTTCCTCATCAAACACAGGTTCCTCCCGAAACTTCCGTTTCCGGTGAGGACCTGCGTCATGCGGTAGGTCAGGACGCCGTGACGCTTATCCAGCCACTCCCCAAGAGGGGTCTTACGGCCACGATTGCTGCGTGCCCGGACGTCCCTCCATACTGCCCTGAGATCGCGCCGGAGCTCTTCTCGCCGCGCCTCGACTTCTCGAGGCAGCGGTGATACGCCCCGGCGCCACCACGTGCCATTCTAGACGCGCTGGAAGGTAGTCGCCTCCAGGTCCCAGGGCAGCAATCCGGAAGATCCGGAGATTTGCCGATTCGCTGGCGATCGTGCGGTATATCCGAATCATCCGGACAGCCATGTCTGGCATACTCATCAAGGCTTACTGTAAAAATATAGCCACCAGCAATTTTTAATGTTAATTTGGTTTTCTCTTTTTTTAGTTAATCTTGCAAATTCAATTTGTCTCGTCAAAATTATAATAAATCTTTAATTATATGTAAAACATTGTTCTATTTCTTCTCTTAAATTAATTAATTAGAATAGTTAAATAAAGGTCACGCCGCGCCGCCGACGCCGCCGCCGTCAACTCCAAAAAGTCGGCGCGCCGCCGCCGACTGATTGACCATCGGCGCTCATATCTATTCCGGGGTCACGATAATGAGATAAGTCCCGCGACACCGGCAGGCTTTGGCCCTCTAGAGGGGGCCCCGTCATCATGCTGACGCTCTTTGAGGCGCGCGTGGAACACAACGCGCCGTCGACGTGGGCATGGTCCATGGTAGGACAGCGAGTTACTCTTTACTCGCAGCCGCTTGCCCATTGAAATAATTCTGAAATAACTTTGTTTAAGATCCGTAAAAGAAAGGCAACTGGGCTTCTCCCAGTTGTAATGTCCCTTTGTGCCTGTTTACCTTGTTTTGTTCTGTCTCCTGCTTGCATGGAGGGAAGTGGAAACAAATTTTTTCCTACTCCTCCACTATTTTTTTCTGATTAATTTCGTTGCAGGATCCAAGACAGGTAAATTCATTCTCCGGGACACGTCGAGCTTCATTGTCTCGGCGCTTTTCTGGTGGTTGCCACTGATGATTCTGGCTTTGAGGAGTTGCAGTGGTTTGGGAATAGTGTGGTTGGTTTGTCCCAATAAAAAAATCCGTAAAAGAAAAGATATCTATAGAATTGATCAAGCTACGCCTGCAGTTTTACCTACGTTGAATAGAAATAGTAGACACGTTACTGTAGATTAAAATATTTATGTTAGTTCAGCAGATAAGATTAAATTAATATTTGCCCTTTTATTTATTCATCGCAGTTAGCTATGATAACGAGATTTAAGTTCAAAACCTGTGCAAGCGCATAAACCGTGACTGTACTAGCAGATAAGCGGTAAAATGAATTAATATTGCCGTAGATATTATACAGAATCTTTTGTTGAGGAAATTATAATGATAATGAGCGCCGTAAAACTGAGATAATTGGCTTTGTACGAAAACAAATTGGTAAATTCTATTTTTGTGAATATTCACTGATTGAACAAAAGAAAAATAAGAGTCCAAATGTTTTTATATCATGCGCCAAGGAAGGATGATGTTCAAGTCAGAATAACTCCTAAGATACTTAACGTAGAGTAATAACTTTGATATTATTTTATAGCCTGACTGAAACACTTTTAATGTAATGCAAACACCCTAGCAAAATTTAGGGGTAATTATCGAGCTAGAGTTAAAAATGTGAAATTATTCAGTAATTTTTGTGTACAATTTCGTGTTTGCCCATATTTTTTGGTTATTACCCGACTGCGCGACGCAAAGGAGGGTAATGTGTTTATCAGTCTATGTAGGTATGTATGTATGTATGTATGTATGTTTGTTTCTATGTGGCGTTCTAGAGACCAAATGCGTAGGCCGATTTTGATATTTTTTACGTCAATCGATTCGTCTTAACCTTGCGAGTGTCACTAAAGACATGCCAGTAATCAAAATTCACCACAGCGACAATCAGACGCCATATTGTCAAAATGAAAAAAAATAATGTCGATGAACTATATCATGTGGGGTATCGTTGAATAGGTATTTTAAAATCAACTTTAGGTTCCCTTTATCATTTTTCATTTTAAATAATAGTTTAGGATATATAACGATTTAAAGTTGTTTAGCAAAACAATAATTCTCTGAATAGTAACTAATAAAAAAAAAAAATTAACGAAAAACAAAAAACCCGACTGCGTTAAAAATACACTAAAAAGAAAGAAACAAGCCCAGTAGTTTTGAATTCACTCATTCACACTCACAGTCGGGGCCCCTTGGGAAGATTTGATTGGTATAATTTGAATGGGCCCCGACTGTGAGTGTGAATGAGTGAATTCTAAACTACTGGGCTTGTTTCTTTCTTTTTAGTGTATTTTTAACGCAGTCGGGTTTTTTGTTTTTCGTTAATTTTTTTTTTTTATTTCATACTTTTTAGTTTATAATATTAGTGTGAATTAGTCTCTCTAGATACCTAACTCGGCTCAAAGCTACATAATTATGCTTGATATAACCTTTAGCAAAAATGCGTGAACTTAAGTCAGCCACAGTTCGGTCCAAAGTAGTTCCTTGGTGCTTGTGTATTCTTAGATTATTTTTACCAAAAATATTTGTTCGTCATGCTTATTCACTACGTTTCTTTTTTGGTTGCAAAACCGTTTATTTACGAGTACTAGAAATAAAAACTTAAATCAATAAGTAAGAAAATGAGCGAAAATTATTGTTTTGTTAAAACTTTAAATCGTCATATATCCTAAACTATTATTTAAAATGAAAAACGATTAAGGGAACCTAAAGATGATTTTAAAATACCTATTCAACGATACCCCACATGACATAGTTCATCGACTTTTTTTTTTCATTTTGGCAATATGGCTTCTGGTTGTCGCTGTGGTGAATATTGATTACTGTCATGTCTTTAGTGACACTCGCAAGGTTAAGACGAATCGATTGACGTAAGAATTTTCAAAATCGGCCCACGCGTTTGGTCTCTAGAACGCCACATAGAAACAAACATACATACATACATACATACATACATACTTACATACATACATACATACATAGACTGATAAACACATTACCCTCCTTTGCGTCGCGCAGTCGGGTAAAAAGTATGAAATAAAAAAAATATTTAACGAAAAACAAAAAACCCGACTGCGTTAAAAAAAACTAAAAAGAAAGAAACAAGCCCAGTAGTTAAGAATTCACTCATTCACACTCACAGTCGGGGCCCGTTGGGAAGATTTGATTGGTATAATTTGAATGGGCCCCGACTGTGAGTGTGAATGAGTGAATTCTTAACTACTGGGCTTGTTTCTTTCTTTTTAGTTTTTTTTTAACGCAGTCGGGTTTTTTGTTTTTCGTTAAATATTTTTTTTTACATATTATTTAGAAAACTTTCGTAAGTTTTTGATAAGCCTCAACGTTTAACTTTGCAATAAAGTTAAACGTTGAGGCCATTTGCATGAATGTAGATCTCTTGCGGATTCAAAGATATTTGCATTTTACACACCTTGTACACACCCCAGTTCGACAGATCAAAAAATTAAAATGGCTGCCATTCGCGAAGTATTGGAGTAAGAATTTTTTTTAAAGCATTTTTGTCGATGAAAATGAGCCTAGAATATCCCCTTCAAATATCGCTAACTCGTGCCCGGACACACTGTATACCGTAAAACGGGGTGAATAGGGACAAAACTTTGAAAGGGATTTTAACGATAAATTATAGTAATAATGTTCCCAACAAAGGTCTCAAAATAAGTATTATTTAATAAATAAGTTTGAGTAGGTAGTCGTTGCAAATCTATTCAATTAAAAAACTTGTTAAATTGATTGTCACGGGACTTATCAAATGACCGACCCTGGAATGTAAAAGTTAGGATTTTAGTCACTACAAGTCTGGCAGTCCGTCCCGCCCTGCTCTGGGTGGGAGGACTCATTTGATGATTTACCCCAACAAAAAAGAAAAAAAATAATACCTACAGCATAATCATTTTTAGGAATTTTTAGCGGACACTGTAGAGGAGTTATTATACTAAACTCCGTAATTCCGTGACCTCGCGACCCTGACATAATTATATCTGAACACGCCTGTACATTGTAATTGTCATAATTTATTTAATTTAGTAATTAAAATATATAAAACCTTTCGCTTCGTGTAAAACTGCTTTGAAACTCTCTACCGTATGTCAGGTAAAAAAAAATGATTTTTTTTCTTTGTAAAACCATTTGATGAGTCCTCTGGCCTTGGGGGCACCAGACCGGACTTCCAGACTTACTGACCAAATCCACAGTGTTTCTTCGGCTGCTCTTTAGGTTCCGGGGTCACGGTAACCAATCAAGACTATTTCTGACCACCGTAAGCGCAGGCATGCAAACGACAGGTAGTGACTCGTCGTCCGATTGAGAGCAATGCCCTGGTCGATCGATGGCGCGTCGTGTTCCATGCTGACAATAATATGACGGTGGGTCAAACGCCCAGTTCGCGAGAATATATAAACAGGCTACCGTGACCCTGGAACGCAAAGGATTTTTAAACGAACTCCGTGGAGTCACACGAGGCTGACAGTTCCGTTCCGTCCTTAGCGTGAGTATTCATTTTATGATTTCATCATCATCATCATATGCCTATAATGTTCCCACTGCTGGGACACAGGCCTCCTCTCTGTGAGAGGGAGTGGGATCCACCACGCGGGCCCAGTGCGGGTTGGTAGATGTCACATGATCGAATTTTTTGTTCTAGGACATGCCTGTTTCCTCACGATGTTTTCCTTCACCGTTTTGAGAGCAGTGATGATGAAATAAATTACACAAAGTTATGCGCCTGGCGGGGTTCGAAATCGAACCCACGACCTACAATTCGTAAGTCGGGACCGATACCAGTGGGCCACCACTACTCGTGATTATTTACGACGTAAAAAAGAAAATGTGTGGAAATCTACTGGAAAAAGTTGTGATAACAATTTGTGTTTCTAGGCAATATCTTTGTCAGTAGGTGTGGGCAATGATTACAGATTAAATGTTATTGATTATTATATTAAATCCTATTGGTTTGTGATAACATTGTCGACAACGAATAAAATAATATACTGGGAAATTGAAACCCTGAATTGCTAATTCAAGTAGAGTCATTGTAGTGATTAGATAATTATCTACTTATAGTTTTTTTTTATGGGACAAACCCACCACAGTATTCCCAAACAACTGCAACTCCTTAGAGCCAGAATCAACAGTGACAACCACCACAAAAGCGCCGAGACAATAAAGCTCGACGTGTCCCGGAGAATGAATTTACCTGTCTTGGATCCTGCAACGAAATTAATCAGAAAAGAATAGTGGAGGAGTAGGAAAAATATGTTTCTATTCCAATTATTTATAGATTATGAAGTTTCTTACTGGTTCTTTTCCATTAGAAATGAGCAAGCAGAACTGTGTAAGCCCACCGATTCGTTTAGGTGTAAATAGAACAATTTGGAAAATAGCAACCGAGTCGCAAAAGGAAAAGTTCTCAACATGGAAAATTTTCTAAAAGCTTGATTCTCATGATGGCTGATTCTTAAAATGGCAATTTTTCAAAAAGCATCATTCGTAAAATCGCAAATGTTCATAATGGAAAATTTTCAATAATTGAAATTGAAGGTATAAATCATAAAATAAAAGATTTCTACTCCTGTTTCATGTCATGCGAAAAAATCTCAGGTTTCCAAGAATTTATACTCCCAATTGCAAAAATTAATCCATTTTGATCATTTGCCATTTTGGAAATCAGGCCTTTCGAGAATCGGCCATGATCAAAGTCACAGGCCGTAACTCCTCATGAACTAGAAGTGTGATATACGAGTATGTATCTTTCTCTCAAAATCATCCATTTGCATACTCGAAACTTTCCAAGACATTTTCCTTATTCGTCTAGATCGCATGCTAACCGGTTTCCATACAACTTTTGAGTCATCGGCGCCACTTTCATACTTCGTAATATGTAGTCGTTTCTTATCTGCTTAAACAGACTCTTCATCTATACATATATCTATATTTCCATATTATTTTGGATAGGTGCTTCAAAAACAGCAGTTTATTTTGTCAAAGAATCAGCATTTCCATCCAATATGGCAAAGCTGTCAACGTTTTGGGCACTGTTTCCGTTGACAGCGATTAGTGCTACCGTAATTTCCAGGCCAGGTTTGGCCAGGGAAACGAGGAAGGCCGAAGAAACATTGGCTTGACGTCGTAAGGGACGATATGCGTGCTAACGGGCTCACGGCAGGAGATGCACAAGACCATGCGAAGTGGAGGCGTTTAGGTAGGAAGGCGGACCCCGGGCACCGAGGTGGAAGCCAAGGAAGCAACTGGGATTAACGCCCTGAGGATGATCATGAGTGTTACCGTAATTTCACTAATATCTAGTTATCATGATGGTAAACGAAGATGTGGTCGACGGTGAAGCACGCTTGCCTTTTTTTTATCAAATGAGTCCTCCTGCCCAAGCGGGGCAGTCCTGCACCGTATGCTCCACCATGTCCCCCGGGAGATTCTCGCAGTGGTAACACCCAGGCGTTTCCTCCTTCTTTTTCAGACACAGGTACCTCCAGAAATTGCTGTGTCCGGTGAGGAACTGCGTCATGCGGTAGATCAGGACGCCGTGACGCCTATCCAGCCACTCCTCAAAGAGGGGTTTACCGTCACGATTGCGGCGTGCCCGAAGCACGCTTGCCTAGAGGAAACCTATTCACTCGGGAATACAGAGCAGCAATTCCTCTTCTTAGTTGTGGGCACAAATAGCCCTCGCTGTCGTGGCATCGCTTGAATTTTCTTTTCTCGAGGTGTCAATGGGGAATGCAACTGGGGAACTTATGGCGCTAGCATAGCTAGTTCCCAGCATCGTCATTGGTTCAAATCTTATAGGTATTTCAAAATAGTACTACCTCTAAACATTGTTTTAGGCTATCACGGTTATTTTCATAATTTAAAATGTCACTTACGGGATATCTTCCGTGATTGTTTTTTTTGGGTCATCCCGCGATCATGGCGCTTGCAACAGCGTCGAAATATCGGGAACTCACAATTAAAAACAATCACGGAAGATATCCCGTAAGTGACATTTTAAATTAGTACTACCTCATTGGTCAGATTAGGACCTCGCTATGGTGGCGCCAAGCCGGCCTTCCCCAGAGATGTTCTTCACCCTGGGAGAGTTGTCCGTCAGATTACTGGCTAATATCACCCCGATGATTTTCAGGCATTCTTGTGTGAGGAAAAATAGCTCTGAATAACTTATAGCGAGTAGCGGGATGTACTGGAGGACAGATATGCCACCGTTTGACTAATACGCTGTTTGCAAAGTCGTTGGTGATGTGACAGATATGTAAATTAAGGGGAAGTGAAGTGTAATGGGCGACTCGCTGTCCAACCATGGTCTATGCCCGGGTCGACGGCGTATAGTGTTCCACCCAAGCCTTTAGAGGGCCAAAGCCTGCTGCGAGACGATATAACCGTGGCTCCAGAACAGAACGTAAGTGCTATTGAAGGACACCGTGGATTTTAGTCAGTAAAATTAGTCTGACAGTCCCTCCTGCCCTGCCCTGGGTGGGAGGATTCATTTGATGATTCTACCGCGACAAAAATAAGATTTTCCATACTTTTGCTAGCTAGTGCATTTCCCGGGTCGACGGCGCGTTGTGTCCCACGCGCATCTCAAAGAGCGTCAGCATACTGACGGGACCCCCTCTCGGAGGGCCAAAGCCTGCCGGGGTCGCGGGATTATTTCCTTACCGTAACCCCGGAACATAAAGGGCTACTGAAGGACACCGTGGATTTTAGTCAGTACAAGTCTGACAGTCCCTTCCGCCCAGCCCGGGGTGGGAGGATTCATTTGAAGATGTTCCACACTTTTGCTAGCTAGTGCAGTTGTATTTCGGCTAACGTAGCTATTGTACTAGTCTAGTTTCATTCGGCACTGTACCTATAGCTAATCTTTTGTTAATTATGTCATTTTAGCAAAACCTTCCATAGGGAAAACCAAGGTAGGCAATTATTTTATGGATACTCGTGAAGATCTAATTGATAATAATCTCATCAGTTTTCTAAGCCGCTTAGATCTTTATCATTAAATCCGGTTGAAGCCGCTTTTTTTATTTATCAACCTCATAAATTATGATAAATTGATCATTAAGGGTCTATAGTACCTCAGTATACTTTTACTCGCTCGCACTTGCACGTACCACGCACTATTGCTTGCTCTTTCTTTTAGCTGTCTACACGCAAATCTATTTATTTTACGGCGAAAAAAAAAGGAAATTCAAAAAAGTAAATAACATAAGACCTGCTTTATAGTTAGTTCAGTTAGTATAAAAAGTTTCATGATCTAATTTTAAGTATTGTCTGATTGCCAGCGTTTTATTGTTAAATTTAGAGGTAACTTTGGGATTTTTTTCTATCGAGAAAATTTTATGGAATCATGTTTTCGCCAAACATAAGACCTAACATTAATCCTCAACTTTACCATATATTTATTTCAAAATTAATGCCGTAGTATTTTCGACATATCACAGGTTTCTGCTAAGCCATTTGAGGTAGTATGGGCTCTTAAATTATTTTTTAATAGCTAATTATCTGGCTTAAAAGCGATCGTAACGACGATTAAAAGCTTATTTTTTAAATATTATTACCATTCATTCGAAGATTATTTTATTGATTAATAATTCCGAAATTGCAGATTATTCACTCTATTGATAAAGTTTATCTGTTTGTTTTTAGGGTACCGTACGTAAAATATTAGGTACTAAGCTTCGCTGTCTATATTTCCGTGCATTCATCCGTCACAAAGCAGTAATTCTCATCATGTATTGGGGTCAATCTCCGAGAGGCTCAAAATTAATGTCCTCGGCAATTTCTCGAGAACGTGTGTATATATATTTTTTTTAAGTGCTAGTCTTAAAAGCTAAATAATCAACAAAAATGGCGCTTTAAATCATCATCGTAAAAAGTCAATAAAAAAAAAGATATTAAAAAAAAACCACACAAAATTGCCATTTTTTCATGTGTCGCCACGGCACACGCGGGCTATATTTTGATGATAAAAAAAATGTTGACTTTATTTAGCTATTTTATGTTGATGGCCGTAATTATACATAATCAATCTACATATTCTTGAAAACATGGGCAATACTCGTTAAGTAAATAAAGAGAAAACTCAGGGTCAAAAAATGTGCGTCATTGTCCTGCGCTATGTTTGTTTTCAATATTAAGTAGATTAAGAGACAGGAGGGAGGGAAACTGGTGGCTGTGCGAACAGACCTCCCCGCACCACAGCCGGGCGACAAGCTTTGCTGAAGATACAGGCGCTCGTTTTTAGCAGATATGACTTTGAAATTCGTTCTCCTCAAAATGTTCACTTCAAACGTCATTTACATTTTCATTTATTAATCCGTCAAATATTTTTTTTAATATATTCATTTAGCAAAAAAGTATGAAGGTTATGTGTACTTACACAATTATGAAACGTTTTTTGAAATAGCATGTGCGCAAAACAGGTTTAACCAAGTTTTTTTCCGATTTATCATTTTTCTCAACATCATTGTCCTGGATTTGTACTGCCAGGATAATGACGCACATTGAGAAGAATGACATTATGGACATAAGCTAATGACTCACGTTGAGAAGAATGACGTTTTTATTTTCTTTATTAATTTTAACACTTATTTTGGACATTAATATTACCTTTAAATTATAATTTAATTATTTTGGTGGTTTTTCTTTGCTCCCGCAATGAGACCCTCAGAGAAAAAGAGGTTCAGATCCCCTGTTAAGAAGTTACAAATTATGTATCCTTTAGTACTTTGCTAAGATGATAACTTTATGAATAGCTGCTTGTTTCTGTATTATATATACGTATGTGTATGTCTGCATCTAATTTATCACAATATCTATGTATGCTTTTGGCTACTAAGTATTCCTGTTGCTCCTATTACTACCGGTATGACTTCTGTAGGTGTTTTCCATAATCGTGTTATTTTTGTTTTTAGTAAGTGGTATTTACTCAATTTGTCTAACTCTTTAGGAACTATGTGATAATCTGATGGTATTGTTAGGTGTATTTATCTAAATACTGTATTAACTAAACTAATAAGAATTAAAATAACCTGTTTTAAGCTTTCACGGTTTGTCTCTAAATTTAAAATGTCACATAAGGGATATCTTCCGTGATTATATGTTTGTTTTAGTTCACGATATTTAGACACTGTTCCAAGCGCCATGATTGCGGGTTTAAATCAAAATCTGTCTACCCTCTTTCTTTGAAAAAAGAGGGTAGACAGATTTGTCTGCTCCTAACAATTTATTTTCATCCACCCGCAATCTCCAGTGAACCCGCGATCATGGCGCTTGCAACAGCGTCGAAATATCGGGAACTCAAACAAACATATAATCACGGAAGATATCAAAATCAAAATCAAAATCAAAATCAAAGCGTTTATTTCAATTAGGCCATTACAGGCACTTTTGAATTGTCAAAAGACATAAAATAAAACTAGTACACAAATAGTTATGGTGCTACAGTCCCAGTCACAAGACATAAAAACTGTGAAAGTACCGTAGGTGCTCATTCCAAAAGGTAGATCTCTATGGAGAAGAATGAGCAAGAAACTCCATGGACACTCTTTTTCAATCGCCAAAATTATTACAGATTTTTCTTTACATCATTCATCATCAGGTGTTACATTTTGTGAGAACGATGTGGCAAGTTATTAGTGTCCATAGTTAATATAAAAAGACATTTTAAATATAAAGTTAGGTATTAATAATTAAAACAGACCGTGGCAGCAGAGAGATGACCAGTCTCAACTGACAGCGCCCGTTCACGAACTTGACACATCTATCAGCACCATTCAGCTCAACCATTTTGAAGGGAGCTAAATGATCCGACACACGCGCCACCATCAGCGAGACATTCGAGTGAGCATGACATACTTTCAACCGCCAGGGTTATTCAAGTCAATAAAGTAAAGTACGTAGGTATCTAATCAATAATGGCTCTAAAGCACATAGCACTCACACAATGCATCTAATGCAGCTATATAATACTAAGAAATTGAATCTATACATTGCAAAGGTGGTTTAACAAACTTCATCAGCTCCGACAATAGTTTTAAAATGCTATCTATGTCCGCTTACATGTGGGTTTAATACACATATCATAGTAACATAATGATATCCTACGACCTGTACTATAATAAATGGAGAAAATAATAATCATAATAAAAAAATAAAAAGCAATTAAGAACTATTGTAAAAAAAATAAAAAAAATAAGTATACTTAAAATAATGCAGAATTATATGAAAACATATAATCTGTCGGCAAGTTAATCTAAGATATATCGTAAGTGACATTTTAAAATAAACTAACAAAGAGCATCAAAAAATTTATCTACATCACTGTCAACGGGATAAGTGCCCAGAACGCTGGCAGCATTGCCTTCATTGCGACGTTGGATGGCAATGCTAATTCTTTGACCAAGAAATAGGCCAGCCCTCTGGTCACACGCGAAGAATCGACTATACGTTTTGCAAGTTCTTTAAAAACTCAAATACATAGCTGCCAGTCAAGCCATTGTATTTATGCTGTTTGAGGTTTTCAGCACTTGCAGCAGCCGCATCAGCATAGTACGCTGTACCAAAACAAAGGGATGGCGCAAGGGTTTCGACACATGTTGCCCAGCTTCCATAGCATTATAGTCATATCATTTAGTCTCTTCCTATGGTCGCGTGCCAAGCCAGTGGGATTTAAAACGCTGGCATCTTGGCGATGACAAGAGCACGACGTATAATGTCATTTAAGCTGGCGTGCCGTGCTAACCGACCCGCACTCTTGCTGCCCGATACAGTCGACTGCTTCGCCACATTGACAGCGATGTGGAGCCCCGTAAGCAGCGCCCAAACGCAGGCATGTAGCGATCCAGAGTAGTGTCACTCAGCATGGTACCTATGTTGAATGACGACAGTGCTTGAAGCCATAGACCCGATTCCCATTCGCCCACAGCCAGCAGGCCAGCACGCTCTACAGAATTGGCTGACGTAATAACAAGATTGTACCGTACCAACCTAGAGAGCGGCTCATCCCACTGCCTCTGGAAAGACGGGATCACGGGCCCATCTGAATCCGGGCAAATAATGTTCCAGGCGTTCAAGCAAGACACTTAAAATCAGCCAGAGAAAGATTAAAAATCTTTCTAATTAATGTTTCAGTGCTGTGGACAGGGGACAGGAACTAAATTCACACTAAAAATTTTGCGGAAATGTCTATTAAATAATTCGGATACATAAATTATATCAGGACTATTTTGTGCTACTGTGATGTCTGTCTAGACTGAAATGTCTCACATTAATTCTGCAGACTCATTTTTTATTTATTTGTGGTTAATGTTTCATAAATGCCTGCTAGTTTTTCACACCCAGAGATGATGTGTTGTGTGGTCTCATCTTTCGTTAGACATAACCTGCTCTCTCGGAACTGCTTATAGTGGCAAATATTGAAAACTAACAAAAATGATACCGGTTGCTTTTTTAGCCAATTAAAAAGATATTATAATCTATGTTTACTTTTTCTAGTACTGCTTTATAATACGGCCCATATTACAAACGAGTAGAGTAGAACCGGTACCGCGTTAGTATTGATAGCTTTTACCTGATTCCTAGCATTTAATTGTGTGTTCGCTATTGATTTTATCCTGCCAAAGTATTCTTTCTTTAGTTGGTCTCTTATTCTGTTATGACCTATTTTGCCCGCCTCATTTATATCTATGTAAATATTTGTACGTCTCGTCTTTTTTCTAATGTTCAAATTTCAAGTTTTAAATTTTTGCTCTTCGCTAACTCTACCGGTTGTCACATAACTGTAGAACATTGCACTTTCTTAATCCAAACTGCATTCCTGTCTCTAGTAAATATTTCTTTTCTATCGCGTTAAATCTTTAAACGACTTTTATAATTTGCATAAACTTTAAATCGACCTTATATAGGAAGTGGTTCACTGTTACGGTTACGGTTGAAATTGTGTTTATTTCTAAACAAAACAGAAGTGGTGATAATGAATCTCCTTGGAATATTCCTCCGTGTATAACTATGAGATCAGTGGTTACACTAGCGTCTACGAGCCTTCATGATAACATTCCATGTAGGCATGACAGGACCATCTCTAGAAAGCCCATGATAGCACCCGGGCACTTGTATAACCTGAACACCTGAAGAAGTCATTCGTGTCAGATGCTATCAAAGGCCTTCAGAAAGTCTACTCATCCCATACTTAAGTTTTTCTGACACTGATGTGCGTCTTCTAGTATTGCTTTGTTAATCATGAGATGATCTTTACAGACCCTGGCGCGTCGCCTGCATCCTCTCTGTTCTGGATAAATAATGTCAATTACAGTGTTTGTACAGTTCGTTAGGTAGCATGGAAGTAAACAGTTTATACATAGTCGGCAAACATGCAGTGGGGCGCCAGTTTTGTGGTTCATGAGTGTTTTCATTTTTGGGAATCAAAATGATTTGTCCTGTCGTAAACCAATTTTCTACTGGGACTGTTTTTTGCTTGTTAGACTTTGTTAGATTTTGAAAACCGTGAGATTATAGTTTTGTTATAGTCGTAGTTGTTATAATTGCCGCATGATCTTAAAAACCGTTAGTTTACCAATAGTTTTTAAGATCATACGGCGGAATCTTTTAATATTTTGAAATTAAAATTTTGATAGATACTTATAATTTACATAATCTATCTAACCTGATACTTTTAACCAAATAAAAATATAATTTAGATACTTAATTAAACTCAATAAAATGTCGTCATTTTCCTAGGCTTGAAAATCATTTTTTCTCACATGCCATCATTATCCTCAACAACAGTTTAAAAAAAAAATTGATTTTCTCTTTAAATTCTTGTTTATCTGCTGTGACACTAATATGAAACTTGTTAACTGAACATGCCCGTTATTACCGCTAAAAAAGATGAGCGATGCACGCAGGTTTTCAAGAATCCACAAAATTCAAACAAAAATAATCCGTTCCAGGAGATTTACCCATTGGCAAGAGTGAATTCCAGGCCGTTGCCCAATAGTGGGATACTATGCATTGACATATTAATAATAATACGCCCCTTAAAAGGACTGTTAAGAGGCTGCTATGCCTCTAAAAATAAGTACCTATATGTGTATATGTACCTAATATTATGATGTTTATTGAAACAAAAACTAAGGTTGTTGCTCTTTAAAGAGAAATTTATTTTTTATATGAACATCAGAAACCATAATATTTGCAATAGGTACTCCCTACCTACGCTACCATGTTCATTTTATAAAGCTTTTTTTTTCATCATTGTACGGAACTTTTGTGTACGAGTCCGACTTACACTTGGCCAATATTTCGAATTATAGCACGTGTGTGTACTTAAATATTTGTAAGTGGTAACTATAATTGTATGAAAGATATTATGTATCTACGTGAGATTATACAGTTTGTAAAAAAAACTTATCACTCGTTATCTAAATCTGAAAGGGCGCCAGTAAGTGAAAAATTAGTGATTATTAATTGGTTGTCATAATCGATAGATCTTTTTAATCGAATTGAATCGGTCTTTTCAAAAGAGTATGTTATGTTATGTATCACACTCGGTAAATATACAACCTTATTTTTAGTGTAATATGAGAAACCTGAATATATTAGTTTGTTCAGAATCAGTAACTGATTCGATTTTAAAATTTATTACACCGTGTTATATTTGCTAAAAAAATATTTTTAATTAGTTTCACGGTCACGGTAATTTATGAGTCCTTCGACCACGGCAGGCTTTGGCCCTATATAGATCATAACATGTCTTCAAAAGGCGAGATAATAAAGCTGACCTCTTCTACGCGGCGCGCCTCCTCCTTCGCTAGGAGGCGACCGCTTTCCATTTCGTCTCGCCCCACAGCGTGGCCTCGACCAATGCCGGATGCGAGAGGGCTCCGCCTATTGCCATCGCAAGGACACGGCGGTGTTCTGTCCAAGCGGGGCAGTCCTGCACCGTATGCCCCACCGTGTTCTCCGGGTGCTCCTCGCACTGGTGACACTCAGGCGTTTCCACGTGCCTCATCCAACACAGGTACCTACTTCCCGAAACAACCGTGTCCGGTGAGGACCTGCGTCAGGCGGAAGGTCAGGACGCCGTGACGTCTCTCCAGCCACTCCTCAAAGAGGGGTCTTACCGCTGCGATTGTGGCGTTCCCATCGGGTTTCGCACAAATAATGTTGTTCAAATGCACCCTTATCTCATACTGCCCAATTATCTCAGCCATTAACGAGGTGGAATGTACATTATACTTTAGAGATTGTACTGTATTATATTGCAGTCGTTTGTACTTCCAGGTCGATTCCAGGTAGTATTTTATCTGCGTTCTAGTACACCAAGGTC
Source organism: Agrotis segetum (assembly GCA_036375495.1). Taxonomy (NCBI): domain Eukaryota; kingdom Metazoa; phylum Arthropoda; class Insecta; order Lepidoptera; family Noctuidae; genus Agrotis; species Agrotis segetum. The sequence continues at coordinate 1,217,949 of JAQSVV010000340.1, forward strand.
TTGACATAATAATAAGGTTGGAATTTCGTTTCTATCTATGCTAATAATATGTACCTGAAGACTGTTTGTTTTAACGCTAAACGCCTTAAAACTTAAAAAAAGAACAAAATAAAACCTCATTAAAAAAGGCAACCATTAAAAAACCTGGCATGGGACTGTTTTAATTATCAGGTAACCGTGACCCTAGAAAGTAAAGGGCTATAGTCCCCCCCGTCCTTCCCGGAGACGGAGGACTTATTTGATGGTTTTACCACATTAAAAAACCGGCCGAGTGCGAGTCGGACTCGCCCATGAAGGGTTCCGTAGCAGCAAGTAACATATTATAAACGTCCTTGTAGTTGGTTGTAACTTTGAAAAGTAAATTGCGGATGACGTATTAAAAAAAACTAATTACTAGATCTTACTCTACTACTCTACTTAGGTCCCTCCAAAATGGTTGAGCTGAATGGTGCTGATGCATGTGTCATGTTCGTGAACGGGCGCTGTCAGTTGAGACTGGTCATCTCTTAGCTGCCACGGTTTATTTTAATAATTATTGATCATTTTGTTTTTGACTTGTCTTTTTTTAATTGTTACTCTGTACACTTTTAATCAAAAACTTGCTACATCGTTCTCACATAGTGTACCACCTCAAATGAATGATGTAACAAAGGTTCTGTAATAATTCTGGCGTCTAAAAAGAGTGTCCATGGAGTTTCTTGCACGTTCTTCTCCATAGAGATCTACTTCTTGGAACGGGCATCTACGGTACTTTCACAGTTTTTATGTCTTGTGACTGGGACTGTAGCACCATAACTTTTGTAGTGTTTAATAATATTCGTTTGACTGTCTATGACAATTGAAAAGTGCCTGTAACTGGCCTACTTGAAATAAATACTTTGATTTTGATTTTGACTCAAACCAATTTTCAATTGAAGTTTGCATAGTAATGTACATCATAATTATATTTTTTTAGTTTATCACTTTGGAAGTGTCTCTCGCGCAAACTGTTCAGTTTAGAAAAAAATTATGTTCGTAACCTCAGTATCATTTTTCAAGATCTATTCATAGATACACCACACGTATGAGTCAGACAAAAAAAATATTTTGAGTTTCAATTCTAAGTATGGGGGCAACCCCCAAAATTAGTTTTATTTTTATTTTTGTGTGAAAATTCTAATGCGGTTCACTCAATACATCTACCTATCAAGGTTCAACAGGATAGCTCTTATACTTTCGGAGAAAAAAGGCTGTGTCATACGGACGGACAGACAGACAGACATGACAAATCTCTAAGGATTCCGTTTTTTGCCATTTGTCTACGGAACCCTAAAAAAGGGCTATGTTGTACGTCGCTCGGGCACGCCGCAATTGCGGCGGTAAGACCCCTCTTTGAGGAGTGGTTGGAGAGAAGTCATGGCGTCCTTACCTTCCGCTTGACGCAGGTCCTCACCGGGCACGGGTGCTTCGGGAGGTACCTGTGTCTAATGCGGAAGGAGGAAACGTCTGGGTGTCATCACTGCGAAGATCGCCCGGAGGACACGGTGGAGCATACGGTGCAGGACTGCCCAGCTTGGGCGGCGCACCGACGTGTCCTCACGGCTGCGATAGGCGGAGACCTCTCGCGCCCGGCATTGGTTTCGGCCATGCTGCGGGGCGAGACGGAGTGGGAAGCGGTCGCCTCCTTCTGCGAAGCAGTAATGCTCGCTAAGGAGGAGGCGCGCCGCGAGCGAGAGAGGACAGAGTCCTCCCTCCGCCCCAACCGCGGTGTAGGACGCCCACGGCGACGGACGTCGCGAGACGATCTCCGGCCACCGTAGGCGCGGGCATGCGGGCAGCGAGTAAAGGGCAACTCGCTGCCCGATCAAGGACCATGCCCGGGTCGACGGCGCGTTGTGTCCCACGCGCGCCTCAAAGAGCGTCAGCATAATGACGGGGCCCCCCTCTCAGAGGGCCAAAGCCTGCCGGGGTCGCGGGATTATTCCCTTACCGTAACCCCGGAACGTAACAGGCTATGAAGGACACCGTGGATTTTAGTCAGTAGAAGTCTGACAGTCCCTCCCGCCCTGCCCGGGGTTGGAGGACTCATTTGATGATTTTACCACGTTAAAAAAAAAAAAAAAAAATGTTGTACGTCGCTAACAGCGGCCACCCTCGATGTTGCTCCGAGCAGCAATTTGGAATACTACAATGACGGGGCGTTTTCTCAACTATGGCATATTACCTTTACCATACACATATATTTGGATCGCCTTTTGCCGCCGCAAACCCCCATAGAACTGATGGAGAAGAAAAGTCCTTGAGTGGCGACCACGGACTAGAAGACACAGCGTAGGCCTCCACCTAAGGTGAACCGAGGACATCGTGAGAGTCGTGGAAAACCGATGGATGCAAGTGGCTAATATCATTCGGCGCGGTGGCACAGTATGCGGTGGTCTAAGGCCCGTCTCATCCATCAAAGCGGAGTAGAGAGGAGAGATGTTTGAATAACCAATCAGATGTCTGTAATAAGCGTCTGTCAATAAGCGGAGAGGAGATGTGGACATCTGATTGGTTATTCAAACACATCTCCTCTCCTCTTTGGTGGATGACGGGCCTAAAGGTGAGGCTTTTGTTCAGTAGTGGATGTTGCGAAACCCCCATATTATTTCATTTAATCGAAATACCTATATTTAATAATACGATATGATGTAGGAGTCAAAAAAGCTAACAAAATACTCGTATAGTGTTCTTTTTAATCTTTGTTGACTTTTGTTCATCGGGAAATCCCTTTTGACATTTTTTTATTATAATTTAATCGTTTCGTTGAATAGCATTCAACTTATAACATCCAATTAAGTCATTGAATTAGTTGTCTAGATTTCTAGACAACCTTGTATAAGTAGTAGTGCATCTCGAAATTTCCTTGTTGATCTACATTCCACAGTCAACAAGATAATTCGAGCGTAAGGTAAGGAGGTTTACCTCAAAATTCAACCTTATGAGTTGGAGTTATTATTTGGCCTACTTAGGATTGATTCCCATACGGAGCACATATTATTTTTAACCCTGGGTTAGTGCAAAAGCTTCATTTGATAAGCAGCGAAAGTTTGACGACGCCGCCGCCACGGTCGCCAAACTATTGAAAACTTAAGTTTCATGTATTTCATTTTTTCAACTTCAACATTGCTTTCAGTGTTTTCTGTACACAAAATACATTTTATTTTAGAAGAAATCTTTTATTACAAGGATGTCGATACCTACATTTAAAAATACGAAAAAACAACTTGAGATAATTGTTCCAGCTCTAGCAGTTTCTGGATATACATCTTTTTTTTTTAATAGTAGAAATGCCGATCGTTTTCTATTTTAAACCTTTTAATGAATATTTTTCTTAAAAGACAAATCTTGTAAAGAGTCACACTTTGAGATACAAGCTATTAAACAATTAATTCACTTAAGGTCAAACAAGTCAACATTTTTTCCATAGAAACTTCGTTGGGGTTTTACTCCACTATTTGACAAAGTACATCCAAAATTAAACATGGTATCGTTTTGTCTCATTATTAATTTTGTCTGTACGGAAGCAGAATTGTAAAATATGAAGCTATTAAAAAGTTACGAGCTTCTAAAGATTCGTTTTTTTGCTAATTTTAATACAACTTTGTGTGTAATTTAGAAGCTAAAGAAGCATCAAATTTCCAAAACGAAGTCCGTACCGACACAGCAAATTTATCGAAGAATTTAATAAATTTTATTTGAAATAAATTGGTGCAGTGGTTTTTTCATAAAACCCCAACAGCCAAAGGCTTTTTCGTATTTTTTTACGCGCGCCTTTTACTCTGAATGATCTTGCATCTCACTGAATAAGTTTTCCCCGGTTTTCTCCACGGGGGGATGACGCTCGCGCACACTTGAACAATATGGCTCGATTTCCGGTGAAATATCATGGTTTTTGACCATGCCTGCCAGTGAGTTCGAGCTCGCGACTAGCGCCGCCTTAAGGCCCCATTAAGTGCATCTTCAATTTTAATAGCCATTTATAAAACCAGTTTTAATCAACCGTATGCAAATACGCTTAAGACCCCAGCGATCGAAAAGTAAAATAATAAACATGAGTGGTGTAACCAACAGTTTTTTTAGATTTCTTATTTAAAAACACTGTCCATGGAGTTTCTTGCCCGATCTTCTCCATGTTTCTTTACGTTTGACAATGCAAAATAGCCCAGTCATCTAGTGTTCATAATAAGGTATGAGAGGGAAATTCTTGGAATACAAATAGACTAATAATTATGTAACTTTGATATCAAAAGTCTTCCAGCCCTTGATGTCGTTCGAATCTGTTTTAAGTGAGGATATACGAGTAGAACACGGAAACAGAGCGAACGGCAACGTGTGCGCCGTGGTAGCGCAAACTCCAGAGGAAACGCCGCAACAACGCGACGCCTGCGTCGCGCCTACGCTGGATAAACGCTAGTGTGAAGTGAAGTCGCTTGACGTATTTGAAGTAAATTCTATTTTTTTTTTTTGCAAAAAGTTGTTAAATACGCGTAAACGTTATGCCTTAACGTGGCTCTTCATGGGCGTACTGATTCATTATGAATCTTTATGACTGACTAATATGTTTGCTATGGCGAGCGTTATCTCAATAACTTCGGGATGATGTAAGGAAAAAGCCATCTACAGAATAATAAAGTCACTGCCAAACGTGCCTGTATGAAAATCATCCCAATTACCATAATAATTAATACTTAGTTTATCAATAGAAAAATTATTCCCACTCCATATAATATTATATACTAGCTGTTGCCAGCGGCTTCACCCGCTACAACTCGAAAACTATCCCACGGGAACATAAAATCGGGATAAAAACTATCCTATGTGTTAATCCAGGTTATAAACTATCTGTGTACCAAATTTTAGCCGAATCGGTTTAGTGGTTTTTGCGTGAAAGAGTAACAAACATCCATACATCCATACTTACAAACTTTCGCCTTTATAATAGTAGTAGGATTACATATTATAAAGTATATAAACATATTATATGTTGAAGTAGCAACTAATTTACAAGGCAATGTCGATAAAAATACGCATTTATGTAAATAATAATATGGCAAATGCTAATTTTGTTTACATCGTTATCGTGCAATATAACGCATTGTCGAACTGTAAAATAACTATTATTTAGCCGTATTTGTTTTATTTATTCACTTTTAGAGCTCTTATCTAGCTCTTACTCATTTTAGTTACAATTTACCTACCTTTTTATCTATTCTAGCGTAGCAGTGGCATAAATATATAAAAACTAGCTGTTGCCAGCGGCTTCACCCGCTACAACTCGAAAATTATCCCACGGGAACATAAAATCGGGATAAAAACTATCCTATATGTTAATCCAGGTTATAAACTATCTGTGTACCAAATTTTAGCCAAATCAGTTCGGTGGTTTTGGCGTGAAAGAGTAACAAACATCCATACATCCATACTTACAAACTTTCGCCTTTATAATAGTAGTAGGATAAATAGAGGAAAAACAGTTATAAAAACACTAAGGACAAATTGCCATTCAACCTTTTAAAATGCATGAATAAGTTATAAAATAACATCAACGAGTGGAACAACAGCTGATTCTATCATTATATTTTTATCTTTGACCTATTTATATCTGTAATCTCTCGACAACTTCAACTGCCATTACTACTAAACTCAGTAGAAAATGTATGCAAACGCAATCAAAAATACGCTATAATCTCCACAAAAAACGTACAGATAAATACCAAAATAGTCTGTATACAAACATTGAAATGTCACACGAATTTTGGCACAAACCCAACTCGTTTGAAAACACAACACAACAACAGTAAAAACCCACTGTTAGTTTACAAAGTTAAAGGGAAAATTGATGAGAATTTTCACAAAGAGAAACTTTTGACATTTTTTTGACAGGACACTTGTGAAATTGGCGCGAATGCACTATGGTTGTTTTTGTTTTGCCAAGCAACGGTACGTGCTTATTCAGCCGCGCGCGATTCTCGACTGGCTTTAGTCACCTTTAGTAAACATTATCAGTGTCGCCGTATCTTTATATTTTTGTTGCTGTTATTTTATTTGTCATACAGATTATGACAATTATGTTTCGCGTATTTTTTTGAAGGTTTTATGTTGATAAGTCTATGTTGGTAATCCGAGGTCGTTTCTAGAGCATTTTTTGTGTTTTTTTTTATATGTGTTGATCTTATTTTTTCCGTAGTATTGTATAAAACAGTACATTATTTATTATAAACTTATTACTTACCTCATTCTGGTACAGTGCATTCTATGTAAAAATATTAAATTATGCATGTTGTGTATAAAATATAATTATTTTTTATACGAAACTTATTCCCTCTACTTGCTTACAAAATCAACCTTTAGAAAACTACTCAGGTATACAAGTTTTGTTTTTATGATTAAAATAACTTAAAATTCTCAACAGATTTTTTTTAGCCTTGTCTGTAAAACGTATCTATTAAATTAGAAATAGAGTTCTTTGTTAAATCAATTGTTGAAGTACTATACCCGCATTGTAAATGTGTCCGCGAGGAAACCTTGGTGTTGCCGTTTGAAGGGTATTTTTTTTTTAATCTGTTAAAGTTTAATGGCCTCTTTTTTTGATCGAAAGCAATTTTAAGTCTTGATTTTGTCTAGTAAGTTGCTGTAATAATAATATTACACAACTACCACACAACGCCATCTAGTCCCAAGCTAAGCAGAGCTTGTGTTATTGGTACTAGACAACAGACTGATAAACATACGTATATATTTCTAAATACATACATATTATAGATATATCACACCTAGACACAGAACAAATGGTCGTGCTCATCACACAAACATTTGTCCTGGGTGGGAATCGAACCCATCACGACCTCCGGCATAGCAGTCAGGGTCACTAACCACTAGACCAACAGCCCAGTCACAAGTAAGCTTTTCCCGTTCGTAAAAAACGCTAAATCTAGGGGCTCAACGAAAAAAATCAAACGGTCTGTACACCCTGTACAGACCGTTACGTACATAGTACCTTTATGGCCACAAGGTAGTACGGTACCCTATTTAGAGAGAGGCCCCGGCTCTATCCAGCTTTGGAGGGCACAATCGGGGAAATGTATTTCGTAAGGAAAAAAGCCTTAATCAGTACGTTTTTCCTTTGTTTCTTACATAAGGAAAATGTGTAGTTTTAAGACCTGAATCATAATAGGTATTGCGCTTTTTCTATAACACTTTGGTAAATGTCTGTTTTTTGATTAATGAGTCAAATAAATATATTTCTCTTCTAAATAATAATATACATTATAATATTGACGACTGAATAACAGACCTGTAGTACCCTTAACACGAATTTTCACTCTTTTACTTTACAGCGTCTTTCCAGTATTTACAGCATTTCTGTATGAAAAAATGGAACAGCGCCTCTGGTGTGCGAAGAAAGAACTAATTTTTTCATTGAAAATTGTCAATTTGAAATTGTCAAAGTTCCAGTTTACTTTACGTCTCAAATAGTGAAAATTCGTGCTAAGGGTACTGGTTTTTTTTTTTTTTTAGCGTGGTAAAATCAAATGAGTCCTCCAACCCCGGGCAGGGCGGGAGGGACTGTCAGACTTCTACTGACTAAAATCCACGGTGTCCTTCGATAGCCTGTTATGTTCCGGGGTTACGGTAAGGGAATAATCCCGCGACCCCGGCAATGGTACTGGTAATATTTATAAGTTTGCCAGTAAGGATCACGATTATACCTACCCGAATATTAGGGTCAGAGCCCATTCGTACCCTAAAATTCGTACCCCAGCATTAAAGTTGTGGATTCGGCCCCTTTATAGGTGCCCATTGGTCTCCTGGTAGGGTACCAATTAATATTTTAATAAAATATATTATTTTTAAGGTACCCATTCGTACCCTCTAATATAATACAATATAAGTTAAAGATTCGGCACCTATTCAGGTGCCTATTGGTCCCCTGAGATAAAATTAGCTATATTTTACTTATGAAACGGTTTACAGAGTACACTTGTGTACAGTTTATTAATTAATTTAATAAAATCGATGTAAAATCTCTAGGAATGGCTTGTTCAAAAAAACGGGTTACAAAATTAGATAAGGTGTTTTGTTTGTATGTTATGGCTGCCTCGGTGACATATTGGTTCTTGAAAGTGACTGTGAATACGAGACTGTTCAATGTGTCTTTGGTCTTTTATTAAATGAAGTTCGCCTAACGAAATAAACTTTTTTTTTTCTCACTGCCTTTGAAAGAAAAGTTTTTTTGTAGGTTTTTTTGAACTTTTTATGTGGTTGTTTTGGAGTCGGTTACATTTTTTTTAAGTTTTATTTTAATTTTATCCTTTTTAGTTTCATTATTCAACCCAAATTGTATGGGCCAAATGGCAGAAACCTCGGAGTAATCGGTGTAGACAAAGTTGAAAACTTTATAGGTTTTTGTTAATTTTTCAATAAGTGCTAGTCCGATTTCGATAAAATTTAAATGGGACCATTCCGGAAGTATACCCTATCCAACAAAAAAGAATTTTTCAAATCGGTTGTGCGACGGTGTTATGCCCGAACAAACATAAAAGAAAATACAAACGTCCGAATTGAGAACCTCCTCCTTTTGGAAGTCGGTTAAAAATAATGAACGTTCTAACATTAATTCTGTTTTGCTGCAAAAATTGCGTTAAAATTTGGTAAGTACTCTCCAGATGTGGGCGGGGTGTGGAATGCAGAAGCGGGAGGGGTAAACTTAGCCAGAGTATCTGCGCGCAAGCAAATAAGATTTAAGTTATTATGATGTTGCATGTATGTATGTAGTTGGTAAATATACAAAAAAAAAAAGAAGTGATTATTTACTGATGATATGTGTTTTTTTTTTGCATATTTTATATTTAATTTTGATTTAAATGATGGTCAATCAAGGCTGATTTTTGTATAAAGAGTTGTATTTTGTTAGTTTCTAGGAAATTGGGATTTTGCAAGTGTATTTGTTGTTAGTAAAAATGTTAGTTTTACGTAGTGGATAAAGACTGATTTTACTTTTTATATTTCTTTTATACAAAGTTATTGTAATATTGCATTATTTTGTAGATCTCTTTGACTGTACAAAATACTAACAATTAATTGTTTATTTGTTTGTACACTGAATGTAAATTTATCTAAAATTCAGTTATTACTGAAATTTTATTTAAATAGTTACACAGTTTTATTTTACTGATTATTATAGTTATCATATATTTTGTTAAATATTTACAAATGTACAAGAAACTAAAAGTTGATAAATTATTTTGAAGACTGACTTAATGCCTAGAGCCTAGAGGCATTTATTAAACTTAATCTTATTTGAAATAAACAGGATATCTACCGAATTACTATATTTTTATTTTACACTTTTCTCTGCGACTGTACCAGGACTACCAAGCCGCAGTATACACATGTACATGTACTTATATTAGAAGAATGAATAAAAATAAATATTCTTCAGGGTACGAGTGGGCTCCTCAAAACTGCCAGGGTACGAGTGGGCACAGGGTGCGAATCTTAGGGTACGAATGGGCTCTGACCCGAATATGGAATATTAGTTTATTACACAATATTATTGATAATTTGAGATACAACTCCTTTTTGCCGGAGCCGGGTTTTCTTTAAATGAAGTGTGAGCGTTTCTAATAATTTCTATTACCCAGCTACAAAAGTTATTGTAATGATAAAGTAATATATTATGGCTGGTTTACATAGGTCTTCAATTCTAAGTACTGTATTATCTTATCTTAGTAATTAAACATTGATTCTAACAGTTAATGAGTATGGCGCGTCTGTGTGTCTGTTTGCTCCTATCTAGGAAATTGCTGCAGTTGTTTAGATAAACTTCTCATTATTATTTTACTGTTGAGTGGGTCATTGAAATATAAAAGCAAGGAATAATAGATGAATGTATTTGTTTTGACATTGGCTCTCCTGTAAATGATAGGTGAAAATTATACTACGGGGATATAATTATGGGATAAAAGTTATCCTCCAACGTGTTATTTATACAATAGTTAATATTGTGCTTATCATTGAAGCCACTGACTTATACAACGTGTAACGTTAATAGCGCAAAACCTCGCGTGGGGTAACTCAGCCCATGTTACTGAACAATGTTTGTTCTAAGACTATTGGAAATTCGCAAAAAAAAATTTTTTTGCATACTGATGGGGCCCATCAAATTCTCATTTTATATGAAAAAGCAATTTTTTTTTTGCAAATTTCCAAACGTCTTAGAACATTGTTCAGTTACATGGGCTATTTACATTTTTGTTACACGGGCGGTTCCAGGACATGCCTTGAATATAGGTACGTAGGTATCTACATAATGTATGGGTGCATTCTATTTTCATCTTGTTGGGCGATAATGTTTAAATTCGCAGTTAGAGCATCCAATTTATCAATGTATGCTGTCATCTAATGAAAGACATTTCCTCCTGCTGGTGATAAGAAATCACTAGTGATAGTGACACGAAATACTGCATTCACGTCAATCGAAGTAGATACAATTATTATGAGTCAACATTAAATCAACCTGCGCGTGCGCAGTCTCTGAATTGTTATTTTTAACCGACTTCAAAAAAAGGAGGAGGTTATCAATTCGACTGTATTTTTTTTTTATGTTTGTTACCTCATAACTTGCGACTGGGTGATCCGATTTTCATGATTCTTTTTTTATTCGAAAAATGGTGCTTCCCGTGTGGTCCCATTGTCACCATTTCAGGATCTGATGATTGGATCTTGGAGAAATCGAGGGCAACCCTCAAATTTTATTGGCTGACACATAATTTTTCGCAAATCTTATGAAGTAATACAAGTACTTGCGTATGGAAATCATCATCTCATGTAGCTGAGCTGATGATGGAAGGCACAACTCTTCAAGTATGAAAATTATGTTCGTGTTCGCATATCTCCGGAACTACAAGTCCGATTTAAGTAATTCTTTTTTTGTTGTACTAGGTACCGTTCAACTTAGGGAATACTGCAAATTTCATCAAAATCGGTTCAGCAGTTTTTGAGATAGGGAATGAATGAAAGAGATGTTAATGATGTTATTACCGGTGCTACGGATTACAAAATTCTAGTGCACATGTAAGAAAATGATGTATTTGACAAGAATTTGGTTGAATATTTAAACTAAAAAGAGTAAAATAAAAACTTTTTCAAAAAAAATGTGACCGCCTTCAAAAACAACCACAAAAAAGGGTAAAATAACCTATTATTTAATATCTTCCAAGGAATGCGCCCAAATTATTATCGACCCCGTATATTTATTATCATTTTATTATATTTAAAAAAAAAAGAAAGATGCTGTTTGATAAGTATAACATTGTTTAAACAATTGCTTCCTAGGCTGACACTTAATAGACGATTAACAACAAAACAATTAAGTAGTTAAGTGCATGTGAGTCATTTAAGCGGAGTTACTTTAAATGTTTTAACTATTTCTGTTATTTGACTTAATTAGTTTTGTTAGTACATTGATATGTAATTAACTACAAAACTATTTTGAATGTTGCACAGCCTTCGCCACGTGATATCTTCTCATCGAGAATCCCACAGTGTCTCAAGACAAGGGTGTTTTACCAGTGTGTGTTGCCAGTGATGACATATGGCTCAGAAACGTGGTCTTTGACTGCTGGCCTTATATAGAGACTAAGAGTAACTGAACGAGCAATGGAAAGAGCTATGCTCGGAGTTTCTTTGCGGGATAAAATCCGGAACATGGATATTCGGAGAAGAACCAGAGTCACCGACATAGCTCATAAAATTTGCAAGTTGAAGTGGCAATGGGTAGGCCACATCGCTCGTAGAACTGACAACCGATGGGGAAGAAAAGTTCTCGAGTGGCGACCACGGACTGGAAGACGCAGCGTAGGCAAGCCTCCCACTAGGTGGACGGCGGGCAACCCATGGATGCAAGTCGCGAATTGTCGTTCAGCGTGGCGGTCTATGGGGAGGCCTATGTCCAGCAGTGAACGTCTTCCAGCTGATGATGACCGCCTTCTAGTGACCACATAAAGTGGACTTATAAGATTTGTCAATCCTACTAATAATATGTACGAGTATTATAATGCGAAGGAGGATGTATGTATGTGTATATAGGTTTGTTTGTTACTCTTTCACGCAAAAAACACTGAACGGATTTAGCTAAAATTTGGTATACAGATAGTTTATAACCTGGATTAACACATTGGATAGTTTTTATTCCGATTTTATGTTCCCGTGGGATAGTTTTCGAGTTGTAGCGGGTGAAGCCGCTGGCAACAGCTAGTATAAAGTGGGCCCTTTTCGTGACTTATATCTGGGTATTAAATACATAAGTCTCGATTTGCTAGTTGGATTTGTCCCACTCCTGAACATAGGCCTCCTCCCATTCCTTCCTCTTCTCTCGATGGTGTGCCTCTTCACAACAATTCACAAGAAAGCCATCCGAAGCGTTCCGCCATCTTCTCCTAGGCCTGCCGAGACCCACTCAGGGGCTCCATTTCTGGAAGATCTTATATGTCCCAAAATAATTTGATCATTATGGGGCACTTTCATCGTGGGTACATCGAATAGTGTAAACTTTGAAGTGTGAAAACAAATCTGAAAGTAATTTTAAAAGAAGTCATCTTTTTCAGGGCATAAAAAATGAGCGCAGACAAAAATCCGTTCGGAAACAAAACAGTGCAACTAAGACTAAACAGGCAGACGTTAATTGCTATAAATATTTAGCAAATTTAAATCACTGACGTCATAGGAAATTTTATTTTTAAATCGTTTTGCGGAAATGTGGTTCGGCTATAAACCACAATAATAGCCTTTATACGAGTATTACCTAAAATATTTGTGTCAAATATACGAAAATAATGTTTAATTTGTAAATTGTTTTTTTCCTTATTATCTTTGTTATATACTGTATAGGTATCAGTACCATTTACCCTTATCACGAGTTTTCACTGTTTCACTTTACAGCGTCTTTCCAGTATTCACAGCTTTTCTTGTATGGATGAATGGAACAGCGCCTCTGGTGTGCGAAGAAGCAACTATTTTTTCCTTATTAAAATTTGACAATAATTTGAAAATGTCAAAGTTCCAGTTTAATTTTACGTCCGAATAACTGAAAACTCATGATAAGGCCTCTGCACCCTTAGCACGAGTTTTCAGTATTTGAATCGTAAACTGGAACTTTGACAATTTCAAATTGACAATTTTCAAGGAAAAAATTAGTTCCTTCTTCGCACACCAGAGGCGCTGATCCATTTTTCCATACAAGAAACGCTGTAAATACTGGAAAGATGCTGTAAAGTGAAACAGTGAAAACTCGTGCTAATTGTACTGTAGTCCGTGTTTTTACAAACTAAAACCATCCAATGAGTCCTCCCACCCTGCGTCGAGCAGAAGGGACTGTCAGACTCGTACTGACTAAAATCCACGGTGATCTTTCAATAGCCCTTTGCGTTCCAGAGTCACGGTTATCTGATGATGTAGTACCGCGACCCTGGCAGGCTATCGCCTTCTAAGGCCTTGTCAGATTGCTGATAGCTCTGTGAAGCTCGCGTGGAACGCAACGCGCCGTGGAAAGTCGTCCGGGAATGATCTTTGATCAGACGGCGAGTGGCCCGTTACTCGCCGTCTGACAATTTTCTACGAGTCTCACGGCTCGACGAAAAATTAAACCGTTATACAGGGTGCGCAGCAAATAGCTTAAGAGGATTGTCTACCGAGCGCTCGTCCATACTAAAACAGAAAACGGTTTCCTGCCCCTAAATGTTATCCTATCTCAATGATTTTTTAGGATGCTTCTGGCACAGTAAAAAACTAGGTATCTAAAGGTTTTCTTTTATTCAAAAGTACCTCTTAGGCACCTGTAACTCTCAAACTATTATATATTTTGAAAAAAAGAAAACCTGTAAACCTAGTTTTTTACTGTGTAGGAAGCATTCTAAAAAATCATTGAAATAGGATAACATATAAGGGTAGGAAACCGTTTTCTCTTTTAGTATGGACGAGCGCTCGGTAGACGATTGTCTTAAACTGCAATGAGTGCAACTCTGTTTTGTTTGATCTACGATTTTTCGCCATCAGTTTCGATAAACATTTTTTATTACCAATACCTGTACCTTGTTACTTGTCACTTTATTGTCTTTTTATGACAATAACGCCTGATGGCTTTATTATAGCAATAAAACTGTAATCATTTGTTTATAATAATTTTTACATTGACAATCAATTACATAATTACATTTGTGTTTACGGTGCCTGCTTCCTTTAGGGTGCTTGTACACGGCGCATGTAACCCGTGCAAGTGCCTCAACATGCTCAAAAATATTGGACAGGTGTATCGGGTTTGGCATAAACAAAAATGTTGTATTGTGTGGATAGACCAGAAGCCTTTCGAATTTGATATAATTATCACGAGTTAGTTTGCAGCAACTCACTATTCCTTCCACTTTTCGATTTTGCAGTCCACTATTCGACTCATCTTTTTAGTATTAGATTAATTATCAGTACCCTTAGCACGAATTTTCACTCTTTTACTTTACAGCATCTTTCCAATATTTACAGCGCTTTTGTATGAATAAATGGAACAGCGCCTCTGATGTGCGAAGAAAGTTTTTTTTTTTTTTGAAAGTTGTCAATTTGGAATTGTCAAAGTTCCAGTTAACTTTACGTCTCAAATATTGGAAATTCGTGCTAAGGGTACAGATCAATCTCATGTACCGTGCCACTAAAGCGGGGTTTACTGTAGTTTTAACATAATTATTAGTAGAAATGATAAAAGTACTTACATGTCCGCCTCGCCATCTTCTTCGTCCTTCAGTGACGTTCTTCTCCAAATTCTCTTCAGTTTCTTCTCTCTCATGCTTCTAAACGCTGGTCCTCTCAATTTGTAGATGAAATCTAATACAGCATCTGTTTTTATGTATTTCTCTTTAGTAACGTGATCATTTTGTATCGTTGCTTCAGGATTAATTGTATCTTCTTTTGTTTTTTCACTGCTTTTCGTTTCATCACAAACAGAGTCTACCTCAGTATCTGTTTGTATTTGAATTTCTTTTGTAATATTACCTTTTTGTATTACTTCTTCATTATTACTTTTTTCTTCTACTGTAGCAAATCTGTTTTCTAAATAAAAAACAGAATCTTTGTTTTTCTCAATAAAATTATCATGTTTTGTTAGATCATTTTCTGTAACTGTAATTTGTGATTCTCTGCAATCGAATGCTTCGTTGACTATGCCAAGATTTGAGGCCGACATTTTTGGGGCTGCAATAAAAGGACAATATGAGTATTTTTGGCGAAAAGATGACTTGAAAATATATGGGGGAGGCCTTTGCCTAGAAGGTTTATAAAAAACGGTTAGTCCATCAGAAAATTGAATTATTGTAGGTATGTGAATTGAGTGCCGTTGAGGGTCCAGGGTTGAAGCACATGAGTTTATTATCCTTATGCCAACTACATGCAACGCTTTTTCGCAACGGTTAGCGCAGTGGATAAGCGATTGGACTGTTGTGCTGCGTGTCGCGGTTTCAATTCCCGCACAGAGCAAATATTTCTATGATCTACAAGTATTTATTTCGGGTCCAGGCGTCTGTGTATGTGAGTTTATAATGTTTGTAAACGCACCCACGACACAGGATATATTACCTAGTGTGGGGGGCAACGATAAAAAAAACGCTCTGTTACTTTATTGAACGCTTACGCAAACTAAATTCTGTCTTCAGGTTGTGCGCTTATTGTAATTTAAATGGCTATAATACGTCTTGTGGACATAAACAACAACCTTATTACAAAACTTAAACATCTGTTGATCACTTGTCTAAAAAAAGTGTGACTGCAAAACAGACCTTATTTCAACGTCAGAATTGGACAGTGTTTTAACAAGTGTTCAACAGACGTTTAATAGTTTTGATTGACAGGTACGTGATTTCTGTGTGGGGCCGTGATGCAAATACTACAGGGTCCCATTTTAATCTTAGGCGCCGTATAATGAACGTTAGCGAAAAAAAACATTTAACGGTGTGAAAATGTATAGATTTATAAATAAATAAGTTTATTGTAAAATACTCGAAACGTTATGCTGATGGATGTATGAAATACATAGTTCACGGGGTCATTGGAGATATTCAAATTCAAGCTAGAACATTTGACACTTGTATTCAATGCGTTTTAATTTCGATAGTATAATAATATAATATAACATTCCACAACTATCACACAACGCCATCTAGTCCCAAGCTAAGCAGAGCTTGTGTTATAGGTACTAGACAACTGATAAACATACTTTTATATTTCTAAATACATACATACATAATAGGGTAGTTTCCAGGGTCAAAATAATTACATTCTATTTAGTCCGTATTTTAGATTATAAAAAAATATTGGACACGTATTTTTTCTTTTTTCGATTAAACAAAAAAGAACAAAGATAATAGCCTATTTAAGTTACCTGTGACGTCACTCTGCGCGAAAAATGCCACGCATCGTGACGTCACACGTAACTTTAATAGGCTATATCTTTGTCATTTTTGGTCTAATTTACAAATAAAAAAATACGTGTCCCTTATTTTTGAATAATCTAAAAGACGGACTAATTAATTTTTTTTAGGCAACTAGCCTATTATAGATAAATTACACCCAGACACAGAACAAATGATCGTGCTCATCACACAAACATTTGTCCTCGGTGGGAATCGAACCCACGACCTCCGGCATAGCAGTCAGGGTCACTAACCACTAGACCAACAGGCCAGTCAGTCAACAGGACAGTAATGATTTAATTAGTAAAATTTGCAGCATTTATGATATTGAAAGAAGGAAAACTTTGATTAAGTATTTAAATTTTCGTGATCATTAATTGTAAATCATCTTCTAATTTATAGGACTTGATTAAAAGTGAGATAGACAGCGTAATTTTACATAATAGATTAGTTATAATTTTTTTGGAAAGAAGAATATAATAATATGAAAATACTTTGAAGGATAGTTTATACATACCTAATTCTATGTTCGCTGGGATTCTTATGTTGGTAGGTAGTAACTTATTCACAGTATTTTAAAAACAATTGTCACTGTTACACCAAATGATAAGTAATTCGCATTTCAATAACTGTTAAAAGAAGAAGAAAGTTACTAAAATAAGTTAAACATCTGTTAAACACTTGTCTAAAAAAAGTGTGCCTGCATAACGGACGTCAAATGCCGACACTTTTTTTACACAACTTTTCAAAAGATGTTAAACTTTCTTATAGTAAGACTGTAAACTTTTTATTTGAAATCACTTGATTATAATATATCTTTAGTTTATTTAATTCACCACTGATTGCATGGAAGGAATGAGTGCAAATGATTTCAATCATTCAACACGTACTTTTATAAAATGTATTCGAAAAAAAATTGTCACACACAAACGTGCTTCTATGAACACGTTGATAAAAGACAGTCGAGAAAAAAATGGTTTCAATTTTTTTTTGTTTTTCAACTGTCTAACTGTCACGCATTTTGAGATTAAGCCTGGTGATAGAAGGACAGACGGTCCTCCCACCCAGGGCAGAACGGGAGGGACTGTCAGACTCGTTCTCGTTAAATAGCCCTTTACATTCAGCAGGCTTTCGCCCTCTAGAGGCCCTCCTCTAGAGGGCGGAGGGGTGCGCGAGGAACACAACGCGCCGTCGACCCGGGCATGGTCCATGGTCGGTCAGCGAGTCGCCTATTACTCGCCGCCCGCATGATGGTGGCCGGAGATCGTCAGTCGACATCCGACGCCGTAGGCTTTTACCACTGCGGCTGGGGTGGAGGGAGGACGCTATTCTCTCCCTCACGTTGCGCGCCTCTTCCTTCGCTAGCATGACTACTTCACAGAAGGAGGCGACCGCTTCCCACTCTATCTCGCCCCGCAGAATGGCTTCGACCAATGCAGGGTGCGAAAGAGCATTATTGAAGAAGTATTGAGCAAGTGTTCGGCGTGCCTCAAGCATTTTTTGAAAATTTCAAACAGCTCTTAGGTTGAATAACTTTTGAACCATACAAAATTAATTGTACTGGTTAGTCTGGGAATGTAAAAAAATTGGATATGACCTCGCCCCTACCATTGTTCGATTTGATACATAATTCCAGGTACACTCAGTGCAGATCTGAATAAATGGACATTCCTAACATTCAATATGATCGTAGGTCATGCATTCTTAGCATATTCTATACAGCAGTTTTAGTACAAACATAATATCTAATATCTTTAAGAGAGCAATTCTTGTATATTTATTTATATATACTCAGGATCTCGGAAACGGCTCCAAGGATTTTCGTGAAAGTTACAGCTTACGGTTCGAGAAAAGCTCGGTTCCCAAGATATAGAATTTTAAAAATCGAGCGAAGCTCGGTCAATCGGATATTGTTCCTAATATAGTATCATATTGAGGATTTTGCTGTTAATGCAACCATATAGCACGATTTCAATGAAAGAATCGTAAGCGCATTTTTATTTGCAACTCAAATATTTTTGTAAAACGACGCTGTGTTTCATTATACCTTATCTTCATAATGTTTACTTGTAGAGTACGACTGAAGTTTATTTTTTGGCCGAAAACCGAAACCGAAGCTAGAATCGGATATTGGTCAAAACCTAAACTGTTTTTTATGAATGTTTATTAATATAATATTCCACAACTATCACACAACGCCATCTAGTCCTAAGCTAAGCAGAGCTTGTGTTATGGGTACTAGACAAGGGTAGTTCTTCAGAGACAAAATTTTCGATGTCTGTGGGTATATTTCTGTAACCAACTAACCAAACGGCATGTAATATTTTTTTCTGTACAGTTTAGCTTTAGCTCTACCTGGGTCAAATTATATTTTTTTAATAGTAGATATCTAGACACAAAATAAAAAAATTTGAAGTCTGTTCTCCTGATTCATATAGGGCGTCCGTTTCCCATTTTCCGGAACAAAATGGTCGATGTCGCATTTTCCTTTTGATTCATCAATATAAATTAAAGTTATATCGAAAGGTAATTAATTGACCTCTTACAAAAAAATACATATTAGATATAACTACGTTAGTGTGTTTTTAATTAAGTAAATAAGAAGTGTCCGGCGTATAATACTGATTCATGTGGAGTAAGCTTCGCTTGACTGTACTTGGTCAAGGAATAATGATGAGAGTCTGGGATCCCACGTGGGGGGAAACCTGTCGTACAACGAACGTGCTAGAAGGCGGACGTGAGCCTGGTAGGCTTAGAACCTGGTGAAACAAAGGTAAATGTCTGATTCATCTGTGCTTGGTTTAGGTACCTTGCTGATTACAATGCCTAATTTATTAATTTTATTTTGCTGTTTTAAAACTTTAATCTGAGTTTCGTGTGATGCTTTTGGGTTACAGATTCGTGTAGAAAAATGATAATACTGAACTCTGTATGAATGACGAGTTAAGCATGATTTTAGGCAAAATCATGATTCATCTGTGCCTGATTCATATGTTCAAAAACCCATATGAATCTGAAATTAAATTAGTTTTCCTCTTTTCCAGCCAGAAAGGAGCACTTTTGTTACGTTATATTACTTTTCCATGTCAATAGAGTGTGTGTGAGCTAATTTTGACATTATTCTTCGGTATTTATTCATAAGTCAAACTCTATCTATTTTATTTTATTTTGTATTGCTGTTCACAACAATGCCACTATCAATAGTAGAATAGATGGAAAAAAATATATCTATGAGAAAAAGAGACTAACAGAACATACGAATTTTTCATCTTTCTAAGATGGGAAATAAGAAAAGATCCAGACAAGTATGCTGCATGGAAATTAAAAATGAAAGAATTATATTTGAAAAAATAGAGAGAAAAAACAAAAATAAACAGAGAGAATATTACAACGTAGCATTAAAATAACTATCTAGTACCTATTTATAACAAAATTCTCGCTTTTCTGTAAGTATTTATTTCCGTAATTATTAGTTTAAAAACAAGAATTTTATTGTTGAATTGACCAGATTTTTTCCTTGATAATACGATCACTGTTAATAAATTAATTGTTTAAAAAATATATATTATTGTGGTTATAATATTATGATTATTTTCTTAATACAAAACCCATTTTTATTTCTGTTCCTTATTCATCTCTAAAAAAATCTGATTCATCTGGGCACAAAATTTTTAAACGTCGATATCTCAAAAACTACTTTGTAAAAAGGAGTCCCTCAAACAAATAAATGTTATTTGGAACATCTATTTTCATATGAGCATGTGTTTCTGAGCTGAAAGTGAAATTAAAATTTGACCATATGAATCAGTCAAAGAATCAAATTTCGAAGAACTACCCACAACTGATAAACATACTTATATATTTCTAAATACATACATATTATAGATAAATTAGGCCCAGACACAGAACAAATTATCGTGCCCATCACAAAAACATTTGTCCTGGGTGGGAATTGAACCTACGACCTCCGGCATAGCAGTCAGGGTCACTAACCACTAAACCAACAGCCCAGTCAATTTGCCCCTCACTACACACGCAGCCGTGCCCTTATGGATATTTTTTAACCCCCGACGTTACTATGCGTTGTATGTTTCGATACATTTGACCAATCATATTCCCTGATACACATAATATAAAGCTGATTTTTTTTTAGAGCTACGGATCTTCACGGACGGTTCTAAAACAGGTAGCGGTACTGGTGCTGGAGTTTTCTCAGAAGACCTCAACATCCGCATAGCCAAATCACTGGGAGTCCACAACACACACACACACTGTTTCCAGGCAGAATGTATGGGCATCATTCTGGCGGCGGCAGGAATCGCAGGAGAGGCAAAGGACCAATCAATTCGCATACTTTTAGACAGCATGGCCGTTCTGCTGGCGGTTGACAGCCACACCGTAAATTCTGGACTAATATACGAGTGTAAAAAGAGCCTAAACCAGGTAGGTGAGCACAACCGCATAACCATAGTTGGCAACATAAAATTGGTGAATGCTAAGCTCCATAGCTTGAATCATCGCCGCAAAGTTGCCTGCCTGTCGGTTTTCTACAGATTGCACTTCGGAGAGTGTGCCCAAGAACTTCACGATCTCATCTCACCAGCCCATTTCTATCATCGAACATCTAGACGCACGGTAAATTACCATCCTTACCTTATTACTATACCGCCAATTCGCACTAAGCGTTTCCAAACGTCTTTAATAATGCGGACAGCGAAGGAGTGGAACTCTCTGCCTGCGTCTGTGTTTCCGAACGCATACAACCCTAATCTCTTCAAAGTTACAGTGAAAAGGTTTCTTCTGGGTAAGCTCGCTCCATCGTCGACCTTGACTTAGTCATTCCTGACCTAGACTAAGGTCAAGAGCAAACTCATCTCACATTAAAAAAAAACCCATTCAGTGGATCAAAGGACACAGCGAATCCCGAGGCAACGACGAAGCGGATGAACTCGCTCGAAGGGGATATTAGCGTTGCGGGTAGGATCTAAAAAATTTCTTTGATCTGAGGTTTCGTAGCTCAGCTTATACATTCTCGCAACAAAGCTGCATAGCACATTTGTAACACAAGGAGCAGTGTTTGGAATCAAGTCACTCTTTTAAAAACAATGAAAAATACGCTACGCTACGGATCGCAAAAGTAAAAAAAAATACTACTTACACTTAGGTACAGACGCCAGCAGGTCAACCTACCCGAACCTGTCAGATTTTACCACTCAAACATTAACCTACTCTTGTGATAAGGTAGAAATTCTATTACAGAAATCTGACAGATTGTGGTAGCTTGATGCGCTGGCGTCTGTACATTTTCTTGAAGAAAAAATTAAAAGAAAAAAATATAGGTACTACACTTTTTCTTGAAGAAAAATCAGATTTAATGCCTACTTTAAAAAAAAAAAAGGTTGCACTCCAGGAGTGCCGGTAGAAGTGAAAACTTTTTTGTTACTATGTTTTATTTTTAATTTGAATGACGTCTTACTCATTTTCGATCAGGGTCACGTGACCCTGACGCGAGTTTTAAATTTTTTACCCATTACAGAAAAAGTGTACAACGCCGCTAAAGAAGTTTTCACTTCAAAAAAACATTGATCCTGGCGTTTCTATTCCATTTTTAATTTTTTTATCCGAAGTTTAAGATGGCCGAAGCCGACGGGATGGTTCAACACTAAAGATGTATTGATCAATTGCTATTGAATTATTGTCAGGTTTTAACCACGATATTTTTACTGTAATAAGATTGTGGTTCGAAAACTATATCGTTTTGAACCATTCAGTTTTATGCACAACTACAAGCAATAATAAAATATTATTTCTAACTAGTCTTCTCTGCCTATCACCTGGGCAAAGGCCTCCCTTCACTTCTTAAGATCTTTTTAAGATAATATTTATCTAAGTTTTTTAACTAATTATATGTATGTTCTTTCATCTTTCTTTGAAAAAACTACTTCAGTAGGTAATTATTTTATTTAATACTTACACCAAATTAAATTTCACCAATTCACAAAAAAAAAAAATCTTCAGAAAACAACACTAAAAACAAAGTCTAAAAACTCACTTAGGTTTTCCAAAATAACTTTTATTTTCAAACCACTAAAGTCCTTTTCATTTCTGAAGGAGAGAACTTCACTTTCACGTCCATTTTACGACTAAACTCTTTAATACATAACTGAAAATATGCCATACTTACGATTGAATACAAAAACACAGGGCGCGATTGTTTTACGACAGTTGGTTATGAAGACGACTGTATGCCATAGAGCTCGGAAGACTTACAGCGGCCACTGCTGGATTTTATAGTGGTAAAATCATCAAATGAGTCCTCCCACCAGAACGGGAGGGACTGTCAGACTTATACTGACTAAAATCCACGGTTTCATTCAATAGCCCTTTACGTTCACGGGACCACGGTCACCTGATAAGCCAGTCCCGTGACCCCGGCAGGCTTTGACCCTCTGAGGAGGGCCCTCATCATATTGCTGACAGCTCGAGTGGAACACGACGCGCCGTCGACCAGGGCATGGTCTATAATTGGACGTCAAGTCGCCCGAAAAATTAGTGGTACTCCATTACTTTAAATGCATTTTGATGTGTGCGTTACCAGTGATGAGTTACGGCACCGAAACGTGGTCTTTCACTATCGGCCTCATCTTAAAGTCAAAGTCGCTCAACAAGCTATGGAGAGGGCTATGCTCGGTGTTTCTCTACGTGATCGAATCCGAAATGAGGAGATCCATAGACGAACTAAAGTCTCCGATATAGCCCACCGGATTAGCAAGCTGAAGTGGCAATGGGCAGGCCATATTGCTCGCAGAGCAGATGGCCCATGGGGTCGAAAATTACTAGAGTGGAGACCACGGACTAGCAAGCGCAGCGTAGGACGTCCACCAGCAAGGTGGACAGACGACCTTATAAAGGTCGCCGGGAGACGCTGGATGCAGGTCGCTTCCAACCGGTTTATGTGGAGATCAAAAGGGGAGGCCTATGTTCAGCAGTGGATGTACACGTGGCGAAGCACGTACCGGGCTGCTAGTAGTACATAGTTAAATTCACTTTAAGGTATTTACGTGACACGTAGCAGAAACACTTGTATGTATTTATTTTTAATTTTAGATGGCCACTCATTTATTTAGTGCCTACAGATTGTGGCACATTCGCACTGGCGAAAACTCATTAAAAATAGATTTTAATAATTATGCGTGAAGTGTTTACAAATGCATGAAACGTAATTTAAAACTTAATTGCATATTTTAGTACTTTTCCATGAATAGTACTTATGTCAATAATTAAATGTGTTAGTGTTAGGCATGTTGTATTATGCGAGAAACATTGGTTGGCTAAATCCTACTCGTTGAGAGATTCCTACAGAAAATATTTTATTTTTCATCCCATATTTGGAATAAAAAAATATTCTGATTATTCAGGAAACTAGTTGGTTGCAAGAATAACTATTTAAATGTTATGAAAAATACTTATACTTGGTAACTATTTATAATATTTTTTTTTGTAACTATTTATGTTTTGTAACTATTTACGGTATATTTCGCCCTTTTACTTTAAAATTCATCATCTGCCTAGCCTTTTCCCAATTATATTGGAGTCGGCTTCAAGTCGACCTAGATACAGCTGAATATCAGTATTTTACATGGGGCGACTGCCTGTCGGACCTCCACAACCCACTAACTGGGTAAAGATACCCCATGGTAAGACTGGTTGTCAGACTTTTAGAGCTTCTGAATAATAGTAACGACTGTCAAAGATCTAGAAATAACAGCCGGGACCAAGGGCTTTACCTACGTGCTATCCGAGGCACGGAGGAAACTCGCTATGACAGATGGTCACACATCTACAGACCAACTTCGGCAAGTGCGGCTTAACCCGGAAGATCGGTCTGTGCGGCTGTAATTATTTATCCACGAGCTCCTGTGAATATGCACAGATTTGAAAATTGTGAAGATGGAGACAATGGCAATACACTCAACCAAGTTTAGGAGTTACGAATTTTGTTGTGGTCTCTCATAACCCCGAGTGGATGCAAGTATACAGCCGTAGTTGGATGGACCAAATTGGGTTCCGGCGACGGATGGGCCTAAATGTGCCGAGTTTGGTCTTGTTTTGTTAGTTATGATGAGATCTCACCTCCGGACATGATGGAGTGACCTGAAGGTCTACATCGGTGACTGCTTCTTTAACTCGTCGACAGATTGAAGTAGATGTGTCGAGTATGGTCTTGTTAAATGGCGTAGAGTCCAGACTCTGTCTAACGATTCACTGCTCTGTGTCCATCACGATTGTTTTCATACGAATTATCAAACATAATCGGATGTGCATAAATCCTACCTAAATATTTTACACTTGTATACTTGAGTGTAGTTGTATGCATGTTGGATATTACATCATTCATTATACAAGCTATTTTTCTGAGTCTAGAGCGGGGAAGAAAAGGTCTCGAGTGGCGACCACGGACTGGAAAACGCAGCGTAGGCAGGCCTCCCACTAGGTGGATCAAAGACATCGTGAGGGTCGCGGGCAACCGATGGATGCAAGTGGCGAATTGTCGTTTGGCGTGGCGGTCTAAGGGGGAGGCCTATGTTCAGCAGTGGACGTTCTGATGATGATGATGATGTTTGTCCGAAGGTATCCCTTTTCGTCACCTAAAATTGTTTGTCCGAAAATCATTATCCATAACACGTTTGGTATAAAATTCAGTAACCATAATGATCAAAAGTTCTAAATATAGTTTTACATAATTATCTTCACTTCTAAAGCTGTTCTGGCATAATTATCTAGTATCATAATAATTGAATCTCCTAATTTTGTATGAAATAAAGTCATAAGTCCTAATCATTGTATTACATAATGTGTATTATTCCGAATGTTCAATTAGGTATAGTAAAACTGATAAACCGAAGATCTTGGGATCCAAGAGCGAGCGAAGCGAGCTCGGGACTTGTGCCACCCCGACACGGAGAGGTTAGGTTCGAAGGGGATGGCGGGGTCTTTCAGACCCCGCCATCCCCTTCGTGTTAGGTTACTTTAAACCTTGCACGCAGAAATAGGAGCCCCGCGAAGCGGGGCTCCGTTGATATTCCTTATCGGGTGGTAATCAGTAACAAAACAAACTTTAGGACTTATGTATTTTATGGCAATCGGTTTTATGTATTTTGTATATTATAGATTGTTATATTTATGACAAACAAATTTAGGACATACAGTATTTAGGAATTTCAATGATACGGCATTTGAAATTATGTGGTACTAAGTTCGGGCAAGTTATCATTCAGACAAATAATGATTAGGACAAAAAAAATTATGTCACATTAGATTATGTATAAAAAAGTTAGGTCACACAATAGAGAACCTTGTCCGAAGCATTATCTCATTGATACACCTTAATGTTCCCACTGCTGCACTGTTAGGACACAGGCATCCTCTCTGTGAAAGCGAGTGGGCCATAATCCACCATGAGCCCAGTGCATGTCGGTAGATATCACATACCTTCGAATTTTCGGATCTAGGACATGGTTGTATCCTCACAATGTTTTCCTTCACCGTTTAGAGAGCAGTGGTGATGAAATAATTTACACAAATTGATGCACCTAGCTGGGTTCAAGCCCGTAAATCGGACCCGATACAACTGGGCCACAATTGCTCGTCTTGGTAAAACTTACATCCTCTATTTTACCCCATTTTTTGGAGTGGAAAATCATCGAATGATTCCTCCCCACACTGGATAGAGCGGGATGGACTGTCACTTGTACTACTACTTTTTTTTTTTTTTTTTTACTACTACTACTACAAAACACAAAAAAACAATGAAATGATCATCATCTGCCAAGTTTTCCTAATTATGTTGGATTTGGCTTCCCGTGGAACCAGATGCAGCTGAATATCAATCAGTATTTTGCATACGAGCGACTGTCTATCTTACATCCACAACTTGTCCACAACCCGGTAACTGGGTAATACGATACCCCTTTATTTTAATTTTTTCTACTTGATCAAATCAAATCAGTCTGGAGGCCGGGAGGGACTGTCAGACTCGTGCTGACTAAAATCCACGGTGTCCTTCAGTAGCCCTTTATATTGCGGGGTCACGGTAATAAGTCCCTCGACCCGGCAGGCTTTGGCCCTCTAGAGGGGGGCCCGTCATCGTGCTGATGCTCTTTGAGAAGCGCGTGGAACACAACGCGCCGTTCGACCCGGGCATGGTCCATGGTCGGACAGCGATTTGCCCTTAAATACGATACCCCTTTAGGATCATCCTATTGTTAGTAACAGGACACACCAATTTGAGGTGTCCGTTCATATCGTAACTGACACATGCTTACACTGACTGGACAGGCCCACTCAAATCTGTGTGGTTCTTTCTTCAAAAGACCACCTCAGACACCTGCATGGTTCTCATATTATATCTGATTCAATACAAAATTGTCTGGACTTCAAAAGAGACTGTGACCTCTGAGTTTGTTTCGGATGTTTCTTCTCAGAGTAGTCAGGTACGAAACACCAGCCTCATCTAGTTTAAAAATAGTGTCTTTGACGTGTAAAAGAGTTTGAGAAAACCAATTTGCTGAATAAATATCATTTATCATTTATCATCATATCAGCCGTAGGACGTCAACTGCTGAATATCTCCTCCCCATCAGCTTCCCTCATGAATTTCTAATAGGACCAGTTTGAAGCTTCTTGCATCCAGCGTGATCCTGTGCAGCAGATCGTTAGTCCACCTTGTAGGTGGACGTCCAACGCTGCGATTGCCAATACGTGGTCTCCATTCAAAAACCGTACTACCCCATCGGCCATCGGTTCTCCGAGCTATATTGACTATCCATTGCCAAACTTCGCTGATTGTTACCGGAATAAAAATGAAAAGTTTAATAAAAAAAATGTTATAATTATTTACAAAATGTTTTCATAATTGTACAACATATCATATAACATAACATATTATATAACAATATCTGGTTGACCGAGATTTGCTCGGTTTTTAAAATGTCTATATCTTGGGAACCGAGTTTTTCTCGAACCTGGGACCTTGATAAATCGATTCCTTGAGCCGAAAAACCCCTAATCTGTAACTTTCATGAAAATCCTTGGAGCCATTTCCGAGATCCTGATTACATATAAATAAATATACAAGAATTGCTCGTTTAAAGATATTAGATAGATAGATAGATATATTGTACAACTTTACATTATAATTGTTTTTATTTTCACAGTTACTCTTATTGTCTTATACATATGTAAGTAAAGGACACAAATCAACCCGAGGATTTACTTCACTATTCCAGAGCCTGACTTATTATAAAAGTAATGTTGGATTACTTTTTTTTTAACAACTGGTTGTGTAGAATAGAACATATAAGCTATTTTCTATCTATAGGTAATCTCATCCCTGTACCCATACCATGAGTTTTCATTACGATACTCGATCATCGGTATCGACCGCGTTTGGCGCTCTCATTTGCCCGCTCCAAGGTTGTATGAACTCTCAACCAATGAGAGCGCCAAACGCGGTCGATGCGTATGATCGAGTATCGTAATGAAAACTCATAGTATGGGTACAGCTCATAACCGGGATCAATCAATTCAGTTCGCTCGCGAGTATGGTTGTGGTGGCTCGGTTGAAAAGAGCTTTTGATGTACTGAATCAGATGAACGCAATTTCAAATCTTGCTTCCTTTCACGAAAAATAAGCTGTAGAAAACTAAAATCAAGTGGAACCAGGGGCTTTTTTGGGCAATCATAATAATATGACGACTCAAATATTGTATTTGCCACGGTAAGAAAAAGGTAGGCCCGCTCCAAAGTTCTGTTAGAACTCTCCGTCTAGTCCATTCGTAAATCAGTCATTTGTCGTTTTTGCGCTTTCAGCTTTATTCTTCTTCTTCTCTGCCTTTTCATAAACATCTGCTCTCACGAAGTTTATTCTTTCATAATTTTCTCTCTCTTTCTTCAGCTCAGAGTTTCTTATGTAAAAGTCGACATATTTCTGGTAATCCTGAAAATGATAAGGCATATAATGTTTTACTTGACTAGCATTATGTCCGTGGCGATGCCCGCATCATGATTGATATTTTAAAGGTTTTATTTGTACCTACTACTTTTTTTAGTTACACTCTAATTTGTGTAATTTATTTTGTCGCCACTGCTCTCAAAACGGTGAAGGAAAACATTGTGTAGAAACCGGCAGGTCCTAGAACCAAAAATTCGAAGACATGTGGCATCTACCAACCCGCACTGGGCTCGCGTCGTGGTTTATGGCCCATTCCCTCTCACAGACAGAAGGCCTGTGTCCCAGCAGTGGGAACATTTTAGGCTGATGATGATTTGTCTTTTTCCTACATCATCGTGGGTGCGTTTACGACCATTGAAATTAACAGTACACACACAACTAAAATATGCAAATTGGTGTAGGAAAACCTTCATGTTCGTTGCCATTTATTGACAAGAGTGGCATACCCGCATGCTGTATATCGACCGATGAATTTCATTGGTCGATAACTTTCATTGGATGTTATCTCGCATGCGAGGACTCCCCGTATGCTGTATACCGAACGAGTTAACGACCAATGAAACTGCGCCATAAGTTTTGCCTGTGGCTTCGCTTTTTTAATGAGACACATTTAATATAGCAAAAAATACTTACATCCAAAGTGAGGGGCTCTAAGCCTTTTTGCATAAACGCATCTATAAACTCTCCAGGTGATAGTTGTTCTACATTTAATCTGAAAGAAAGAAATAAATACTAACAAATCTGACTCGAAGTTCTACAGTAAGAGTAAGATTCGTTGGCAGAATTTCTGGCGTCCAAAAATCTACGGTTGGCAACCACAACATATGCTTTATTCTACTAGAGTTCTTAATCCTAAATCTTTGCAGTAAGTTCGCAGCACAGCTCTACATCATCATCATCATCTTCATCAGCCTACAGCAGTCCGCTGGTGGACATAGGCCTCTCACTCGATCACCGGCTACTCTCATCCAGTTGTTACAGGCCACCTTACAAAGGTCGTCGCTCTACCTTGCCCAGGCAGGTCCCTTCTTACGTTCGTTGATACCGGTAACAGGTTTATTATTCTGTCTTGGTGCCCTAGTAAATCCAATACCAGGTAACAATGATACCTGGTGGAAAACTCCGCCAAAGAACAAGTAAATCTGGTTTTAAGACTGCAAGAGTTCACTGAGACTCTTTTCTTCTTTTTGGTGGATTTTGTACGGTGAAAGAAATTTTGGAAACCTCTCTCAGTCGGGAGTATCTCGGCCTTCCGAGAGTATCCCGAGAGAAAGAGGTTGAATCCCTCAGGTCTCCCTCCTTCACGGTTCCCCTTTATCTTTATTAGACCTGAGGAATTTCAGTCTAAGGAACCTTTTTTTGAGGGTGGATTTATCCTTGTATTGTTTAGATTTAAAACGGGATATTTACCATGTTGATTGATTAATTATTTAGCCCTTGCAACTTAGAAAAGTCCGAGAAACCTAAAGGACTACTGAAGGAACACGGTAGATTTTAGCCAGTATGTGTCAACTAAAAGAGCCTCTTACATGAAGAGTTGTTATAGATGAAAGAAAGAAAGAAAAAACGTTTACTTGGGTAACCGCGGCGGTACACACAATGTAAACAAATAAATGAAGAAAAAGAAAAAAAACAAGATAGTAAACATTAGGTACATACAACGAAATATAGTAAAACAATTATTACATTGTGTGTCCCACGGCTTGCGGACATGCGGAATATCAACTTATATACTACGTGGCATTTGTCGATTATAGCAAGGCATTTGACTCGCTAATACACACAAACATCTGGGAAGCTCTAAGAGAACAAGGGATTGAACAAAAATACATAAGATTGATCAGAAATGTTTACAAAAACAGCTCAGCGTGCATCCAACTAGAAAGGAAAGGAGATTCATTTAAGATACAAAAAGGGGTAAGGCAAGGAGATCCTCTCTCCCCAAAACTTTTCTCTGCTGTTCTGGAAATGATCTTCAGAAACTTTGAGTGGGAAAATCTGGGTTTAAATATTAATGGCCGCACACTCACACACTTAAGATTTGCTGATGATATTGTGTTATTCGCAACATCGCCAAAAGACCTAAACAGAATGCTAAACGAACTAGCATTTGAAAGTGAAAAAGTTGGATTGAAACTAAATCCCGATAAAACAAAAGTAATGACCAATGGATATAAAAGCAGCATAAATATTGGCGAGGCACAAATTAGTTATGTAGAAGAATATATATATCTCGGGCAGCTGATATCACCTAAAGATAACATAAACAAGGAAATCGAAAGAAGGATAGCAAATAGCTGGAAAAGGTATTGGGGCCTAAGGGAAATAATGAAAGACAAAAACCTACATATAGCAACAAAGAGCAAAGTATTCAATATCTGTATCTTACCAATTTTAATGTACGGAAGTCAAACATGGGCCATGACAAAAAACACAATCAATAAAATTGCCATTTGCCAAAGATCAATGGAAAGGAGCATGCTAGGAGTAAAGAGAAGGGATAGATTAAGAAACATTAAAATTAGGAAAAAGACGAAAATACAGGATGCTACCCTAAAAATAAAAAGGCAAAAATGGAAGTGGTCGGGCCACATGATTAGAGGAAAGGACAAGTGGAGTAAGTTAATAACACAATGGTACCCAAGAGAAGGTAAAAGGAAAAGAGGTAGACAATCAAAAAGATGGGACGATGATATCAGGCAGGTTGCAGGCATAACATGGAGTAGAGTGGCTCAAGAGAGACATGAATGGAATAGGTTGGAGGAGGCCTTTGCCAACTGGCAAACGGACCTACAAAAAATAAAGAAAAGCGAAATACGTGAAAAATTTTGATTATGATATGGAAAGTGTATGTAAAAGTGTATAGAAACGAAATTGTAAATTTACTGTCCGAATAAAAGGCTTTATTATTATTATTATTATTTTGTTTAGTGTCCCACGGCTACGCCAAATGGGTCCAGTTGACAACTGGACCCATTTGGCATTTAGTTGAAAACCAGCGTCGAATACTAACCCGACGCTCGTTTTCAACTGGACCAGAAGTTACAAGTACATACCTGACAATCCTTTCAGGAGTCATGACCTCATTGTAGACTTCTATGATGTCTCCAAACCCGAAGCCCTGCGTGACCTGGGCAAGTGGCTGGACTGGGTAGTCGCGTGGCATGCTTCGTATACTGCAAATAAAGTTAGGATTATGAACTGTTTTGCAATCATCGTGTCTGTGCTAAATTGCATTTCTATTCTACAGGTGGTCACAAATAGTATTAGGGTGACCGCTAATGATTACAATATTGTGAACCAATACAGCTTGATTCATTTTTTTCATATGAAAGGTTTCATAGACGCCCAGGAGGTCTATCTGACTCAACCACGATATAATACTAGACTCCGCATGCACGATCTAAGGAACAAAAATTATTCTGCCAACTCGCTGAGGTTACGTAAGCGAGGGGGACGGGGTACTGCGTTGTGATTGGCTAACTCAAGGTCTGTTCTGTCTCAACGTATGTTTACGGCTCACAGGATTGGTCAAAATGAGACGAATATAAGACTTTTTTGCCTAATGTGTTGGCAGACATCGGTCGCCTGTTATTAGGAGTCTAGTATTATATCGTCGTTGATCTGACTCCTATTGACAAACCGCACACTGTTCTTCGATTTTTTTGGGCTAGACTGCTGAAGCACTTGTCCAGTTCGTCACAGAGGTGCCGTGATGAACTGTATAGTGCTAATGGCAAAGTTTTGAGCCATTTAAAGATATAGGCGCCGTTGAACTCCATAGTATAGACATCTCCATCTAGTACAGACTCCATATATAGAAAGTGGACGAGTTGTTCAGTCCAGTTTCCAGTTCGTCACGCCATCTCCTTGGTGGCTTGGATAGATAAGCCTCAGTCTGCCTCAAGATCTACAGTATGTCCGATAAAAAAAAATCTTATGGGATCTAGTAATTGTCTATCCACGCATGTCTGAAGGAAGACCGTCATAACCCAGTTACTGGGTAAAACAATCTCCCGTCCCAACTGTCAGGTTTCTTACCCTTCCTACCACCCGCAGTTCATACGAAAAAAAAAAATCTAAAGCGCAGTACTGTTGTGTATTCTGTGTCTAAAGTAAAAGTCTTAGTGATCACCTTTTTAGTAAAAACCCTTTCAACGTTCCTCATGAAGACCACAGCCGGCTGAAAAGCCCTCGCTGTCACAAATACTTGGCTTAACGTCTTTTGTGGTGTTTGTAAGACGGCGCTGAACACCTCAGGAGAAATGTCGATTTTTATAGCATCTATGGAGAAAAAAAAAACTTGAGAGGTGTCAAGGGACACCCGGATGGAACAAAGTTACTGTATACACTCAACAAAAATAATCGTCGCGACTGCACTCCACTCTACTCCGCTCCGCTCGGCTCCGCTCCACTCCACTCCACTCTTTGAGCTCTAGCACCCTTTCGCAACGCGCGATAAGGAACTTCGTTCCAAAGTGTCGTGACAACTTTTCGAAAGAATTTTTTCCGTCTAGCCCCCTTTCACAACGCGCGATAAGGAACTTCGTTCCAAAAATCATTGTTTTTAGAGAAATATAATTATGACGTTATTTATTCAATTACAGTGCTCAGAACGAGCACTTTATCGATCATGAAGCAAACTACGACTGGCAGCAAAAAGTCTCCTCCTACTACTGGAAATTAGGCGCGGTGCATGTGTAATATCTACTATGATAACCTGTTATCATAACTTACTCAACTCCCCAGCCACAGCATCAGCTAGAAACGACTTCCCGTTCCTGTCGGGCCCGAGCAGCATGACCGCCTTTCTCCTGGGCGCACCAGGCTGTATGCCACAACCCAGGACACAAGACAGCATTAACCGATCCTTGATATCGCCGTAACCTGGTAGGGGGAACCTGAAAAAATGTTTTTTTTTGTTATTAAACTTGTATCAAGTAATTTAACATTTTTCCTTTTTAACTAGACTTCACACCAGGTATTTTTCTTTTTTATGGTGAGTGCATTAAAAAGAAATACACAAGCAGCGAAAACCGGAACTACTAACTTCAAGAGATACAAATATTATTCACGCGTACTTTAGAACGCGAATCACGCAGGCCCGAAATCAATCATTCAGCCTTGGTTTTTTTTTATCGTGGTAAAATCATCAAATGAGTCCTCCCACCCAAGGCAGGGCGGGAGGGACTGTCAGACTTGTACTGACTAAAATGCACGGTGTCCTTCAGTAGCCCTATATTATGTATGTGTGTCCCACGACACAACGACATAGCTTAGGATCAAGAAATACACTGACTCTATTGGTGAAGAGCTACAGGAAGGTCGGATTCGTAGTACTCGCTATCAGCGTGCTTGTATGACCAGATGTATGAATGTGGAAGAAGCGTAAGAATCTTTCTCTCTCTTTCGGTGGTTTCTTCCCGGATGAATTTGTGTATGGGTGTATCAAATAACTTATTATAATTACGAAGCATCCGGGTCCTTGATGTTGTACTCATAAGCCGCATAGTTGGAGTCGCCAAAGATATCACTGAACTTTTCAGTAGGCTGCGAGACTATGCCTAAGTCGAAGATGTTCTGAAAATTAAGGAATTAAAGAAGTAATATTTACTAATTTAGAAATAAAAACCTGGAAGTATCTAGATGGTGGTAATCCAAAATCAATAAGAATAAGTGATGTTTGCATTTAGAATGTTTGGCGACACGACGAAAGTAAAAAATTCAAAAGCACGATCAGTGTTCCGCCACAATCGATCGATTGTCGGTCGTTGACAGAATAGATCAGTCGACGTCGAATTGTTTTACCCCGCTCTACCTGCAGTTGCTGCACTTTTCTCGATCGACGATATGATTATTAAAAAATCAACGCCGATCAACGCTGAATTGATGGTCGAGCAACAACTTTATCATTACTCCAATTTAAATCATGCAGCTAAACACACATCTTAGGGTCTCTAAGAACTTAAGAGAACCATCAAGCGAGATGGTGGTGAAACGCGAGCTTAGTAAATAAAAAATGAATAATGAGCTGTGACATTTTTGTCTAGTAAGTCGAAAAAAGTAAAATCGCTGGCGAGCGGGCTATTGGATGCAACTCAATAAGCCACAGGCCAAAACTTTACGTCAACAAAGTCGTAAACAACCGCTAGTATAATATAAATTGGTACCTCAGTGCTTTTCAACAGTTTCTCATCTAAAACTAAGATCTGTGGTCGTGTGATTTTCGGCTTCTTCCTCGGTTTCATTTTAGGATACTTCCAATCATGCTGTTTGTAGTCATATTCATGCTTCTGGATCAGCATTTTTAAATCTATTCTGTAATCAAAAATTCAATTAATCCTCAAAACAATATTGACTGCATGAGCTAACCTGGATATTCGGCGAAGAACCAGAGTCACCGACATAGCTCATAAAATTTGCAAGTTGAAGTGGCAATGGGCAGGCCACATCGGTCGTAGAACTGACAACAGATGGGGAAGAAAAGTTCTCGAGTGGCGACCACGGACCAGAAGACAGCGTAAGTAGGCAGGCCTCCCACTAGATGGACCGACCACATTGTGAGGGTCGCGGGCAGGCGATGTATGCAAGTGGCGAATTGTCGTTCGGCGTGGCGCTCTAAAGGGGAGGACTATGTTCAGCAGTGGACGTCTTCTGGCTGATGATGATGATGATGATAACCTAACCTAACTAGCAGATTCTAGTCAGTCAGTGGAATAAATTATCAATCTGTGTAGACTGAGTCGACCTAGAACAGGGTCAGGGACAGAAGAGTCCATCAGTTCTGTAATGGACAATCGACAGGGCAGGCTGGTCACGATATTAAGTGCACCATCGTATTATGTGAATTAGCACCTGGTAAAATTTGCCGTCGCGTCATACCTAAGAAGAAATACTTACCTCATCAATTCATCGACAAACTTCCTGCAATCAACATGCATCTCCTTCATCAAGTCCTCAATGAGGAGCGGCTTCAGGTAGCCGTAAACTGTCTCACCAAACTGCTCAGCTGGTAACTCATCGTACAGGGACCATGTTTGACGGTAATTTCGCAGGGCCTGAAACACATCGGAATACAAACTCAATGTGATACATGGGAGAGTTCAAATTCCATCGCAAATTTTGGGATTATGATTTGAAAGCACACGAGTTGCGAGTTAGAGACACCTGAGGGGGTATTACAACGTCTTAAAACGAGGCTTGTTCCAGTGAGTGAACGAGATGGCGCTAGACAACTTGTATCTAGCTCTGTCACTTTCACTCGCCGGAATAAGCCTGGTTTTAAGACGATGTAATACGGGGGGTATTACATCGTCTTAAAACCAGGCTTATTCCCTGGCCTTTCTGAAGAGCCTCATTAATAAGTTTGAAAGTAAAAAGTCTATAATAATCCCGCATACGTCCGTTTCGACCGCGCGGCCACGACGTTTTTTTTAAATAAAAACCATCCCAAGTTTTTGTAAAAAAATGTAAAAGTCGATACCCAAAAACCATAAATTTGTCAAAGCAATGGTTAAAAAGTTATAAGGGTTTGAACGTGGCCGCGCCATCGAAACTTTCCGAACCGCGCGGCCATGGAGATCTTTAAAACTAAGAGTCGCAAAGACCTGAAATTTTGGGAAATAGTAGATTGAATTTGTAAACCAAATGTAAAAATATAGAAAAAAATCCTGTGTTTATATTTTAGGAGCTGCAAGGCTAAAACCTCATGGCCGCGCCATTGAAACGGTGACGAACACGTTATCGCCGATATCTCGCTGAAAAAACATCTCAGACGTTTGAAGTTCTTTGTAAAATATAGATTTTAATTTGTCGAAACATGTAAAAATACAACAAAAAATCCTAGGATTATATTTTAGGAGCTATAAGACTAAAACCCCATGGCCGCGCCATCGAAACGTTGAAAATTTAGTTTTTCACCAATATCTCGCTGAAAAAGCATCGCAGAGGTCTGAATTTTTTTGTAAAACCTAGATTTGAATATGTCGAAACTACCAAAAATACAAAAAAAAATCCTAAGTTTATGTTTCAGGAGCTGTTGAACAAAATCTCTAATACGTCTTTAATATCTCGATTAGGGTGACCACGGATTATTATTTACGGAGAACTTTCCACCTATTTTATATAAGAAATGATATTATCTCAAGGATTCGAATTTAAATGAAACAATAAGGTACGTAAAAAAATATTGTTATTTCTTTAAAAATCACAGATTGTTGGCTTACACTAGGACATACATTTCTTTAAAAATCACATAAGTCACAGATTGTTAGCTTACACTAGGACATACATTTCTTTAAAAATCACATTAAACACAGATTGTTGGCTTACACTAGGGCATACATTTCTTTAAAAATCACATAAATCACTCATACGCTAAATACGTATGTACAAGAAAACTTGAATTTCGCGGGCTATCATTACGGTTCCACCAATGATACTTGGTGGAATCCTTGAGATAATATCATTTCTAATATAAAAATAGGTGGAAAGTTCTCTGTAAATAATAATCCGTGGTCACCCTAATCGAGATATTAAAGATGTATTAGAGATTTTGTTCAACAGCTCCTGAAACATAAACCTAGGATTTTTTTTTGTATTTTTGGTAGTTTCGACATATTCAAATCTAGGTTTTACAAAAAAATTCAGACCTCTGCGATGCTTTTTCAGCGAGATTTTGGTGAAAAACTAAATTTTCAACGTTTCGATGGCGCGGCCATGGGGTTTTAGTCTTATAGCTCCTAAAATATAATACTAGGATTTTTTGTTGTATTTTTACATGTTTCGACAAATTAAAATCTATATTTTACAAAGAACTTCAAACGTCTGAGATGTTTTTTCAGCGAGATATCGGCGATAACGTGTTCGTCACCGTTTCAATGGCGCGGCCATGAGGTTTTAGCCTTGCAGCTCCTAAAATATAAACACAGGATTTTTTTCTATATTTTTACATTTGGTTTACAAATTCAATCTACTATTTCCCAAAATTTCAGGTCTCTGCGACTCTTAGTTTTAAAGATCTCCATGGCCGCGCGGTTCGGAAAGTTTCGATGGCGCGGCCACGTTCAAACCCTTATAACTTTTTAACCATTGCTTTGACAAATTTATGGTTTTTGGGTATCGACTTTTACATTTTTTTACAAAAACTTGGGATGGTTTTTATTTAAAAAAAACGTCGTGGCCGCGCGGTCGAAACGGACGTATCCCGCATTGGGATACAGTCCTTCTATCTGTGAGGGGAAGTGACTTATATTCCTCCACGAGGGCACTGGTTGGTAAATATTATGATATTTATTTTGAATTTTTGGTTCTAGCAACGGTTTCCACGCAATGTTTCCTTCACCGTTTTGAGAGCAGTATCGTATCATACAAAGTAATGCAGGACCGATACCACTGATTCACATAATTTAGCCTATTGCCATCCACTGCTGAATGTAAGCCTTCTCAAAAGAGCGCCAACCATCATAAATTCAACATACCTGGATCAAATTCTCCATAACGCTGGATGTTTGCACGGTGTATCCTGGATCAGAGAAGGGGTCGCATCTGCTCTTCAGCAGAGCTTCAGCCTCTTTTCTATCTGTCTCCTTCTTCATAGCAGCTTTCATCTTGGCTTCTTCTTTTGCTCTTTTATGTTCTTCTTTCAACTGTTAACATTTTTAATATTTAACATTTTTCTAAGGACTCATTTGATGATTTATATAAATGTAATATGCTAAAAAAATATCGTTAATTGCCGTTCGTCTTGTAGTTGGGATTCTCTTTGGGAACTTCATTTAATCTACTTACCTGTTCTTTAGTCTTCCCTTTAGTTTCTTTGAGTAGTCGTTCATCTTCTTCTAGTTTCTCTTCTACAGTAGGGTAGTCTCCTCTCACGACCATCAGTGTGCCTCCTTCCAAGTCGTAAGGGTATTGAGGGAAAAAACCATAGCCATAAAACCTGGAAGTTTTTTTTTAAATGTTGATTGAGTCTTGATTTTATTGGATTAGTTGGTTTATAAGACCTTCGTTATGTTTATTTCTTTTTTTTTAATTTACTGCAATTTTGCAACCGCTCGAATGAAATGCCAATGCAGTCAAGTCATCGATTTGTGCTATGCTTTGCTCTAAAAGAAATCTCATAGATGGACTCTTCATTGTGCTTCACTACGCGCTGTCGCAAGGCTGTATTTACAACAGAAAAAGGCACTGCCGAACATTTTTTTTTTGTCATAATTATGTAAACCTAAATCGCTAATAAAAAGCTTGATTATTTGTCAGCGAGTAACAGTCACAGTTTGAGAGCAGTGGTGGCCCCGACTTACGAGTTGAAGGTCGTGGGTTCGAATCCAAGCAGGTGCATTACTTTATGTAATTTTCATCATCACTGCTCTCAAAACGGTGAAGGAAAACATCGTGAGGAAACCGGCATGTCCTAGAACCAAAAAATTCGAAGGCATGTGACATCTCACCAATCCGCCTTGGGCCCGCGTGGTGGAGTATGGCCCACTCCCTCTCACAGAGAGGAGGCCTGTGTCCCAGCAGTGGGAACATTAATAGGCTGATGATGATGATGAAGAGTAACATGGACATACTTTTAAGAGTCGCCACACACGAGCCACTCGCGACAGCCACAAACGCCGCCACGAGAATCTAGACGCGGCTACAGAGGTAGCTGAAGCGCGCGACAGACATTTGTGACCGGTGTCGACACTTGCAGTCGTTGGCTGTTATTTTTTATTAACCAATGCAAACTGAGGTAAGAGAAAGAGGGGTGTGGAATCCCGCGAGTGGCGTGTGGCATCGTTTTGTGGTCCGTGTGCGGAGCCCTAAGGATAAACTGCATATTCAAGTAATGGGGATGGCAACTAGGGAACTAATGGCGCTAGTATAACTTGTTCCAAGCATCGTCATTGGTTCAAATCTTATAGGTACTTCAAAATAGTACTACCTCATTGGTCGGTTATATCTTTGCGTTGCCAACCCCATTAAAATCTATGTTAGTCTCACCACTCCTTGAACCATTCCCTGATCTCATCCGTGATATCCTCGATCGTGGCATCCTTCTTGAAGAGAATCAGTCTGGTCCTCTCTTTCTGCAACTCTTCAAGGTACGTCTTCTTTATCTCTATCCTCGTGTTTCGACGTCTTTCGTACATCTTTTGAAAGAGAAGATTTTGTAGGATATTGCCAAACGTACATGGTCCTATAGACTTATGGTTTAATCATTTAGGACTTGCTCGTTGGTCGAAAAAATAACTGCTAAGCATGAGTACTGGGTTCATTTTGCAGCAGCAGCCAGGGAGCTTATTGTTGGCAATAGGCTCAAGTATTATATAGGACTAATGCCTCATTCAGCGACAAGCGATACGTAGAGCGGAGCGGGCTGCTCGTAATACAAATATACGGAGATGTACAGAGAGTTCAAGGAAAGGGATTTACAAGCGTTTAATTTGGTTTGATTTCTAGAAGACGACGGCGCAGTGGACGATACAGACACCATAAACGGAGAAAACAATTGATGCGATTCGCATGCTCCGTCCGACGCAACGCCTGACGCGCTGCGTGTCCTGCAACCCGGACTTAAACAATCATAACTGGACAATCGAATTTTTTAATGTGGTGTAGTAGCAATAGCCAAGTGTTTACCTTATTATTTGCGTCAACAAAGCTAGGTCCTTTTCT
This sequence comes from Agrotis segetum, assembly GCA_036375495.1. Taxonomy (NCBI): domain Eukaryota; kingdom Metazoa; phylum Arthropoda; class Insecta; order Lepidoptera; family Noctuidae; genus Agrotis; species Agrotis segetum. The sequence goes on from JAQSVV010000340.1 coordinate 1,258,098, forward strand.
AAACGGATCTGGTGCTAACCCTAGTAATATGTCTCTTTTGTTTTCTTTTACTCTGTCGCGCTTTATTTTCATGAACTCCCTGAAAGTTTTTTTATATTAAAACAGTGTGTATGTAGTATTTATCGGTAGAACAATAATACCTTTTTTTAATATACAAAAATTGAGCTGCTTGTGGGAAGTCGACTCCCGTCATCTTACCAATTAGATACCTATCGCAACTCCACTCGTCAAGAGCAGTGGTGGTCCAATGGTTTGAACCCAGCAAGGCGCATTACTTTGTGCAATATAATTCATCACCATTGCTCTAAAAACGGTGAAAGACAACATCATCAGGAAACCGGCATGTCCTAGAACCATCAAATTTAGAACGAATGAATTCAGATGAATGATGAACTCCACTTGGCGAGGACGAATCTATCATATATAATACCTAAAAAAAAAATTTACCTATAAACCTTTTGTACTAAAAGTGCAGCTTTTGTCCTCAGTTCGATTGGGGCCGGCTCGTTCGATTGTAAGAAATATTGTTTGTGATGCAAGGCTTTGGCTCGAACGTCTCGCATACGCCATTGTCTAAAAATTAGATAAATAACTAACTGTAAAGTCTCACAAAAGTTAGCCGATTATCATAACTTCACAGAATTTGCTCCATGTTAGCGACAATATCGGATTCCGTACTAATATTGGTTGTGATTTTCTTTCAAAAATCGGCGGGTTCGATGGAACTTGCTGATTTTCGAAGATGTTTCCTGACCAGGATTATGGATTTTTCTAAAATCCAATGATGGAGTTTCTGCTTTCGTCAAAATCGGCCTCGAAACTCCTTTCATTATTTTTCGATATTCCTCATAGTTTCGGATTTAGCCATTCACGCCCAGTTGGAATTTGTTGAAATTCACCCTGTACAATGGACTTCTGGAATTGGAATGCAAGGAAAAAATAATTTCACCTGTATCTTTCATGCCTCTGAATAGTAACAGCCTGTATATACTCTTCTGTTTGAACACTGTAAGCTGAAATAAATACTAGGTCCTGTAGACAAGTGGTAAGCAAGAAACTTCAACGTAAGTAAATCGAAGAAACACCGTAGATTTTAGCCAACACTACTAGATTGACAAACCTTTCCGCTCTGATATAAGGAATATGATTTTTGGTAAAACAAGGTGATCTAAAGTGTCTTCCACGAGTGATGACCTCAAGTTCCTCATTCGTTCCAGAATAATTTACTGAAGGGATTCACAAAAGCTAGCAAGGACTAGGACTAGCAAGTGCAGCGTAGGACGTCCACCAACAAGATGGACAGACGACCTTATAAAGGTCGCCCGAAGACGCTGGATGCAGGTCGCTTCCAAACGGTATATGTGGAGATCTAAAGGGGAGGCCTATGTTCAGCAGTGGACGTCCTATGGCTGAGATGATGATGATTCGGAGAAGGAAAATAATACTAACGTGGAGATTCACTCTCTGTTTCCTCTTCTTCAACTGCATCGATGTCGTCAATAGCCGTCCCGCTGTCTGTGAGCGTCGCTGGCGATGATTTCGACTGTCAGTCACAATTATTATACATACTTTTAACTTCAAAAAGGTTGTAGTTTGATGTTATTTTTGAAGCACTTTACTGTAGGATAGAGTTTGTCTTCAGAGGATTTTCAACTTTATGCTACAGTAAAGTTGGGAACAGGCTGTGGTTTTGACGAATGTTTTTTGGAGAATAGGATGGTTAATTTGTCGGCGTTCGTGTCGCTTTTGCCGAAAGTACCACCACCACTCTAATTTTTCATATTTTGGAGACCCTTCTCTTGTCTAAATCGCTTTATAATGTTTACACAATATCACATTTATGTTATATCTCTCTGTCCTAAATCCCAAAGATAAAGATCCCCAGATAATTTTCAAAAAGCCAAGATTTGAGCTCCTCTATCTCGGAAATGTAGATACTTTCTTTATAAAATCTACAACGGGCTCACTTTTTTTGGCTTTTCCTTCCTTCTCTTCCTTTTCAAAGCATCTAACCACATCTGCTGCAGGATGTTTTCTACTTTCTCACTCCGAGCTTCTAGAGGGAAATGGTAAGGAACCACTATCTGGGAAAATGAAAGAGATTAGTTGTGTTATTTTAGGGATCCCCTTTTCGTCCTTCGCGTTCTTTGGAAGGCTTATGTTCAGCAATATAGGACGGCAAGTGTGGCTGAGATGATAATGTTCTGCTGTTCTATCTATACAAATTAAATCGCCAAAACGCAAAGACGTGCGGCGGCGCACACCGTCTGCTCACGCGGCGCACTAAATTCGGCTTCGCCTGTCTGCGCAGACGAGCAGTGTCGTATGAAAATCGTCCAATTATAGTCTCAGTGCCGAAATGCCAGGAGAAGCAGTATTTTACCTGTATGTCCAAAGGAGTCTTGTGAAGTTGCTGTAGTGCCGCATCGACGTAGATATAATCGTTGACTATGATATGAACCAGCTCATTACGAAGTTCGTACATTCTGGGAAGCAAGGATCGGTGGTCTATGAAATAAGTTATATACTTTCATCTTCACTCCTAATCTACTAGCCCTACCCTAGCCCACAGAATAATCAAAGTAAAGTGACAAGGACCTCTCATGGTAGTCGTAGGATAAAGACCTTTGGAGTAGATGTATTATCGAGTGGAAACGGAGATCGACCACAGGCTTGTTGGAGCAGGCAGCGAACTCTCGCGTTTGACATTCGTTTAGGAGCTGTTGGGCGACGCTACGGGGCAACGGAGAATAGAAAGCAGTCAGCGCAAAGAGGTAATTCTAGCGAAAGAAAAGGCGGGATGCGTAAGGGACAGGACCTCCTCCACCTGATGACCCAGCCACTGGCCTATGTCCAGCAGACACTATAGGCTGATGGTGATGATGTTAGATTCGGGTTTGTGAAGCGAATTACACCAATAGCACCGAAAAAAGGGTAGACAAACCTTTTAACAATAACAGTGATGATCTCCAGGATATACGGCGCCCTCTGCAGGTGCACATTGTTCAGATACGCGTCATACAGCTGGTTGACAAGCTCGCAGTACCTCGCGTAGTTCCTCCCGACTACCTCGGGGGGCAAAGCCCTGCTGTTCAGACGTATGCCTTTGGCAGCTGCTTTCTGAAAGGGGGTGAGATTAGAAGTCCTCGTTGATCTAGTGGTTTGATAGGGTAAAAGTTTTATTGGGTTTTCCTAATAGGCGCTCCGTGGTTTCTGTTTAGGGTTTCCATGAAAAAAAGACATGAGTTTACCTAAAGAAGGTAGCCGGTTGTGGCTGGATGGAAAAGGGGTAGGCGGGATATCGTGCGGTATGATTCCTGGGGGACGCATATGCCTAGCAATGGACTGCAATAGGCTATTATTTTTTTATTCATTTTGTTGTGGGATCGAAGACAGTTAAATTCATTCACATTCACACGACTTGTGGACGCACACCTTTAGGCGGTCGCACGGCCTTAGGGATAGTACAGCGGTGTTTGTCCTCTAACTGTTGTTTGTAATAAAAAAATCCGTCTTCGTACTTACTTGTAGCTGGTCATCTTCTTCCACTAAGACATTTCGACGATGCTACTCTGTTGATCTCCATTATCAATTCTGGCTTTCAGGTTTTGCTGTGGTTTAGGCCGTGCGCTGCGTTATGGTAAGCGTCCACACGTCCGCATCGTACGTATCGGAAGCATCGCATCAAACGGATTTCTGTGTCATCAGGGATCGGATTGCCGACACGAGTATCAGCCACCGGATTGACGATGCCACCTTCATGGCTTCCACTGATCGGCATTTCGTATGACGTCATCGGTACGCATCGCATTAAAGCATTGCCGATGAGCCGTCCGTACGATGCGGATCAGTGGACACAGTTGTATGAGTTTTCATACAAGGCAAACTAAAATCCGTTACGTACGATACGTCCGATACGTGCGATGCCGACCTGTGGACGCACACCTTTAGGCGGTCGCACGGCCTTAGGGATAGTACAGCGGTGTTTGTCCTCTAACTGTTGTTTGTAATAAAAAAATCCGTCTTCGTACTTACTTGTAGCTGGTCATCTTCTTCCACTAAGTTTTGTGCTTTCAATAGTATTGAAAGCCAATTCTTTTGTGCTTCAATTGTAGTATCGTAGTTCGCTGGTATTTTTAACATGGACATTTTGATTGTCTTTTTTTAAGACTGGTTTGTTGAGGAAATCTAAAATTATTATGAAATTAAAGCTGTGGTGATAAAAACATTAAAGAAGTATGCTTGGATGGTTTGATTATGTTGAGGGGATTGGTGAAAAGCGACCAACAAAGGGTCTTACGACCGGACGGACGTTTATATGCGAGTCGAAACGCCGCGCCGCCAGGGGTGGATCTCTAGATATACTTCATCATCATCTGCCTGCCTTTTCTCAACTATATTGGGGTCGGTTTCCAGTCGAACCAGATGCAGCTGAATGTCAGTATTTTACATGGAGCGACTGCCTATCGGACCTCCACAAGCCAGTAACTGGGTAATACGATACCCCATGATAAGACTGGTTGTCAGACTTTAGAGCTTCTGACTAACAGTAACGACTGTCAAAGATCTTCAAATGACAGCCGGGACCAACGGCTTTACGTGCTTTACTCTGGATAAACTTATTGAGCTTATTTCTTTTGAAATACTGATTCAGACAGGGTTGCGTTTGACCACTATCTCGCATGATGATAAGTGATGATGTGGCATTGTTGAGGTTTCAGGAAAATTAGGTGTGTATTACTTGTATACACTACATTATGAATGTAGTGGTGTGGAGCATTACTTACTGGCCTAGTGGTATCGGTCCCGCCTTACAAATGTAGGTCGTAGGTTTGAACCCAACAAGGCGCATTAGTTTTTGTAATTTATTTTATTACCACTGCTCTCAAAACGGTGAGTTCACCTCCGAGTCTCTTTTCTAATTTTAACGACACTTGTTGTACGTTTATATTAATAAAGGTTTTATTTAAATCCATTATAACTAATTTCCTTCATCATCTTCCAAAAATACTTATAATATAACTTACGTTTATTGCTATTGATTTTTCATTTTTTTTTGGTAAAGTTAAGTTCTATAAATTGAGTCTATCTAATCACAAAATAATTTAGATCATTATTTTATTTTTACTATTTTTATATCATATTGTAAACAGGAATTTGGATGTCATGTTGTAACTGTCATTTTCACTTGACAAGCGCTAGAATTTTTGACATGTCTCGAAACTCTACCTTGCATAAGTATTTATTAATAAATATTTCTCTATTATTTTTAATCTTAAAAGTTTGCGGAGCTCGTGGCTAAATATTACAGCCGCACAGGCTGATCTTGCGGGTTAAGCCACGCTTGCCGAGGTTGGTCTGTGGATGGGTGACCATCTGCAATAGCGAGTTTCCTTCGTGCCTCGGAAAGCACGTAAAGCCGTTGGTCCCGGCTATCATTTGTAGATATTTGACAGTCGTTATTGTTAGTCAGAAGGCCTCTGGCCTCTGGTAATACACACTGGTTGCGAGCACTTGAACCAACGACGATATAATACTAGACTCCTAATAACAGGCGACCGATGTCTGCCAACGCATTAGGCAAAAAAGTCTTATATTCGTCTCATTTCGACCAATCCTGTGAGCCGTAAACATACGTTGAGACAGAACAGACCTTGAGTTAGCCAATCACAACGCAGTACCCCGTCCCCCTCGCTTACGTAGTACCTCAGCGAGTTGGCACAATAATTTTTGTTCCTTAGATCGTGTATGCGGAGTCTAGTATTATATCGTCGTTGACTTGAACTTTCTAAAAAAACTAAGCAATAAGTCTGTAGAAATAAAACATATTAATTTAATCAACTATTATTTTATTTATATTTTAATATCTATACAATAAATCACAATATTTCACTATATTTAAGCCAAACAATAATTTCACAGTGTCCTTACATAATAAAATACTTACACTTAATAATAAAAAATAAACAATTTTGAGCAATTTACATTTCGAAATACATATTTTTGTTTTTTTGATCTTTGTTTTTTATTGTTTTATAAAAAAAAAAACTTCGAACGGATATTTGTACGTGAGTTTCTTTGGTTTAAAACTAAAATATCTGTAATAAAAAATAATTAAGATAAATTAATCAAAAGTAGCGAAAGGTAAAATAGAAAAAAATGGGTGTTATTAAATTACCCAACGTGTAAGCTAATTGAAAACAGTGTCAAAAATCAAGGTTAAGTCGCGCTTGCCAAGGTTGATCTGTGGATGGGTGACCAACCATAACTTAAAGAGTTGTCTCTCTGCCTCAGAAAGCACATTTAATCGATGGAGCCGGGTGTCATTTACATTTCTGATACTGGTCATACTAAGGGACTTAAAGCAATAATTATGTTTTTAATATTGCAAGATACACAGTTTTGTTTGGAAGTTTGATACGAAAAAGAATTACATAATACATTTTATAAATAAAATTATAAAAAAATAAATCAAATATAAACAATAAAAATTGAAGTGAAATTTCCCTACTTACTCAAATAATATACATAATTATAGTGTCCACATAGTAATTATAATATATTGTGTAACAGATATATTTATATTATATTATATAACATTTATCTATAGTATATTTACTTATAAATTATTGGTGTATAATTGGAAGCTGTGATACAAAAGCATGGCTGTTTGAGGGTCTAATATTTAAAATACTATATTTTGACCTACACTATTTACTAACGATATTAAATTATAGGATAAGTACAGCTTAGCAAATTAGAGTAGAAAACCGGAAGTCACCACTGTGCTCTCGCTACCAGCACTTTGAATGTTTTTCTTTCGTTTATTACGTTAGTTTCATGGCACAATAATAAATCTAACAAACCTGCGTTCTTTGTTTACATCAAATATCAAAGATTTTAAAACGTTGTCAGTAAACAAAAAGATTAGTTCCGTTTCAAGACGTTCTGGCCAAGCTGTAAGAAAAATATCTTTTCCACAAAATGTATTGGAGTTATTTTGCATTACAGCATGCATAGGTAACGTTTTGAGAGACTTTTAAGACACTATCACTGAGTTGCCTGTCTCACCAAATAATCTCCCTTTACCTTACTACTTGTAAATCAAACCCGTGACACGCTGCGCAGGAGTCAATCGCTTAATCACTGCACTAATCGTGCATCATGTTCTTACTTATCCTATAAAGCAGATCATATAATAATTATACTCTATTTCTATGAACACAGACCCTCATTAATACGCATTTTATTTTTAGTTTTTATCTAATGTTGCAAAACCTTGGTTTCTTAACGCCTAAGCCAGTGTCCTAATCAGAACGAACGTCGCATTCGTATTTTCTGAACGCGACGATCGTTCGAGCGAGCGCAACATTTTAGTTTATCTATGGCATTTCATTCACACTAACCCAGCGTCCTAAAGAAAGCGAATGGTCGCGGAAATATGCAGTTGTTGGTTCACCCTTGTTTGGTATAACAACATTTGCACTATTGATCGAATGTTTTCTACGAAACGTTGTTCTACCAAAGGGTGAACCGTATTTGTTGCGTTTTTAAGGCCTCGTTCATTTGTTTGTGCGAAACGACTTGCGTTAAACAAAATGTGCTTCACACAAGATCATAACGTGGCGTCTTGTGGCAAGAAAAACTTTCATTTTTGTTTTATCTGCAGATTTTGTAGCAACACGTCTGTCACATGAGCTTATAACCATGGACTTACTTATAAATATATCACTCATTAACTGAAGAAGCTTTCGAGAAACGCACTCTGTCTTTGCGATGAAACGTTCGGGTTAGCGCCGAACAAAAATGGCGATTGCTGTTCGCGTGACGATTTGCTTTAGTTAGGACACAGCTTAATTTAAAAAATGCTAACAATAATATTACATTTATATCGGCAAATAGGCATTTATTCAGGGTCAACCAAATTCTGTAGTGAAACTTTACAAAAATGACAAAATGAATAACTTAAAGAACGGTTTTCACCGTTCGTTCAAAATCTCCTGAATCATGGCTGCAAGCTAACAGCTACAGCCGGAACCGCCCGTGAGGGTACTGAACCCATAACAAGCAACACAGGAGACGATACCTCATCCACTGCGCTAATAATCTTGTCGTCTTTAGATATCAAGTATTACTTAACATTTCTGTGAAGTTTCGCTAATGAATCAGATTTAACCTTGTATACTTAATTTATAATACTCCACACTACAAGTACTACGACTTATCAGTAAAGTGTTTAATAGGTCTAATCTGTTTTAGTTTCGTCGACTGTCCATCGAATTTTATTTCGACATCAACGTCACTCAATGGATGCGAAATCGTCGAACAAGAATCATTCTTCGACTCGTCCGGACTCAAAGGAGTGACGAAACCACTATCGTTTACCTTACCATCTTTTTGAGGCTGTAAATTCAAAGACATACTTTTCCTACTCTGAAACCTACTCTGAAAAATACTTAAATCATCTATATAAGAAGTCGGATTAAGCTTCTCGTTTAATTTTTCGTCTAAACGGCGAAGATTTTCGTCGAAATTGTTCTTGAGTTGATGCTCGAAAAGTCTTTCTTGACGAATTTGTTCGTGTGTACTAGCGAAAAATCCTGAGTTTTTCTTCCCTAGCTCTTTTAAAGTTTCTGTGATGTTTTCTGTCTTATGATTTGTATGTTCCGTTTTATGATTACCATTCTTCTCCTCCAATGTTTTCAGCTGATTATTTTTCATACTAGCTATTAAGCCGGAGTGTACCGACTGAGATTTCTTCATCATAAACTGTCTTCGTTCATGCTCGATATCTTTCGGCGAATCTTCCCGAATTTTCGCAAATAAATTCGGCGAACTGATTCCCGTTTTGAAGTTCTTCCTTGGGTCTTCGCTTTGTTCTTCGTTGGAGAATTTTGTGGAGAATATTTTGAAGGATAACTTCTTGCTGTGTGTTTGGACTATCTTCTTTATTTCTACGGGTATATCTTGTTTGTGGTGCGCTGAGATGTATCTGCTCAGTAGAGTAAGTTGTTGTTCTAAGGACTTGTTCGTTGCTTCCAGTCTGGCCTGGTTCTTTTGGTAGTTCGTTATCGCGTCCATTGCCTCCTGTAATTGAAGATGTATGGTTAATTGTTTGCCTGACAATTAGATTCAGTGGAAGAGTCATAGAAATTCGTTGCAAGACGCTGCGTCGCCGGCCAACCAGGGGGGGTATTACAACGTCTTAAAACAAGGCTTACTCCGGCGAGTGAAAGTGACAGAGCTATACAAGTCGTCTAGCGCTATCTCGTTCACTCACTGGAATAATCCTGATTTTACGGCGTTGTAATACCCACCCGTAGTGTTTAAACCTCGCGAGCGAGCGGGGCTCATGCCATTTCACCATTTGCAACCAATATACTTAGTTTTTTTTGTCGTTGTCATCCTTTTACTCATTATACCACATCAAACAGTCCATTTCTTTTGAAACACTGTAAAGAAAATATCGTAGAACGACCAAAAGCAACATATCGTGGTAAGAGGCGATTTTGACCAATTTTATTTTGAAATTCGAATGATGTATTATTAGGATCAATGACCTTTATTCCAAACTTATTTGGCGTGGACTATACTCACATCAAGTTCCTCTCCCATCCTGTTCTTATCCTCAACCAGCTGCTTGTTGTCCTCGGTGAGCGCGGCCAGGCGAGGCATCTCCTCGCGCAGCACGGCGTACTCCACCGCGTAGTCGCACAGTTGCCGGCTTATGTCTAGTGATAGAACCTATGAAAGAGGATCGTGGTTTATTATTTTAAGTTGAAAATTAAAATATACCAATTCTTGTGTTGGAAAGTCCATTATCGACGAAGGCTATGTCACATTACACTACGACTATTGTAGTCGAGCTAGTCTAGACCTTAGTCCAGGTCAGGAGTGACCAAGACAAGGTCGACGATAGAGCGAGCTTACCCAGAAGAAGCCTGTTCATTCTAACTTTGAAGAAATTAGGGTTGTATGTGTTCAGAAACACAGACGCAGGCAGAGAGTTCCACTCCTTCGCTGTCCGCATTATTAAAGACGTTTGGAAACGGTTAGTAATTGGTGGCATAGCAATAAGATAAGGATGGTAATTTGCCGTGCCTCAAGATGTGCGATGATAGAAGTGGCTGGTGGGCACACTCACCGAAGTACAGTCTGTAGAAGACCGACAGGCAGGCAACTTTGCGGTGATGAGTCAAGCTATGGAGCTTGGCATTCACCAATTTCATGTCGCCAATGCGCCTTTTAGCTCTGTCTATCAGTCGATCTTATAAATGCTCGCTGAACGTTCAGCCAGAAGCTAATCGTGCCGTCACGTACCTTCTTCATAACCTTCTTATAGAAGCTGCGGTTCATATCAGGTAGCTTGTGCTTGAGGTACTCGGCGGCCTCCTCGCAGCTCTCACACAGCATGAGGCCGTCCTTGTGTGCCGACAGCAGTGCTAGCGACACGGAGAACACGATGTCCAGGGATTCCAAGAAGATCAGATCTGGAAACATGGAGAAAGATCATTATTATTGGGGTAGGTTGATGTGCTGGTATCATAATAACATGCGATGAAAAGACTCATTGGTTGGACTTACAATATCTTGCATGAGAACTGAAAATAGTAGGCTACTTACCAAAGACCCTGACGACGAAACCCAGTGGGAACTGGCTGGTGAAGAGAGTCAGCATCCAAGGAGCTGCGTATAGCGCTGGTGAGATGTCCAGGGCTTCCAGCTTGGCGTGAAGCTCTGGCTCGTGGTCACGAAGAAGGCGGGACAGTTGGTACAACTATCACAATAGAATATGTAACTTAAAGTACTTTTCATTTACTTAATACGGTTTTGCTCTTGGCTCCAATATAGCACAGAAGCAAAGATTAAGCCTAAGATGAACCTAACCTAGCCTAAGATGAAAATTTAACCCAGAAGGAAATAAAACTTCTGCGCATCAACGGAACACAGTAAAAAATGTTCGGCGATGGACTCCGACAGGGTTGTGGTCACGAACCAGGTGGTAGAGAGGCCTAGTACCACCGCTATCGGGTTCGCTAAGCCGTAACCGCAGGTTACAGGTTGCCTGTGGGTTGTCGAAGTGGACTACTAAAAGGTGGATCCCACTTACATAGCACCTGTTCCAGTCTTTCTTTTTCTTATGAGAAACAGATTTTGAGCTGCCAACTAGCCTTTTCTTGGCTCCCCGAGTTGTAAATATTTGCCTCTGATAGTAATTTTTGATTTTATCGGAACCCGTCGGTGCTGCTGAGTTTTTTGAGGCGCACGTGGAATTCAACAAGTTGATTCAGTTCTGGTCTTTATCGGTCGGTGAGCTACCCACTGCTGGCTGCAACCTTTAGTAAATTTACCTGAACTTGCAGAGCGCTCATGTCGGGCAAGTATTGTTTCCGGAGACCTCTTCTGAACATCAAGTGACGTAGCAATATGAAAGCCTCTGCTTCTTCCATCTGATAACAAATAACATTAATTTAAAAAATAAGTGTAGTGACCCATAATTGCGTGGATGCAATTGCGTTCATCATCATCATATTTATCAGCCGTATGAGACGTCCACTGCTGAACATAGGCTTCCCGTTTAGACTTCCAGTAGGACCGGTTGTATGCGGTTTGCATCCAGCGTGATCCAGTGACCTTTATAAGATCGTTTGTCCACCTAGTGAGTGGACGTCCTACACTCCGCTTGCCGGTGCATGGTCTCCATTCGAGAACCTTACGGTCCCATCGGCCATCAGTTCTGTGTGCTACTCGTATATGGCCTGCCCACTGCCATTTTTACTTGCTAATTCGTTGGGCTCATAGCTCGTTGGACTCTACTGAGCTTACTAATGAGGATGGCAACTGGGGAACTAATGGCGCTAGTATAACTTGTTCCAAGCATCGTCATTAGTTCAAATCAGTTCAAATCTTAAAACTACTTCAAAATAGTACTACGTCATTGGTCGGATTAAGACTACTCTATGGTGACGCCATCTACAATATCTTTGCGTTACCAACCCCATTGCTTAGCCTAAAGGACTATAATGTTTATTAAGGTTTTACGGTTTCTTCCGTATTCACCCTGTTTTACAGTACATACTTACATGTAGTAACAGTACGCCAGCCACGAAGCTCAGTCCCTGACAGTAGCCAACATCTGGATCTAACAGTGAGTACGCCTTGAGTATGTTGTACAGAGCCAGTTGTCCAGGACCCAGCGCTGATGCGAAGTATGAGTGTTTTGGGAATGTACGACCTGAAAGGAACATTCATTAACTTCCTATTCTTGCATTTTTTATAACTTTCTAGTGTGTCCAGTGTGTGTCATCTGACAAACCGCAATATTGAAACCCGATTTCGTTATTTAACTTCTTAAAAACTGAACCTGATATACGCTATATTTTGCGATTTTGGTGGAGGGGTCTATCAAATCCGACAGAATTGTGAATAAAGGGGACCCGTAGAGTTTAATAGGCAAAGCTTTTGGTGCATGTTAAACTCTACGGGTCCCAAAAAAAATATTCTCCGTGATTTCGGAGTTCTGTGCAGTGAAAATTCGGGCGGTGAGGACGGTGACTTGACTTGCTACTAATCAAATGTATGGAAATTGACTACACATACTTAATTACACTTCTGTACATTTACGTACATTTGTAGATATTTAAATTTTATAATTTTTATTTATTGACAAGAAGATTCACCGTTCATGTCGTCCGAATTTACGCTGTAAAGAAATGCCCTGTGACAAAAAGATAAGACTTGCAGAGGTTTAGGAATAGTGTGGCGATTTTGTTTGTGGCAGCAATTGTCATCCTTCACATTTTTGAACTTACCTAAGTCAATGAGTATGGCATGCTGGTGCTTGGTGAGTCCGGCCAGCAGCGTGGTGTAGGGCGTGTGGTACAGCGGGCAGGCGGCCGTGTCGGGCGGCGCCGAGCGCAGGCACGCCTGCTCCGCCAGGAAGTACCACACGCCGCCGCGGGACATGCGGGGCACGCCTGCGGGACATTTGGTTCGTTAAAAGTTCTACAATTTTTATTTCGTATGTACCAATGAAAACAATCATCATAATCTGCCTAGCCTTCTCCCAACTATATTGTGGTCGGCTTCTAGTCGAACCAGATGGTAAGTAAGTAAGTAAGTAGTAAGTAAGTAATTTATTTATTTCTCTCATCACAATTTAAAGGTATACAGTTTAGAGTCAAGTTATCACTTCATAGAGACTGGTGTCTATTGTAGGTAAAACCTGTATTACAGATCACCAGGCTAACCCTCCGTCGGACACAAATAGCTTAATAACATAAGACACTGTTCAAGATTTACAAACATATAAATTAGTTGATTAAATTAGATGTTTTTTTTTTTCTTTTATCTATTTTTTTTTGTACATATTACTAGTAAGTTTTTATTTATAGTTTGTACATAATTTTAGTCTTTAAACAAAATGTATCGGAGAAACAATAAATCGTTGATTAAATATAAAAAATAATACAGTTGATGAATTTAATTTTACACTTTAAAATAATTAGATTATTATGATTAGATTATATAACATGAAATAATTAAATTAATATAGGATAAAAAATACTGACAAATTAATTATATTTTAAAATAGATGATTTAAAAGGAGGTAACGTTTCAAATGTCAAGAATACATTAACGTAGATTTGGTTTAGCACATTTATTGGGTTGTGTGTGTTGTGTGTGTGGGTATGAGCGTTGATTTAAGTGAGAAGATGATGAAGACTGATTGTGTGTGAGTAATGTAAGTGTGTTGTTGTGAGCGTCATCGCAAGATCAAGTCAAGGGTTTCAGTAAGAGTTCTGTTGCATTGTAATCAATATCCTGCAACCACGAGGAAACCTCCTTCTTGCACCTTTCCCTGGTGAGGGGATAAATATTCAATTTTTTGTTGATATTATTGTATAAGTATGGACCCAAGAAACCATAAAAATTATATGCTATACTGGACTTATATCTAGTTGTTGCACAGACAGTGGTATTTCTTCTTTTACCCTCAAAAGATTTTGGATCGAAAAGAAGTTCAGAGTGCTTCTTAGCGACGGTCAATAATATAAAAAGTTGTCGAACTGTCAGTACTTTACATCGTTGATATAAATCCACTGTAGGGTATCGGAAAGGAAGGAAATAACTAACTTTTAAAATGGCCCTTTGCGCTCTTTCCAACCTCAGTAGGTACGTTTTAGCGGTACCACCCCAGGATGTTATACAGTAGGTTAGTAGGGATTGGCACAATGCGAAATAAACTGATTTGATGATAGAGGTGTCAGCAATGTGACGAAGAGATTTAAATATATATATAAGTTTGCGAATCCTAGGGACTAGGGCGTCAATGTGATGATGAAAATTCAGTCTGTTGTCAATTATTACGCCAAGATACTTGATTGTGTCTGTTTTACATAAACGTGGACATTTACATAGATTGTTGTTTGAATTATTGCAGTTGTGGGAGATAATTCCAAGGTTTGGTACGTCTTGATTTCTAATTGTGTACGTCATGTACTTGGTTTTATCCACGTTTAGTGTGAGGATGTTGTCACAGAGCCATTTAGACACTTTATTGAAACCATTTTGGGCGTAACTATAGACCTCTTCCCAAGTGTCACCATAAAAGAGTAGTGCAGTATCATCGGCAAATGTAATTACCTTCCCATTAGTCATGTCCATATTGCATAGGTTGTTTATATATACTAAGAACATGGTTGGACCGAGAATACTGCCTTGGGGGACGCCATATTCAATTGGCAGTTCATCACTCATCAAATCGTGCACCTTAACTAATTGAGTTCTACCGTATAAATAGTTTGCAAACAAATTCAGTGTTTCCCCTCTTATGCCGAGATGCTCTAATTTCTTAATCAAAATGGGGATAGACACTGTGTCAAATGCTTTAGCTAAATCCAGGTAGATGGCTAGCGTCTTTTTTTTGTTATCTATCTTCGATACTATGAAGTTCGTTATTGTGTTGATTTGTGAGCACGAAACCCATATTGAGACAAAGACAAAAGCTCATTGGTTTCCAAAAACTCAACCAGTCTTTTATTCATTAGGCGCTCCAATGTCTTAGATAGGGTTGGAAGGATAGAGATAGGTCTATAATTATTAACACAGTGTCTATCCCCACTCTTGAAAACGGGAACTATTTGCGATTTTTTAAATGCAGATGGAAACACTCCTATATCAAAAGATAAATTGCATATAAAAGTTAGGGGGGGAACAATAATATCTATAAACTGTTTAAGGAACTTTCCTGAGATTTTATCGACCCCTACTGCACAATCATTTTTCAGGTTAGCAATCAATGATTTGACTTCGTGTTCATCTGTTGGTAACAATACCATTGACTTTCCGCCTGGGTTCGCAGACTGAGTTGAGTTGACGGTAAAAAATGAGTCCGTTTTGGTAGAGGCAACTTTTTCTGCCAGTGACTTACCAATACCCGCGAAAAACGAATTAATATCATTGACAGAATTTGTTGGATTATTTGGACAAATTAATTGAGAAGACTTATCTTTTTTCTTTGAAGTGTACGTAATTGTTTTTATACTTTCCCACAGTTTCTTTTTATTCTTTCCTGCTTTTCTAATCAATTCCTTTTCTAATTTATTTTTGCTTTTTTTACAATATTGTTACAAAAATTCCTGTACCTCCGATATGTACATTGTAATATTTCATTTCCTGGATTTTTTTTCAGTTTTATATAAAGTTTGTCACGGTTTCTCATGCATCTCAAAAGTCCCTTTGATATCCACGGCTTAATAATTCTTTTACGTCCTGTACTAGTAACAGTAGTCGTGTTATTATCGATAGCTTTAGAGAGCGCTTCTGTGAGAAACTCAGTCGCCAAATTAACGTCTGTCATTATGAACATAGGACCAAAGTCAATAGCGTGCATGCTGTCATGCAATCCTTTATCATCAATGCGATCGAATGTTTTTCTGATTATTGGCTTAGATTTAATATCCATAAAAAGAATGACAGAATCATGGTCAGTAATAGAAGTCTGCGCGACATAGCAATAAGAATTACGCCTTGTTTTCAATAATACATTGTCTAAGCATGTTCGACTATGGGTAGGGATTAAATGGGCAGGGAGCATGCCGTGAAATGAGATCATATCCAGATAGCCGGATGATCTTTGGTCTTGGGTCCCAGGTGAAATATCAACATTTATATCCCCAACCAGAACAATATTCTTATAGGAAGAAAACTTGGAGAGACAGTCATTTAGCGAAGCCAAGAAACTGTCTATATTTCTTTTACTTGGTGGCCGATAGATGGCAAGTAAGATGGTGTCTGGATCGATCTTCAAAGCAAGAGAATTTGCATCTGATAATTCTAGATCATCAATCGCATAGAAATCGTCGTTTTTGAAATAGATTACCACACCTTCATTTTGAGTTTTGTTGTTGGCAGTTGAAAAAGAGTGATACCCTTCAATGACAGGAATAACAGGATTACGTGTCAGCCAACACTCAGTCAGCACAATAATGTCCCATTCAATTTTAGATCTAGTTAGCAATGTTTGGAAGCTTGGCAGGTTACGGTGGATACTGCGGATATTTTGCGTAATGATCTTTAATGATGTTTCGGAATGATGCAACAGGTTTTTGCAGTCCTCTATTTCACACTTCGCGGACTGTGCCACAGTCACAGAGTCCAGGGGGTGTATTACAAGCTCTTAATTCCTGTCAGTTTACGCCTTAAAGTGAACTGCCATGCTTAATCGTATTACGATCACACAATGACGGCCAGTAAAACGGTCACGTGACCTCATACTGACTTCTGGCTGTGCTTGTGCCCGGAAATTTCGTATTACAAGCTACTTAATGACATTTCAAGGCCGGATTAAATGTCAAAATTGGCATCTCCAAAATCATTCAGTTTACGCCACTTTTGAGTAACTTTTACTGACTTGTTTCTTTTAATTTCTCTTTAAACAGTTTAAACTAACTAAATTAAACTTTGGTATTAATAAAGGAGGCACTACAGAATATCTGGAGAGTGCATGACACGATATAATCTCAGCTGAAGAGCTTTACATAAAAAGACGACAAAGTTTTTACCTTTTACGACATCTACCTACACATATACACTCATTTACTGAACGCTAAGCAATCAATAGATTCATATACGTAAACCTTTACTCTTATAGTTATTGTTCTAAATAAAAAACATGGTACTCCTGAAAAAACTGTTTTATTTGTCGTAGTTCCATCAGTGTAAGAAAAAATATATACAGAGCTTAGATTTGAGACATGGTGACGAAATAAATAATCTTTCGTAGCAATGGACGTAGGGTTGAATAAACCAAACAAAATGTATGATCAACTCAAACACTTCAAATTAATAGCCTCGCGCAGCATCATTCCAGAAACGGTACAGTCCAATGGAGCCAAAACTTGTGTTCAATATTTATTTGGGTGCATCGGGCAGTCTATAATGTATCAGCAGACATTTTTAATTTCACTTCCTCGATTGCTTCTGGTGCCAGAATTTCGCAGCCAATTTCAAGAGAACTAGGTACTCGTACACTGTCTTTCGGTTTGAATAAACATCCTAGGTTTTATCATTCCTTAACTTGTTGAAACATTTCTAGCTCTTGCTTTAAAACTTAGAACATTGTTGTGTTGGAACAGCTCCATTTATCAAATTTTCTGCTCATGACTTAGTCCATTTTGTTTCCTTACTTTCTCTGCGGTATTAAAACGGTGTGCTTCTTTATTAATGCAGTAAAAAGCACCACATACTCGTAGTGGTATTATAAATAAATAAAATACGATAATCTTGTTTGTTTTGGTAACCAAAACCGCCACAGACTAAAAAAGTATCGCAATACGATCGTTCAGAAACAAACCCCTTTGTGAGAGTTTTATTTGGTATTAAGTTTTTGCATAAAATGGCAGTAAATGTTGCTCAATTTGATTGTAAATATTTAAATTGTTATTAAAATACATTTTAACTCAAATATCTCCTAAATTTACAATGAAAAAGATTTTTTTCACACACGTTTTATAAAACCGGTAATCATCGGTAAATTGTCGATTCGATTTTTGAACGAATTCTCTAGCCCGTCGTAATCATCCAGAGACAAGTAATCCAGGATGATTCCTTGCAGAATTACGTACGTTGTAATACGAAATAGAACAAGCCTGCTTAAGGCCGTAAATTCAAATGCCGGAAAACTGCAAGGAATTAAAAAAGGTTGTAATACCCCCCCAGATCGTTATTAAATGTCATAGTAAAATCAGCCATTTTCGACGTAGTACATATCATTGTGCACATAATTATTTGCCAGCTGACCTCTGCGAACGCAATGCGAATAGTTATTTTCAGTGTGTATTATTTTACTTTTTTGTAAGTAACTTGTGAAGTTTGTGTTTTTGTGGAAAGGTGAGTGTTGAGAATGTGGGTGTGTGTTTGAATATCGATGCTCAATAATGTGAAAAATAAACCAGATAAACGCTAATGTTTGTCTCAAAGAAAAATATTTTTTAAGATAATACAAAATATACATGCAAAATCTGTTGAGAAACATGCAAAATTCAATCAAGACAGTAATAAAAATCATGTGAGAAATAACTAGTCATATTTTCACTTCAGTTTTTAATTTATCTAAATCTGCTTCTGCTTTAATGCGTATGTGTCGTTCCCCTTCTCTTCTACGAATAAATATCTTACCGCCCGCGCGCCGTCCAGCAGTACTTATAATCATTGGCGCTCGCAAAGCCACGCGCCAGGAAAAAGAGTCTACTGGTTTTGTGCGTGAGACTTTCGGAGATGTAGACATTTTTCTGTGGACCACTGATTTGTAGATGCGTAGTGTTTAATTTGTTGGTTTTATGCTGATTATTAAACTTCTTACAATGCTCAAGTACACTTTCTTTTGTCAGGATTGAAGTAAATTCTACAATTATAGGTTTATTGCCTTCCGTCTTAGTGTTGATTCGAAAAACGTCTCTTATTTGAACTGGTAGAATAGGCAATTTGAGCGTACTACCAACTTTGTTTACTAATTCTAAAAGATCATGTTGATTCCTTTTGTTTGGGTGGGATATTTTTGATCTCAATACAAGAACCTTTATGCGTACTCTCTAGGAAATCAATCTTAGTCTCCAACACCTTTATATAATCCATATTATATTTTCGTTCATTTTCCATATCCTCGAGTTGTTTTTTGAGACAATTATATTCATTTGATAAGTGCTCGACAGACGTGATGATGGCGGCGCTCTGCTTTCGGATGTCATTGATTGAAGCTTGCAACTCATCTAACTTGTGGTTCTGTTCTTCCTTTAAATCTGTTATTATTTTAGTAATTTCCGCCATAAAAACGTTCAGTTCGTCGTCATGGCCTCGTTTTCGGTTTCTCGATCGGCTAGCTGCGTTTTGGGTGTCTTCATTCACAGTTTCCGTGGAAGCCATTGGGCTCTGATGAGTATCAGCTCCGACGCTTTGTTCTGGCGTGGCAGGTGGAGTTGCTCTGGGCCGCATTTTAGTTTATATACTTAATTTAAATAACCTGGTCTTTGGTTACTAATAATCAGTTTTTTTTCCCTTGTATGTTAATCCAATAAGAAATCTCAATAAATAAAAAACTATTAGCAAAAAGAAAAATCCAAGAAAATAAACGTCCAAAAATAATAACGATGCCTGGGACTCGAACTGCCGCTCTCAGCACAACAGTCTCGACAGTGAGCCTCGAAACCAAACGTGTTGTTGTAAATTCGTTCAAATACACCGACTAGTGGTAGGGCTGTTACACTGATTTTATGTTGGGTAACCTTGCTTTCTCTTTGAAGGTCGCACTCGCACATCACACGATTCAAACAGTTTTGTTGTTTGCTTATTATAACGATAATTTTAAAATTTTTTGCTCACTATTGTTTTCATTATCCACAACATGGGTCCAGTGTTGCACAGGTCGGTTTATTAATATGACTGTCACGATGTCTACAAGTTTTAGGTCGTTAAAACTGATTAAGAATGCTTTTAGGAAATTAAATCCGCGGAGCGTTTAAAAACACGTCAGCTCGCAGCGAAGTCGCGACGGGGGACCCTCCCCTTTAGATGGAACTAAATATCAGTATTTTACATAGAGCGACTGCCTGTCGGACCTCCACAACCCAGTAGCTCGGTAATACAATACCCCATGGTAAGACTGGTTGTCAGACTTTAGAGCTTCTGACTAGCAGTAACGACTGTCAAAGATCTACAATTGGCAGCCTGGACCAACGGATTTACGTGTTTTCCGTGGTACAGAGGAAACTTGTTAAGACAGATGGTCACCCATCCACAGACCAAACTCAGCAAGCACGGCTTAACACGACAGATCGGCCTGAGCGGTTGTAATTATTTAGCCACGAGCTCCCTTCTCCGATGTAAATAATACTTGATCGAATTAAAAACCTCATTCATCTAGAATTCTCCTTTTTTCATTAAAATCACTCAGTATAATGCCTTCGATATTGATAACAACAACAGATTCCAAGAGATTTACTCGTATGCTATAATGCCCACATAACGCTTCATCTTGTCAAAATTATCAACTACTAAAAGTAAATGGAAAGTATATCATGTAAATACGTTTACTTTTAAAAATCTGCACCATCTGAATACACAGTGGAGTTCCTCAAGGATCTATCCTCGGCCCACTCTTAATTAAACAAAACGGTAAGTAATAGTATACAGTTAACTAGTTTTTCAAAGAAATGTTACTTAGTCATTAGTTTGTGGATATGAGATAGACAGTAAGATGATCTTTGTAAATAACT
Organism: Agrotis segetum; assembly: GCA_036375495.1. NCBI lineage: Eukaryota > Metazoa > Arthropoda > Insecta > Lepidoptera > Noctuidae > Agrotis > Agrotis segetum. Next base: position 1,278,872 of record JAQSVV010000340.1, read on the forward strand.
GATATTCTGCTTCATCTGGTTCAACTGGAAGACAACTTGTGATCAACATAGCACGGTATTTTGAGGCTGAGCGATTCCCGCATGACACAAATATTTGTATGACATAATAATAATATAGGTGGTTGACTTGTTTAAGCACCTACGATATATATAACCACTGTGGGAAAGGTTTTATTTTAAAAAATGACAAGAAAAGAGGAAGATAAGGCTAGGCAAACGTTGATTACCTTGTATCACAGCTTGTGTCAACATGTGCCTGTCGACCTTAGCCATAGGTTGCGAGGAGTCCCTTGACAATAAGGAGTCCCACATCAGACTAACTCCAGCATCACAAACTCCCAGTTCAGTATATTCCAACTTTATTCTGCGCACTGCTGAAGATTCTTCGCTTTCTGAAAACCAACATTTATTCATTAGCACGTTAGTGAACGGTCTAGGTCACATTGAAATCACTTATTTCTATTTTGATTAATAAATTAAAGGCAAGGAATGACCTTCATCACTATCAGCCAGAAGACGTCCACTGCTGAACAAAGGCTTTATACCACCAATCCGGTGAATGAAAATCTTCCACTTGCATCCATCGGTTGCATGCACCTCTCACGATGTCGTCGGTCCACCTGGTGGTAGGCCTGCCAACCCTGCGTCTTCCAATCAGTGATCGGCACTCGAGAACTTTACTTCCCCATCGGTTATCAGCAATGTTTTGATTATCAATTAACCATGGTGGATGTGGCAATTTACAAAGGAGTATAGAAGAAGTCATGATGCGATGATCTCAAATGAATTGCGATAACGACTGAGGAATGCTGACGAGTCCCGGGATTCTACATAATTATATGAAAAACATTACCTTTAAGTCTAGCATTTTCCTTCTCCATCCTGACGAGTAGAATGGTCTGGTCTATCGCCATCTTCCACAGTTGACGTAACTCTTCTCTCGTTCTCTTGGCTTTTGGACCTGAAGTTTTGCGGTGAGATGTAAGTTCTCCTGAAATCAAAAAAAATGCTGTTAAACTGAGAATAAATTTGAATGTCGGTTTCGCAGAGAAGGGGTAGAAAAACTCTATGTTCACTTCAGCCAGGTTGGTTTGCTGCCTCACAGCAGAACCTTTGCATATCTCCATATGAAAACAGGTAAGTACTCACCGGATAACCGCTATAAAAAGATCAACTAAATATTCATTGCTTTGGACTCGCCTTCATCAAACATAGACTATGAAGAAAATAAAGGGGAAACCCCTTTTCTCACTTTGTGTATTGCTTTTATTTAATTTTTTGACAAAATGTTCATCCTCGAGTCTAAGCCAAATATTACAAATTGTTTACCTTCAACCTGCACCTCAGGTTGTACAATCTTCTCATAGATGGCCTGTCTCCAAGTGGCTTCGTTTTCACTGCCAGCTTCCGTTTGAGCAGGGCGGCTGTCACTTACTTTCAAGAATCTGCAAAATTGTATACCACAAAAGCAATGAGCAAGCATAAAACCTTTGTAATGGTGCAGAAACCACTTGATGACTTCCATTTGGAGTTTGAACTCTTTAGTTTGCCATTAATTTCAAGGAAAAAACTGGTTCCTTCTTTGTACACCAGAGGCGCTGTTCCATTTTTTCAAACAAGAAACGCTGAAAAAACTGGAATGACACTGAAAGTCAAATAGTGAAAACTCGTGATAGGGCTCTGCTGCCGGCACACGTAGCACTTCGCACCATAGAAACGGGTTTGTCGAGGGAAGAAAAGACAAAATGACAAAACGGTTGACAAAACGGTTTGAACATCTGAATTTTGTTATGTTTTTTTTTACTTACATGTCCATCATTGGTGAGTTAACTTGTGTCCCCTCTGCCTGCGTTTCCTCACTCTCTTCTGGTGTAGGCGTCATATTCGAACGCGGAGACGGAGTTACTTCTGTTGATAGCAAACAGTAAACCTTAGTTGGGTTAATATAGATCTCTAAATCGTCTAGCACTAGGAAATTCTCACATTGTTTATGTCTGTAGTTTCTATCACAGGCTATAACGTTCTACTAATTATCTCTTCCCTATGTTTACAAAACTTCACTTGCCTCTGCACTTCTTTCGCATATTTGCAGATATTCAGTTCTTTAAAACATTTATCAAAATCTTTTCAGCCATTAAGAAAAAAAACCATGACGTACTCAAATACACATTCATTAAATTAGTTTTTTTTGCAAGCATAAATGAGACCTAAGATGGAGAGAGCTCACCACAGAAGAAACTGGAACTCCTGCGCACCGATGGACAGTAAAAGCTATTTGGTACCGGACTCCGACAATATAGCGGTCGTAAGCTAGGCAGCCCTGGTGAGGCCCCGCTCTTATCTTCTCTATCCCACATAATCCGGATTTAGGTTCAACTTTTTCGGGCGTGCCGCAATCGCGGCGATAAGATCCCTCTTTGAGGAGTGCCTGCCGCATGACGCACCTGTATGTGATGACGGGGAAGGTTTGGCTCTCTAGAGGCCAAAAGCCTGCCGGGGTCGCGGGACTTATATCATTACAGTAAAGGGCTATTGAAGGACATCGTGGATTTGAGTCAGTACGAGTCTTACGGTCCTCGCCTCATCATACGAGGCCATCCTTCCGGGTGGAAGGACTCATTATGATGATTTATCACGCCAAAAAAGAAAAAAAGGTTCAACTTCTTACCATCCAATACGGCTGGAGACAAACTCTTGCTTCTCACTTGTTCTGGTGACAGCAGCTCTTGGCCAGAAGGCTCCGATGCTGTGTCCAGTACTATTGGTACCGGAGTGGGTAAGGGTGACGATTCCTGAAAACAAACTGCTGTTCAAATATTCTGGAAAAATATTAAAGTGGTAATTCCTCGAGCCAGAAACTCGACACCGGAGGATCCTCATAATATCTTTTTCATATTGTTACGTCGATCGAATTGCGAGACCTGTCTATGAGGTTCTCGAAAGTTCCACAAGGTTCTCGACAATTCTACTCAAGTTCAGTCAGGAAATTTCTAGAAAGTTCTACCCTGTTCTAGATGTTTCGAGATGGTTCTAGAATGTTCCAGAAGGTATGGGTTTACATCGAAGTCAAAGGATGTTTCCAGAACATTCGACCACCTTCTAGAAACATCTAGTGGGTCCGGCCGAGGTATAAAAAGGGGCGCCGATCGGCGACCGAGTCAGTCTAGTTTTGACTACGATCGAGGTGACTCGAAGTGAAATACAAGCGATCTCTAAGTGAGTTCTACTTGTGATTAAAAGTGTGTATAAGTGTTTAAGTGTTGAGTAGTGTTTAGTAATTGTTTTAATTGTTGATTTGTCTGTGAATAAAGTTGTATTTGGTTTTAATTGGTGTTAATTAATTTATCCCAATACCCAGCTCGTAACATTTGGTGTCAGAAGTGAGGGATAAAATGCCGATTTTACCAAAGGACGACACGGACGGTATCCGTACCAGGAGTCAGCGTCAGCAAGACATGGACCAGAGGAGGTTTGGAGGTTCCCCGATACAGACGCCGGGTGGTGCTCAGTCTACGACGGAACCAGCCGCTGGTCCATCTGCAGTCTCTTCAGCACCCGCGGTCCCAGACTTGTCTGCGCTTATGGTGCTGCTGCAGGAGCAGGCCCGGCGCCAAGAAGAACAGGCACGCTCGCTGCAAGAACAGCTACAGAAGGACAAGGAGGAGCAGGTGCGCTTGCTGCAAGAGCAGCTCCAGAAGGATAAGGAGGAGCAGGCCCGCCGTCAGGAGGAGCAGGCTCGCCGCCTGGAAGAACAGCTACAAAAGGATAAGGAGGAGCAGGCCCGACGCCAAGAGGAGCAGTCTCGCCGCCTGGAAGAACAGTTACAAAAGGATAAGGAGGAGCAGGCCCGCCGCCAGGAGGAGCAAATGTTCCTGATAAAAGACCTGCACTCGACATTTGGCAAGGAGCTCAAAGTGGTTAAAGAGCAAGTAAATCAGCACGAGAATCGCATCTCTGAAGCTGAGGTCCAAATTGCCGGAGTGAAGAAGGCTTTGGGTGAACTTCGGTCTGGAGACGGGGTTGTGTGCCCAGTGGTTGCTGCACCTTCGGCACGAGGGTTTAAGGTGCCACCATTCGACGGAACATCTTCATGGTCGGCATACAGGATGCAGTTTGAGGCCGTTATGAAAGCGAATGGGTGGACGAAAGAGCAAGCAATGACGGCGCTCACCTTAGGCCTACGAGACCAGGCCCTGACCGTACTTGAGGCTCTTGGCAAGGATGTGACTTATGATCAGCTGCTGGAAGCGTTGGAATCCAGGTACGGCGACGCGCACTTGGAGCACGTATTTCGCGCTAAGCTAAAGGATCGTGTTCAACGTAGTGCTGAGAGCCTACAGCAGTGGGCTCTGGAAATTGAAAAGATGGTCCGAAAGGCATACCAGTCTGTTCCTGCCCTGATCAATGGTAATCTCGTACAGGCATTCGTCGACGGAATACGTGACTTGGAAGTCAGAGCCGCCGTAAGACTTGGGCATCACGAAACATTAAAGGATGCCTTGGCTCATGCGTTGGAAGTAGAAGCAGTGAGGCAAGATCATCGCACGCATCGCGTCAGAGAAGTAGTGGAATCACCTGTACGCGACCGACTACAAGGATACAGTCCCAGGTGCTATACTTGTGGGGAAAAAGGTCATCTTCGGTCCAGCTGCCCCAAGCGAAATACAGCAGGAGAAGATCAATCCCAGCAGGGAAGAGGGGCCGATAAGACTGCCCAGCAACAGCAGGGAAACGAGTAAACGCCAGGACTGAGGGGCGGGTGCTGGCTGGTATGGAAAGAGCCCCGAGGATCTCGATCTCACAGGCCCATGACGGAAACAGCCTGATCATCAAAGGCGAAGTCAACGGAAAACCATGCAAATTGACACTCGATACAGGAGCTTCTCACACGGTCGTCAATTCAAATCTAGCAAGTCGGTTCCTTGGGGACTTCTTCAACAACCACGACCGCATACAATTACTGACAGCCACCGGTCAGCACATAACCGTCCGAGGCAAGAAGGAGGTGAAGTTAAAACTAGGTCATAAAGCATATTGGCATAATGTCATCGTGGCTGACATAGTAGACGATTGCATCTTGGGCTTGGACTTTATGCGGAAATATCGTTGTGAGATCGATGTTGATCGAGGAGTGTTGAAATGTGGTAAAGAAGAGATCTTTATGGAAAGTACACCGTCAGAAAAAGTGCTTCGCTTGAAATTTGACGTGTCAACACTTCTGGAAAACTGCGATCTAACTGGAGTAGAAATGGATAAGGCTAAGAAAACGTTACTCCAGTATGCTGACATGTTCTCTACAGATGATGCTGACATAGGGAGAACAGGGCTGGTTCAGCACAAAATTAACACTGGCAATGAGTTACCAATCCGACAACGACCAAGAAGGGTGCCGGTTGCTCGCGAAAAGGAAGTGAAGGAGATGATTGAGCGCATGGTGAAGAACAGTTTTATAGAGCCTTCATCTAGTCCGTGGTGTTCTCCTGTGGTCCTAGTGAAGAAAAAGGACGGCAACACGCGGTTTTGTGTGGACTATCGACGGTTAAACGACGTCACGAAAAAAGACAGTTACCCACTACCTAGGATCGATGACACATTGGATACGCTGACAGGAATGAGGTGGTTCACAACGTTAGACCTGAAAAGCGGCTACTGGCAAGTGGAAATAGACCCTAAAGACAAGGAGAAAACTGCATTTTCCACAGGAAAGGGCCTATGGCAGTTTAAAGTCATGCCATTTGGATTGTGTAATGCTCCTGCGACATTTGAAAGGTTGATGGAGCAAATACTTGCTGGATTGATCGGAGACGCATGTCTTGTATATTTGGATGACATCATCATCGTGGGCCGAACATTTGAAGACCACCTTCAAAACCTAACTAAAGTGCTGTCGAAAATCCGAGGGGCAAATCTTAAGTTAAGTCCGGAAAAGTGTTCATTTTTCAGGAGACAAGTGAACTTTTTAGGACACATAGTTTCGGAGGAAGGTGTTCAGACAGACCCGGAGAAAATCGTCGCCGTCAAGGAATGGCCAGTTCCGAAAGACAAGACGGAGGTCAGAGCATTTTTAGGTTTATGCTCCTACTATCGACGGTTTGTCAAGAATTTTGCTGATATTGCAAAACCTCTACACAAACTTACTGAGGAGAAGCAACAATTCTGTTGGGACGAGAACTGTGACATCGCATTCCAGGAATTAAAGAAACGTCTGTGCAATTCACCTATTCTTGACTATCCTGACACTGAAAATGACTTCATAGTTGACACAGACGCAAGTAATACTGGAATTGGTGGGGTGTTGTCTCAACGGAAAGGAAATCAGGAAGTTGTTATAGCTTACTACAGCAAATCTCTATCGAAACCAGAAAGAAATTACTGCGTTACGAGAAGGGAATTACTTGCGGTAGTAAAGACTTTGCAGCACTTCAGTAAGTATCTGCTGGGACGAAAATTCTTATTGCGAACGGACCATGCCGCATTAAAGTGGCTATTGCAATTCAAGAATCCAGAGGGACAGGTGGCGAGGTGGATTGAGCTACTACAAGAGTTTGACTTCGTAACTGAACATCGCAGTGGGAGGGCACATGGTAACGCAGATGCACTGTCTAGAAGACCTTGCCATGAAGACTGTAAGCACTGCAACAGGCAAGAGGCCAAGGAGGTAGTGCCTGTTAGAATGCTAAGAACGGATCTCAGTAACGAATGGAAGGAAACCTTACAGCATGCTCAGCAAAATGACGCAGACATTAAACCAATTTTCGACTGGATTAAAGCTGGTGCTCCTAAACCCAAGTGGAGTGATGTAGCTGCGATGAGTTCCATCACTAAGAGTTATTGGGCGCAATGGAACAGCTTGGTTATCCAGGAAGGAGTCTTGTGCCGTAAATGGGAAAACGCTCGAGGAGACAACTGTCACTTACAAATGGTTGTCCCCAGAGCCAAAGTACCGGATGTGTTGCGGCTCTACCACGACGGATGTTCAGGTGGACATATGGGTGTAAAAAGGACCCTACTGAAAATACGTGAGCGATTTTACTGGATCCATTGTCGTGAAGATGTGGAGGACTGGTGTCGGAAATGTACCAGTTGTGCGGCTGTGAAGGGACCCCAGACACGCAGCAGAGGTGCTTTGCAGATATACAACGTTGGAGCCCCGTGGGAACGGATAGCACTAGACGTGGCAGGACCATTTCCAGAAAGTGAAAACGGGAACAAGTACTTCATGGTTGTCATGGATTACTTCACAAAGTGGCCAGAAGTCTTCGCCATTCCTAACCAGGAAGCTACAACAGTCGCAGATAAATTGGTTCAGGAGGTCTTCTGTCGTTTTGGAGTACCCTTGGAAATACACAGCGACCAAGGAAGGAATTTTGAATCACAAGTATTCCAGGAGACTTGTCGGCTGATGGGTACTCACAAGACTAGAACGACTTCCTACCATCCACAATCTGATGGAATGGTGGAGCGGTTCAATCAAACGTTGGAGAGATACCTGGCCAAGGTTGTGGAAAGCAGGCAAAGAGATTGGGATAAGCACATACAGCCATTTCTTCTGTCATACCGTAGTGCAGTTCACGAAAGTACAGCTGTGACACCAGCCTTCGCGAACTTTGGAAGGGAATTACGGTTGCCTGCTGATCTCATCACCGGAACCCCTCCTGATACTCCATGCAGTGTAACCGATTATGCAAATGACTTGCGTAACAAGTTGAACGATGTATATGAGCATATCAGACAATCCGGCCAACAAATGTCTGAAAAGATGAAGACCCGATACGACCGGAAGACAAACAATAGAGGTTTCGACGAGGGGTCACTTGTGTGGTTGCATAACCCAGTGCGTAGCAAAGGGAAGTCTCCTAAATTACAAGCAAAATGGGATGGGCCATACCGAGTCGTGACCAGGATTAACGACGTCACCTACCGGATACAAAAGGGTCCACGTGGCGCGCCCAAGATTGTCCATGTTGACCGTTTGGCGCGATACAACGGGACCAACGATGCTCGGGACGAGCATGTCTAAGGAGGGGGCAGTGTTACGTCGATCGAATTGCGAGACCTATCTATGAGGTTCTCGAAAGTTCCACAAGGTTCTCGACAATTCTACTCAAGTTCAGTCAGGAAATTTCTAGAAAGTTCTACCCTGTTCTAGATGTTTCGAGATGGTTCTAGAATGTTCCAGAAGGTATGGGTTTACATCGAAGTCAAAGGATGTTTCCAGAACATTCGACCACCTTCTAGAAACATCTAGTGGGTCCGGCCGAGGTATAAAAAGGGGCGCCGATCGGCGACCGAGTCAGTCTAGTTTTGACTACGATCGAGGTGACTCGAAGTGAAATACAAGCGATCTCTAAGTGAGTTCTACTTGTGATTAAAAGTGTGTATAAGTGTTTAAGTGTTGAGTAGTGTTTAGTAATTGTTTTAATTGTTGATTTGTCTGTGAATAAAGTTGTATTTGGTTTTAATTGGTGTTAATTAATTTATCCCAATACCCAGCTCGTAACAATATTATGAAAAAGATACTCAATACTCAATTTCGTTATTGCGTTCCAAAATGTACATACGTAAGATTACACTAGCTGGTGGGTTGTAATAAAGAATTTTGGTCCCTTTCGGGAACAGCATAGTAATTAATTATGAGATGAAGAATGAAGGACCAGGACCCTTTAACGAAAAGGGCAAGAGAAGAAACACGGTGGATTTAGTCCGTACGAATCTAGGCCAGGAGGCCTTGTTTGATGATTTAACCACACAAAAAAGAGATGGGTATGATGGGAGGAAGAATGTTAATGGATGTAGAGGAAGAGGAAGGCTAAGAAAACACGGATGGATTGCGTGAGGAATGATATGACTGAAAAAGAAGTAAATGATGCTATGACGTCTAACAGAGAATGGAAGAAAAAAAATTGTTGACCACAAGTAAAATGGGATAAGGCAAGGAAGATGATTTGTGGTGGGAGAAAAACTCACCTTCTTGATTATATGATGGGGAGCAATGATCTCATCTCTGCTAGCTTTCCGCTTCAGCAAGTCAAAGCTGCTGGATATGGAGCGCCTGGCTTTGGAGAATATAGTGCTGCCACCTAGGTACTGGTTCAGGAACTCGGATCTGCAACGGAATTACGCTAGCTTTTGAAAAGCTGTTAAACTTGGGAAGTTCTGTTTAGAGAACTAGGGCCTAACCACGAGCTCTTAACGCGATCCAGTTTAGGCTGTGGGAAAGAGACGGCGCTAGACGACTTGTGTAGCTCTGTCTCTTTCCTGCAGCCTAAGCTGTGGTAAGGCCTCTGATATTTTAACCCCCGACGCAAGAGATTGTTACAAGTTTGACTGATTTGTGTGTTTATCTGTCTACGGCACCGTAGTTCTTTTAATTAGTGAACTGATTCGAATTCGTTTTTTTTTTTTATTTGAAAGCATGTATTTTTCAAATGTATCTAAATCGGTGCGGTCCTTTCAAGATCATAATTATGTTACGCGTGAATTTCTTTTTTTAAATATGGAGTCGTGTTTAGGGTTTTGTAGGAACCTTTGCAGTTTGCCTTTTGCCATATCCGTCCGTCTGTCTGTTTGTCTAGCTTAGCTCAGACATTTGGTACTAGAAAGTTGTAATTTGGCGAATATACTATACAGATTAGTTACGCCACCAAAGTGGTTACATAAAATCTTGTAAAATTTAGGGACTTTAATCATGGCTCGATGCGATTCGTGCGATATCGAGTCGATTGCCGATTTAAGTCGTACGTATTTACTAATGGAGTGACGCAATGCAATTCGACCGTGCTCTTCAAAAATGCACCTTACTACTACAATATAAAGGCGCTGCCGACAAAAGACGTCGCCAGTGACGAGTAGTTGCGCAATCGAATTTCGAACACAATGCATTGTCATTAGGACGTACATGCAATTCGATATCGAGGAGATCTGTGAGCGATATCGTCAGTCCGTGCGACTCCATTAGCAAACACTAGCGATTGTCCATACCATTTTCTTCGGCCGGACGCTTGTGTGATATCTGACCGATATCGTCAATCGATTCAATTCGATATCGCGTCGCGCCATGAGTAAAGTCTCAGGTGTCTCTTATACACGTAAAAATAGGATGATTATTTACTCTCGCGTACTCCGTAGTGTGTCCCTTCGGAGGCCTATGTTCCAGCAGTGGGAACATTATAATCTCGTAATGTAATAGGTATATCTCTTCTTACCTGTTCTCTGCAGTGTCGTGGACATGTCGTGTCTGTTTGGCCTCGCAGTGCGCTCTCAGTAACATCATCAGGAATGAGTTGTGCTCACCTGTCTGTAACACAAAGGAATTATATTGGATAGATTCCCTTTACGTCGAGTCCCGTTACGTCCGAGGTCCGAGGATGGCGGGCTCTTTCAGACCCCGACATCCTCTTCTAACCTAAATTGTCCGGGGTGCCAGCGAGTCCCAAGTTTAGACAACCGCACTTCGGGCTTTAACCGTAACATTTATATTTACATTTCATTGGACGTGACTGTACTTCTAAAAAATGCTAGAGTTAACTCGACATAAAGGGAATAGAAACGGGACGAGGCTAATAGGGACGAGGCAAGGTTTTCGACTCGACTTATCGGGATTCGACATAAAGGGAACAAACCGTATATTGTATCCGTAGTTATATGAGGGACTGGCTGTTGCCAGCGGTAAGTGACACCCACCATAATTCGAAAATTATTCCTTGAGAGATAAAAGCTATCCTATGTGTTAATCTAGGTCATAAACTATCTGTGTGAGAAATTTCATCTAAATCCGTTAAGTAGTTTTTGCGTGAAAGAGTACCAAAAATCCATGCATTCAAACAAACTTTCATCATCATTATCATCAGCCTATAATGTTCCCACAGCTGGGACACAGGCTTCTTCTCTCTCAGAGAGAGCCACAATCCACCACGCGAGCCCAGTACGGATTGGTGGATTTCACACGTCTTCGAATTTGATGGTTCTAAGATATGCCTCATGATGTTTTCCTTCACCGTTTTGAGAGAAAGTGGTGATGAAATAAATCACAGAAAGTAATGCGCCAGGCTGGGTTCGAACCTACGACCTACAACTCATAGGTCGAGGCCGATACCACTGGGCCACCACTACTCAAACTTTCACCTTAGTACAGTCAGCATCAAAAGTTGCTGACCACATTCATATTTTCAAAATCGCTGTACTCCGCAATAATACGTAATAATACGATGTACAGCGATTTTGAAAATCTGAAAGTGTTTAGCAATTTTTGATGCTGACTGTACATTAGATAGATTAATTAGGAAGTTAGGATTAAGACCTTACCTCATACATATGGTTGGTTCCACCCTGATACTTGGTGATGATGAGATCCTGTTCATCTTCAGGAAGCTGTTCTATACGGCGTAGGATGAAGGCGTGAGTCTTCTTATCGTTCATACCTGGAAATATTAATTTTAAAATAACCGTGGTACCACAAAAACTTTTAAACGTTTGTTGTACACTTGTTTAAAGAGATGTCAAGTTTTAATAAGGTCCGTTTTGCAGTCACACTTTTTTTAGACAAGAGTTCAACAGATGTTTAAGTTTTTGTAGTAAGGCTGTAAATATTTGTAGTCTTGGGATATTATGAAGGGAAAACGAAATTATGTTTTTTTTTCTTCCTCCTAAAATAATAGCTCTCTTCAGAGGCTACAGCACGAATTCTACGTCTTGAAGTAGGTATGTATCTATAAGCGAATTCATCTAGTGTACGAGTAAGGAACTAATTTTGTTCATCAAATGAATGTCACAAAAAACCGTGTCAACAGAAAAACGTGAAAACTGGCGTTAGGGCCTTAGGACTATGTCGCGGAATTGTCTAAACAGGCAACCGTGACTTCGAACGTAAAGAGCTTCTGAAAGAACACCGTGGATTTTAGTCAGTACGAGTCTGAAAATGATAAACTATCGAGCAGAATGTTGGCCAAGAAACAGCAAGCCGATAAACTACACGTTGCCGAAATGAGAATGCTTAGGTGGTCCGCCGGAGTCACCTTCTAAAGTGCCAAACATCGGAGGATCTTTTAAAGTACGACCAATACTTACAGGAAAAACTAGCAGAAACACGATTGTGATGGTACGGTCACGTGATGAGGTGGCAACTAGAGCAAATTACAAGGAAAGTTCTCGACCACAAGCCAGAACCGATACGGCATGGGAGACCCCGACTTATAATTATGGATAGCCGTAGTAGGTAGATAGGATTGGTATTGACCCAATGACGACCCAGGACCCATCTTTGGAGAAGAATGATTAGGAGAGCCGACCCTAAATAAACATGGCATAAAGCTGGATGAAGAAGAAGATGCTGAAAGTCCCGATACCGCGATGATTTTGCATCAGAACTTTCCTGGTGGTCGCCTGTGTTGATTTTGGCGCAAAAAAGAGTTGCACTGTTTTGGAAAATTGTGCCTCTACCATAAAAGATAATATTAGAAGGTACATACCTTCAATATCATGGCAGAGACGATGGTACCACAGCATGGGACAATGTTCACATGTCAAGTTCGGTGACTTCTCTCGCGTCTTCTTCAGAAGATCTGCGTGCGCTATGAAGGCTTGCTTGATGGCTGTAACAAGATATAATTATGGTTATAATGTTGATGGATGGAGAGGAAGAGGAAGGCCAAAGAAGAAATGGATGGATTGCCTAAGGAATGATATGAAAGAAAAAGGAGTAGATGATACAATGGCGTGTGATAGGGGAGAATGGAAGAAAAAAACGTGTTGCGCCGACCCCAAGTAAAATGGGATAAGGGCAGGAAGATGATGAACAGTTGCAAAGCAATACCTATCAAAAATTTAGCTTTTTGCTACTATTCTCATTTCAGCCTTTGCAGTCCACTGCTGGACTTAGGCTTCCCTTAAAAAGAGCCACAGCGCAGGATCTCACGTTTTTTTATACAGTCATTGCCAGCTATCTTCAGGTCACAGGTGCATTTATTTGTTTTGCCCGAAATGTGTTTACAAAATATCTAATATTAATTTTGAATTTATATGACCGCACGTAGGAAGATTTTTAATTGCTTTCCTAAGATCTAATCCTTGCCAAACTATAGTAGCCAGTATGGAATCACTTACTTCGATTCCGCGCGGTCTTGAGTACTTAATAACTAATTAAGAATAATAAAAAAGGGACAATTTTCAAGGTTTAAATTGATACCAAATTCATTCAAATCACGCCATTATATAAGGAGCTATCCCAGATCAATTCCAAGTAAGTAATTTTAGACTATAGGGAAAGCTAAATAAAATCTCATCAGAAGGTAAACTAACCATTAATGAGCTCCAGCGCCACGGAGTCACTCTCACACTTGAACACATAACAGGCGTATGTGTCGTTCGTCTCCCGACACACAAAGCCAAAATGTTCCTTGTTTAACCGCCCCAGGACGCAGGAAGCCACGTCCTTGAATCCACGATGCAGCAGGATCTGCTTCCTGTCTGGACTTATAAGACGGAGTTCAGCACGACCCACCTGCAAGCAATTGTGGAGCTATATTAGGACTACCTCTCCACGCTAAACACTTCGGGCTAATGCAAATCCTGGACGCCAGAATCAATGGCGGCGATCACCAGAAAAGCGCCGAGACAATGAAGCTTGAGCAAGTTTTGGAGGATGGAGATAACTGGATTGTATAAAAGAAAATTACCAGGAAAGAAAAGCGGTGGAGTAGGTAAGAGGTAGATAATTTCCTCCGCCCTCCGTGATGGAGGACAGAGGAAATTATCTACCTCTACTACGGAATATCTAGCTGGCTATGGCGCCTACATACTTTTAGACTCCGTATGACTCCATACTCCGTTATGGAAAGCAAACCAAGGGATAACAGAATTATACAAGGTCGTACAGAAGATCGTTTAAAACGACAAGGATAAGCCAAGTTGCCCAGTACCAAATACCTATTTACGAGTCCCAAATGAGCTGCCAACTGTCAATAGATAAATACAGTGGCTTTGATAGCGGACGCCCGCTAATTTTATCAGACGTCCGGTGGATAAGGCATCTTCGTAATTTACTTTCGTAGGCCTTAGTCTTTATAGTAATTCCAAGTTAGTCAAAACATTTTACCTGGAACAGCATAGTCCTGTTCTGTTCCCCAATCAACTGCGCAATAGGAGTCTTCAGATTAATAGTACCACTAGAGGCCGATCGATCCCTCAAGAACGGCTTATTCTCATTCAGGGTCTTCCTCTCAGTCACTGCCGGCTTCCTACTAATCTCTTGAAAGCTCATCGGAGCTGGACTGTCCTCACGTCCTTTTACATTGTCCAGAAATGGATTCTGGGCTTTACCATCAATTTTCGCGTCTTCAGCTTTAGTCCTCTGACAAAATTCTGTAATAGACGAAGCCGTTTCTGATATAACTGAGTAAATATCTGACTTGTCTTCTTCTTTGACTGTATCTAGATTATTCTTAGGCACGTTTAGGATTAGAACGTTAGGTTCTAAAGGAGTAGGAGTAGGTTTTCTGATGATTTGTGTTTCTTTATTGAAGGTTTCGGCTCGTTCTTTAGTGAACATGTCGAATTCATCGTCGATTTTCTTCGGGTCTGTTTTTGGTTGGACGGTGAGTGCTTCTGCACTGGCCCATGTTTTGCTCTTGTCTGGTTCTAGTGGTGTAGTGCTGGGTATTAGGATCTTTTTGCTGTTGTTCTTGAAAAGCTCGTGTGGGGGTGGTGTGCTGTTTTCTTGGTCGAGGTTTTCTTTTGAATCCCCGCTGTAGATTGAGGTCTGTAAGAATAAATGGGTGTACGGTTGCATTAAATTGTATAGTCATATTGTACTTAGTAGACAAATCAAGTTCCTTATAAATGTTTTAACTGCATTTACTATTGCATTGTACTCTTTAGATTAGCACAATGTTTTGTGTGCGTTTCTTTGTTACATTGAGCCCTACAGTAAATCGCGATTTTTCACACAAATTTTCCCAGTAATTTTATTGTTACCTGGTTCCATGTACTCACGGTACACATCAGGCTATACATCACCAGATTATTGTGGTCTCGCTTTGAATGACCTTTCTACACATTCAACGATCAGCTTAAGCTGGTTTTCCAAAGCTTGATTTGTGTCTGTGTGTTCAAAACGCTTGATTGACGACTCCTTGTATGGTTCGTTTGTATTGTCTACGGAATGTCAGAGCCCTGTGAGGTTCTCATTGACTCTTAAACACATATCCTCACAAAAAAACAGAAAGAAATTTACGTTTATTCAATTACTGTTTGTTTCCTACTCACCCCAGTGGATGAAAGCAAGCTGTGTCTCCTCTGCTTCAGCGCTTTATCGGCCTCGTGCTGTGCGAACTTAATGAGAGCGTCATCAATCAACGACTCCGGGACCTTGCGCTGAGATATCCTCACCTTGCCGATGTATAATACCTGGAAATACAAAAATATTCCATTTTATTTTATTTGTAAAGAGTTTTTTTATTCATTTTTGCTCAATTGTCAATACTTAGGCAACAAGTGTTAGTTTTAACTACTAACTCGCTGTAATAGGATATTGAGTTCACTTTCCCGTATTGCTGCCTTTTTGTAAATAGGCATACAACGTCGCTATAGAGAAAGAGATGGAGGATAAATTAACAACACACAACAAGCGCGCGTACAGTTTGGCCAGAACGTCTTGAAACGGAACTAATCTTTCTGTTTGCTGACAATGTTTTAAAATCTTTGATATTTGATGTAAACCCCACAACGAACGCGACGAACTAAGGTTTGTTAGATTTATTATTGTGCCATAAAATTAACGTATTAGGTGGAAAAAAAAACATTCAAAGTGCTGGCGAGAGCACAGTGGCGACTTCCGGTTTTCTACTCTAGTTTGCCAAGCTGTAGAAAGTCGTAGATGAAATCCGAATCGAAGAATACAACAAGAAATCGTAAGTCGATCGTAATCCAGAAATTGTAAGGGAAAATAAAATTACAGTTGCGTTACGTGAAATTACCAAAGCATGTTGAAATTCCCTCCGTTCCTTCGCGTGTCGTTCATTTCCTTTTTTGACACTTACCTCAAAGAAATGAGAATCGGAAGCAGAAAGGTCGGCACAGAGTGAAGTCAGAGCTGACGCATTACTGATGGTGCGAGCCATGGGAGACTGATTTTCACTCGTCCTGGAAAAACATCATTTTTAGGTATCCGAATTAAATTCTAACTTAATATTGTAAATGGAAATAGTTATTTATGATACTAGTGCGGTAAGTTGGTATTTACAAACGAGTAGACGAATGTAAACCCGAGGCGTAGCCGAGGGCTTACCATAGTCACGAGTTTGTAAATACCAATTTCTGCACGTGTGTCATACAATGTTTTTCAACACATTTGCGAGAAAACAGTACAATATGTAATTAAAAAACTTTAACTTTATTTAACAGTAGAAAAGTCGCAACAATTTTTGAAGTTCCTAAAATATGAAAATGGCGCGAATTCGCAAATGGCGCCACATGCACGTGGTGGAAATTAGAACTACATCTTTCGTCTCATTTACTCGTAGGTATTAAAGTGAGACAACGTATTGAGCAAAAGCACTTCCAAGGACGTTCGATCAGTCAGGCTGTTTATTCTCAGAACGTGAAACTCTTTGGTGGAATTCTTTTTATTTTTAATGGAAATTAAAAACAAACCGTAATGAAAACGCACGGTGCTATACAACGGAGCGTGCGGTAAAGTAGGTACTTAGGTGAGAGTACCTCTTTTACCGCACGCTCTGTTGTATGGTGCGTAATTTTTAACTTTCGAACAATGTATACAGGCTTCGTAAATGCATTTTTCGAGCAAATGTGTTGAAAAGTCAGTTTTTTGTTTCAGATAAATCACTGAATCAATTTGAGATAGAGATGAAACAGGAGTCATCTTTTTTCAATTTCTAATTTATTTTTCTCTTTATTTATTTTACTGTAGGTATCACTTTATTCTGATGAAGGCTGGTTAAACTTTAATTGGCGAATGTGTAAGTCCTAGTAGTTTTTATAAATTATACTTACACAGAAGCTGTTGGAAAACCTCAAAAAAAAGAAACAGTACCCTGAGCCTTTGGTACTACTTTTTTAATTTGTGATGATTTACTAATTCAGGTCAGCGATGACTGAGACACATTGAGGCAAGTCTAGGATAGAATGATCGTACCCACTCTAACTTTCACGTGATTCAGTTTGTATCTGAGGCTTACCGCGAGCTCTTAACGCGATGCAATTTAGGCTGTGGGAAAGAGACAGAGCTATACAAGTCGTCTAGCGCCATCTCTTTCCCCCAGACTTGTTCCAGTGAGTGAACTAGATGGCGCTAGACGACTTGTATAGCTCTGTCACTTTCACTCGCCGGAATAAGCCTGGTTTTAAGATGTTGTAAATTACAACTTGTAATACCCTGGTATGATTATGCATCGTTCACTAATTTACCAGTCACCTTGTATACCTTAAATCTAGTATGTACACACAAATTACAAACAGACAAACTTACAAGTTGGAGTTACAGTTTCCAGGAAGAGAAATAGCCGGGCTACTCCAAGGCAGATGTTCGGAGCTGTTCTGCTGTTGGAAGCCCATGTTCCTGGTGACTGCTCCATTGGCCAGGGAGGTGTTGGAGCCCCGGGGACTCGGGGTCCCTGGTGATGGCTCACGCATCTGGGTGAAGAGCTCGGTCACCTGCAATGAGGAGATGAGGGATTATTGAGGAAAGGTTCTGTGGAACTGTCCATTTAGAGTGATAGTGTCAAGGAGTCTACTAAGTCCGTCTTTTTTTTAGCGTGGCAAAATCATCAAATGAGTCCTCCTACCCCGGGCAGGGCGGGAGGATCTGCAAGACTCGTACTGACTAAAATCCACGGTGTTCTTCTATAGCCCTTTAAGATAACTCCCGCGACCCTGTCAGACTTTGGCCCTCTAGAGGGGCCCCCTTAAGGCGCATAGTACCCTCAATGACCTTGAACATTCAGGCGGAGCTAAACGCACACTTTCATAACTGCACCGCATATATTAATATGTCCCGAGCATACTGCGATACCTCAAAATGATATCATAGACTATGCAGCGAGGCAGAAACAGCTGCAAAAACCCGCCTTCGCCCGGTTTTTATATGTGGAAATCTCAATTTTCAACATATTCTTTGTAAAATACTGACTGATTTACATGAGCGTTACTCACTTTGTAGTAAATTTTAACACCAATTGATATATTCAAAAATATTTTAAATAAACGAAGCCGTTTAGAAGGAGTGAGCATTTATTTGAACAAAATAGCGTGTTGTTAAATATTTTTTTACAGTTCAACTATTTGTCATAAGAAAATAAAATTTACTCACATTGTTGTACATGAATATACATTCAACATATATTTTTTTTCAATCTTTATACCCAGCCGTTAATCAGGAATGTGCTTTAGAATGTAACGTTTTTACGGCTTAAAAGGCGCGAAGGCCCTTAATGACTTATGCCGACAATCTGCGGGGCGCGCGTGGAACACAACGCGCCGTCGACCCGGCCATGGTCGAGCGAGTTGCCCTTTATTCGCTGCCCACAGGCAGATCGGGGAGATCGTCACGCGACGTCTGTCGCCGTGGGGGTCTACCACTGCTGTTGGAGCGGAGGGAGGACGCTGTCCTTTCACTCACGCGGACCGCCTCCTCCTTCTCGAGCATTACTGCTTCGCAGAAGGAAGTTAGGCAACCGCCTCTACTAAGTTCGTTAACAAAGATATGAGTTCGGATATGGACGAACGAAAGTAAGTAACATCAAAGTCTTGCGAACGGAAAATAGCGCCACGACTGACTGCACCGCTAGCACAAATCTGGAAGTCATGAACGGTGGTGTGGACTCTAACTGCCTTACTACAAAACTTAAACATCTGTTGAACACAACTTGTCTAAAAAAAGTGTGACTGCAAAACGGACCTTATTTCAACGTCATAATGTGACAGTTTTTTAGACAAGTGTTCAACACACGTTTAAAAGTTTTTGTGGTACCACGGTAAGCATCTCTACCTGTCATACATTATAGCACGATACATCTCATTAGTATCTTTCCATAGAAATAGTCAGGAGACCACACACGACGGCTATAATGTATTTTTACATCTTCGAATCTCTATGGAAAGATGTAATGAGATGTATCGTGCTATATAATGTACTCATCTTTACATTATAGCTGCTGTGTGTAAAGCCCTTTAGGCTCGATGTCAAAATGCCCGTAACTAAAGCCGAAACCACGGATTTCGTGCTTAGATATTAGAACTCCAGTACTGAAAGGGGATAGTGAAATTTATAGACAGATAATAATTTACATGATGTTAACACTAAAAGGAATGAAAGAACCGTCTTCATAAATACATGAAGCGATTACAGTTCTTAAATTAAGACAAAACAACTTATTTACCGGGTTTAAGTGCATCCTACGTGCTCTTTAAATCTTAATTGACGAAGATTAGTTAATTGCTAGCGAGGTCATGGGTTGACTTTTGTTTACAGTGTCTGAGGGATTACCAGGATCATCATTTAACAAGTAAGATATATTATTTGTAGTGAGAGGAGCTCGTGGCTAAACAATCACAGCCGTAAAGGCCGATCTGCTGGGTAAAGCCGCGCTTGCCAAGGTTGGTTTGTGGATGGATGACCATCTGTCATAGCGAGTTTCCTCCATGCCCCGGAAAGCACGTAAAGCCGATGGTCCCGGCTGTCATTTATAGATCTTTGACAGTCGTTACTGTTAGTCAGAAGCTCATTAGTCTGACAACCAGTCTTATCGTGGGATGTCGTATTACCCAGTTACTGGATTGTGGAGGTCCAACAGGCAGTCGCTCCATGTAAAATACTGATATTCAGCTGCATCAGGTTTGACTGGAAGCCGATCACAATATAGTTGGGAAAAGGCAGGCAGATGATGATGATAATATATTATTTGTAGTGCCATTCTGTCGTATTCGCTAGTTCGTCTCACTTGACAGAAATTGGGCGAATTTTCTTGAAAATTAAAGTTATTGCTCATATTTATGAAAGACTTCTAATATTCCCCTTATAGAATTATTTTGGTTTGAAAGAAAATCCTCCACAACCAAAAAACTGGGCAATGCGATATCCCATTGTAAAACTTGTCAGTCAGATTGTGAACTTCTGACTAACACCCATCCACAGACCAACCTCGGCAAGCGCGGCTTAACTCGGAAGATCAGCCTGTGCGGCTGTAGTTATTTAGAAGAGGTGCTCTTACTTTCGAACTTTACGTATTTATATTATGTTTGTTATTAATTGATCGATTTAGCTTTTTATAAAAAAGGTTTTACTGTCATAAATTTTATCATTAGTAATGCTATAAACAAACTGGTTCACATGTACGTTTGCCCATTTCCTTAAGTATATGGGGTCAAGGTCTATATTGGTTACATTGAATGTTAATGTACACAGTCAATTACTTCCTATCCAATCGGTTTGATACATTAAATGAAGGACAGGGGTGTCAACTAAGTGTTAAATACAATGTTAATGATAGAATAATTATAATCAATCAATTTATTGTGTTAAAAAAAATATATACAGTCGAATTGATAACCTCCTCCTTTTTTTGAAGTCGTTTGAAAAAAGCAATGGCTCGATTCTCGTAAAGAACAAAATACTATAAGTATAGCCATGTATCTTTTCAATGCAAACTTATGTTCTTTCTAAGTTTATCCTGGTTACTCGACCTTTGAATAAAAAAAAACCTGGTCATTATTGGCAGCGGAAGAAAAAAAAACATGAGGCTAACTAGACTTTTGCTCTTAATAGTAGTGTCCACATACAACCACGATGAAAAAAAAAATAGTGTGCCGTCTAGGATTGTCTTATTAATGTAATATTCCACAAATATTACACAACGCCATCTAGTCCCAAGCTAAGCAGAGCTTGTGTTTTGGGTACTAGACAACTGATAAACATACTTATATATTTCTAAATAAATAAATAATTGATAAATTTTATTACACCCATTCAAAAAATAAGGGTCACGATTTCTTTAAAAATGGTACGAATATAATAGAATAGAAATAATTTATTTGCATTCAATGTAGGTAAATACGAGTACATAAGTTGTTACAGTTCAAGTTGTGTTCCTGGTACATTGTGCCGTTTGGCATGCAAAAATTTACCTACGGTGAACTACAATGGACTAATAGGGTAGTTTCCAGGGTCAAAATAATTACATTCTATTTAGTCCGTATTTTAGATTATAAAAAAATATTTGACACGTATTTTTTCTTTTTTCGATTAAACAAAAAATAACAAAGATAATAGCCTATTAAAGTTACCTGTGACGTCACTCTGCGCGAAAAATGCCACGCATCGTGACGTCACACGTAACTTTAATAGGCGATATCTTTGTCATTTTTGGTCTAATTTACAAATAAAAAAATACGTGTCCCTTATTTTTGAATAATCTAAAAGACGGACTAATTACATTTTTTAGGCAACTAGCCTATTAGATTATTTTTAGTAAAATAACCTATTGATGTTAACAGTAAAAATAAATGGACCCATATTGAAACATACAATACACGGGATGATTCGCGACAACCATACAGAAGCACGTTAATTGTCCAGCCTTGAATAAAACCGTTTGTTTACAGTTCCACACGACAACAGGTCAATATGCATGGCACTGCTTTAATTAAAAGATGATGCGTCGACGTGTAATACATGTCAAGGCAGATAGAGCCAGGCTTTTTTCTACGATGGTATTATAATCACAAACGAGGCTTGAACCCTTCTGGTAGAGCAGGAGGGACTATAAAATATAGTATAATAGTAGTTTATGTAACTGGTACATAATGAGGGGTATTATACACGAGTGTGAGTTTAAAAAACGAGCGAAGCGAGTTTTTTAATAGTATCACACGAGTGGTATAATACCTAGTTATGTACAGTTTCATACACTACTTTATCTACTCTCATTGAACACGAACATATCAAATAAAAGATAAAAATTAATAAACACTAATTCATCCACCAAGTCATCCACCGAAACACAAACGTCAAAATCCCAACATTCCCTTAGAAAGCGCGAAAAAAAGTAAAAAAATATATCTATGATCAGTAATCTGTATCATAATGAAAAAAAAAAAAATATAACATTGTTTTGTTAGACAAACAGTGTTATAATTTATTTTTTTTATTTCATTACGTTACTTTATGGTATAAAGTATGTCATTATAAACTCGTTTTGAGTTTTGTATTTCGAAGTTTACGTTATGAGAGTAGATAAACATATTTCTAATATATTTCCTTCTGCTCAATGGACTATAAAATAAAGATTTACCAGACAACGTACGTGTCATAAAAGAGTACGCTTAGCACGAATTTTCAGTATTTGAGACGTAAAGTAAACTGGTAGTTTGACAATATCAAATTGACAATTTTTAAGGAAAAAATTAGTTCCTGCTTCGCACACCAGAGGCGCTGTTCCATTTTTCCGTACAAGCAACACTGTAAATACTGTAAAGTAAAAGAGTGAAAATTCGTGCTAATGGTACAGGTTGTGGGGTGCTATGACAGGAAACATCCACGTGCGCCCGTGGACTGGAATTCCCTCTCGGATACGTCCAGGGGGAAGACCAGTTTTTCGGGCCGGTGCACCCTGGGATGCGGGCAAAAACTCTTCCTTAGGCACTGTGTGCCTAAGTGGTCTCTTTGCCCGTATGCGAATAGCCTGTCGTGTGGATGCTCCAACGCGTGTCCCTCTGATCAGCAGAGGGCACAGCGGCGGAGCGGGCTTGCGGACGGTGAGTGATGGGTAGCTCGCCGTCCGACCAAGGACCAAGCCCGGGTCGGTGGCGCGTCGTGTTTCGCGCCAAATGCCTGCTGGGGTCGCGGGTTTTTTCTTAACCTAGGTTACCGTGGCCCCGGAACGTAAAGGGCATAGGAAGGAACACGGGTGGATTTTAGTCAGTAAGAGTCTGACAGTCCCTTCCGCCCCACCCAGGGCGGGAGGACTAATTTGACGATTTTACCAACTAAAAAAAAAAAAAAGGGTATAGGTTGTTATTTAGAGATAAATGATAAACAAAACACGATCGCCACGACTACGTCAAGTCAATCGAATTCGAATTAAGTGTGTGCTGACGATTTCTATGGAAAGATGTAATGAGATGTATCGTGCTATAATGTACATCTTTACATTATAGCTGCTGTGTGTGAAGCCCTTAAATCTACACTGAAATTATACTTCCTGACACTATTGTTTCAGTTGTTAAGGCTCCCTTATTATGAAAAATCGTCGTTCAATGAGCGGTGAAAGTTTGACGACGTTCGCCGCAACCAGCGCCACTATCGCGGAAACCTAAGTTTTATGTATTTCATTTCTTCAACTTCAATATTTCTTACAGTGTTCCCTTTACGCAAAATATATTTATTACTCTAGTAGAATATTTCATCAAAAGGATGTCAATATATTTACGAATAAAAATAGATATAAATACCTATTGATGCAGACAAATATTTTACAAATATTTTTTTCCATTCAGAGACCTAAATATATTTTATAACATTTTGAAACAGATTTTGATGTCCCCAGTTAACAAAAAAAAACTACTAATTTGTAGAAAATTCATTAACATTGGCATACCGTGCCAAAATGACAATACCCAATTATCTATTAAGCCCCAAGCACACGAGCGTTTTATTACCATGCGTATACAAAGCGGGTCGCCCTTCAATATCTGGTGGTGTGTTTGATGCATTTTGATATAAATGACGGACACTAGCACCGTGTTAAAGGGACATTAGTAGTAGTAAATAATAAATAAAAAATGCTAATAAATAATAATAAAACATTTGCTGATTTGAATTTGAAAACATATTTTTCATCTCTTTTATCATAAATTCATCACCATCATGATCATACGATGTTTTGCGTATAATTTAAGTACAATTCTTTCACTGATGCATGGAAAACACATTAATAGATAAATACATGTTTATTAAAAAATAACTACAAAGAATATGGAATTTATATCTGTATAATTTTGAAAACATTCTAAGTTCTAATAAGCATTTAAATTACACCACCAATTTATCCTTTTTGTTTTTTTTGAAATATAAACACCAAAATTGCAGATTTTTTGTCATATCGCCATAAAAAGACTTCCTGACGTTTCTGGTGGGAAATCAGAACAAGATTGGGAACTTCTGTTGCTGCTACACTTTAGCAGCTGGCTAAATGAAGTGAACGATGGTAGTGCCATCCTCCTCTGTTCGTTCTATAAGAGCAACCAAAATTATAAATTTCCCGCGAACGCGCCTTTCCCATCTTTTCTAGGAAAAAAATATCACACTAAATGTAAAAATAAAATTGTCATTATTTAGAAAAAGTATTACTTAATACAATTAAAAATAGTGATTTAGCTATCAAACTATTATAGTTTCGTTTAACCGCCCGATCCCCAATACTCCCCAATGGCACGTTTTTGTGCCACCAAACCCCGACCGATATTAATCCTTTTTTTTGGAAAAATAAGTCTTAAAATTGATCAGTATTTAGTGGAAAAACATTTTCCTCGGGGCTCGCAATTCCTAGTAAAACAGATTGTGGACGCGCCACAAAACTTGGAATAACGATCAAGAACTATTTTTTTTAATTTAATGTTTATATTATAATACTAGACAAGTACGTCTAAAAAAAAAACTGTATTGTATGTTTAGTTTAAGAAATGATTTTCAACCTTTTCGCATGGTGGGTGCTACGCCTTATTTGTAGGTGACATGTAATTTTGAAGTATTCAAAATTGACAAGCAGTTTTCATTTAATTTAATTTAATTCTGTTTTTTCGAAATTGTTATAAATCTGTGACGAAATGAAATAAATAATAATAAAAGTGAAGTGCTTCTTTTTAACCGACTTCAAAAAAAGGAGGAGGTTCTCAATTCGTCGGAATCTTTTTTTTTTTTTTTTTTTTTTTTATGTATGTTCCCCGATTTCTCGAAGACGCCTGGACCGATTTGGAATTTTTTTCTTTTGTTTGAAAGGGTATACTTTCCAATTGGTCCCATGATCACCAGGTCAGGATCTGATGATGGAATCCTAGGGAAATCGAGGGCAACCTTCAAATTTTATAGGCACATAGTACCATTTTCATATATTTTCTAAAGCTGTTCAAGTATTTGCATCTGATAATCATCATCTCAGGTGGATGACCTGATGATGGAAGGTACAACTCCTTAACAGTAAGGAGTAGGCATCGATTGATTTACTTTGTGTTCGCATATCTCCGGAACTACAAGTCCGATTTAAGTAATTCTTTTTTTGTTGTACTAGGTATCATTTAACTTAGAGAATACTGCAAGTTTCATCAAAATCGGTTTAGTAATTTTTGAGATATGGAATTTTATTAGCTTAATGTGTACATGAGTGATGTAAGTACTGGTGCGAAGGATTACAAAATTATAGTGCACATGTAAGAGAATAATGTTCTTGACAAGAATTCGGGTTGAATATTTAAACTAAAAAGAGTAAAATAAAAACTTTTTCAAAAAAAATGTAACCGCCTTCAAAAACAACCACAAAAAAGTGTAAAATAATCTACAAAATAACTTTTTTTTCGGAAGTCGGTGGCTAAAAAGACAATGAAAAGAAAAAAAACAAAGGCACCGACTTCCGAAAGAAAAGTTATTTTGTAGATTATTTTACACTTTTTTGTGGTTGTTTTTGAAGGCGGTTACATTTTTTCATATATTGCAATTCGATACGATTAGTGGTTGTTTTCATTTACATTTAGTGCCACAAATTATTGTTGACTGAAATTCAGTGCTATTATCATTAGTTCAATGAAATGTTATAAAGATCCAAAAGTATTGGACGATGGATGCAAAATATTGCAGAACGATGAACAAGAACCGTATCACGATATCACGATAACATTGATCTAGGTATCTGTGAGTATAATTACTAACTATATTGATAGAAACAATTTGTAATGGAATATACGTATTCTAAAATTCTTATTCTCTCAAATCCATTATTTGCTCTGTAGGGATCGTCAGGAATTTCCTGCGATGAAATTCAGTAAGTTCGGTTTCTTTCTCTTATTGATTAATGAAAATAATACGTTATTGAAAATAGAAAGTTTATATGTGTTTTTTACAGCCATGTCCGTTTAATCAGGTCCCATTAAACACAGCGTATATATGCCTAAACATATTTTGAATAATCTATAAGCCTACGCATCATTCGTTTTTATTTTCTCGGTCTTTTTCTCAATTTCCATTTTTCCTATTACGAAAATTTGACAGCCCCGATCAGAAAAAAAGTGTCATAGGTCTAGTCTGTAAGAGCCACGCTGGCTGACTGATTCGTAATCGAGTCGAACGAACGACAGTGATGACACTACTTTTGAAAGGCAAAAGATGAGAGGACGATAGTGAATGTGTGCTTAGAATAAAACGGCATATGTGCCCAAACACATTGGCGTCTTTTTATAAATTAAAATTGTTATTAAATGAAAAAGTACCCGGATAAAGTTCTGACAAACATCATTACCTATTTATTGATATACTCTTCAGGACCAAAAGTTTGATCTACTTCAGGTACCACTCAAAAAACGTTAAAAAAATCTCTATTTTCGCGTTTTTTTTTGATCGAGTCAAGTTATAAATATCGCGTTTTCAACAGGAAAATAACATAGACAGTTCATTGAACTATAACATATATTTTTTTCAGACCGAAAAAAGGTACATTTGATTGTTTACGGTTGAATCAAAAATAGGTCAATTCCGAAATTATATTCGTGAGTTGCAACTCTACACCACAATAGTGATGGGTCTACTTGATACATTAATAGCTACATCATGACATGTGTTATTCGCAGAAAATGTGCTTGAAGTGCGTTCAAGAAATATAAAACGTTATTAATAGTTTTTATTCTGAGTAATGTATTGTTTTATTTTTCGACAATATGATGTTTTGCATACAATACTGCAGTTTGTTATTGACGTGTTTTCCTGAAGGAATAAATAATTATATTTAATTTGAACTGCGAAACGAAGGGTTTCATGAATTATTTGGTACTTTATATTAATACACTAGCAAACCCGGCGAACTCCGTTTCGCCACCAGATGGCTTCGTTTTTTTCTTTGTTATAAACCTCACGGAGCCCGAGACCTTTCCAACGAATGCACAACCGTCGAAATCGGTTCGTGTGTTCTGGAGTTATAGCGTCAGGAAGGAAAACCCGACTTATTTTTATAGATACAGTAGATTAATGGTGAAATAATTAACTTCTTTGCAAAAATAATATGATCGACTTCAAAAACAAACAAAAACTTCAAATTAAGTACTTCTAAAAACAATTATTTTAGACCCCTTTTGTTTTTTTTAATATCTGGGTGGGCACCAGCCGCAGCAGCAGGGCTATTGGCTAACTTGATAGTCACTGCCCAGCGGTTGTCCACTGAACTTGGATGGCTTGATACCTCTTATGAGGCTACGTTGAGGAGTGGAGTGCCTCAAGAGCGTTAGAGCCACCGACTTCCGAAAGGAAAGTTATTTTTTAGTTTTTTTGTGTTTGGTTTTGAAGTCGGTTCCCTTTATTACCCTGGGTCGGGAAACCGTCTCATCAGGTAACCAAGACCCTGGAATGTAAGGGCTTTTGAAGTATCAAAATGGATTTTAGTCAGTACAAGTCTGATAGTCGGAATGTAAACGCCTATAGAAGGGTCACAGTGGGTTTTAATCATTACGAGTTTGACAGTCCCTCCTGCCCCACCCTGGGTGGGAGGACTCATTTGATGACTTAACTAAGATAAAAAGGCCACATTCTACACGATTTTCTATCCCTCTGCCCTCTTCACTTCAACCATTCAAAGTCTTCATCTATTTTCGTGAAACTGACGCATTCTAAGACATAAATAAAGACATTCAGTAGGTGCAAAGTTCATTACACAACTACACATAATATTTCTATGTATAGAAGATGTTGATACAAACACGAGTTAGCTTCGTCAATCAATCGAGACTTTAGTTTCATACAATTGATTTGCGACCGGTGATGATGGCAAGTAAAAGAGTATTCTAAAAAAACAAATTAGTCCGTTCAGTTAAATTATTTTCAAACAATATTTGACACGTGTTTCTTGCTACGTAAACAATAAGGCCCGGTCTCCACCAAAGCGGAGAAGAGAGGAGATATGTTTGAACTACCAATCAGATGTCCGCCGAAGCTAAGCGGGGAGGAAATGTGGACTTCTGATTGGTTATTCAAACACATCTCCTCTCCTCTCCGCTTTGGTGGATACCGGGCCTAATTGGCGAAGATACGACACTTTCGAAACTGCTAATACGTCATAAGTGCAGTTTTTACTTGCTTCCGAAGTCACGAGTTACCCACTATCGAGTTTTAATGCGATTTAATAATTATCTTTATAATTCAACAAAAGAAAAAAATACGTATTCATTATTTTTCAAAACTCTGACGTCAATATGGTGTCGTGTCAGTCGAATATCGTGTTCCTCTGCAATACGATTAGACTGGGAGTCGACCCCTTCCACACGCACAAGCTTCACCACAGTTTTACCTGCGCAAGCTTCTCGCATGAAAAAACAATACACGGTCGGCAACACTGAACGCTGAGAGCAGTGGTGGCTCAGTGGTATAGGTCCAGACTTACGAGCTGTAGGTGCGCATTACTTTGCGTAATTAATTTCATCACCACTGCTCTCAAAACGATGAAGGATAACATCGTGAGGAAACCGGCATGTCCTAGAACCAAAAATTCGAAGACATTATGTCTTCGAATTTTTGGTTCTAGGACATGCCGGTTGCGACATCTAACAACCCGCACTGGGTTCGCGTGGTGGTTATGGCACTCTCCCTCTCACAGAGAGGATGCCTGAGTCCCAGCAGTGGGAACATTATAGGCTGATGATGATGATAATGAACACTGAACGCCCAACCACACACAGGCAAGTACGCGCAGGCCCTGCTTGCGCAGGCAAAACTTTGGTGAAGATTGTGCGTGTGGTAGGGCCTTAACATAGTTGGGTAAATATATTATTTTAAAACAGATTTCTATGTTTTCGCATAGCTTAAAGTACACAACTGCCCTAGTAAAAGCCACATGGCGATTATCTATCGCCACGAATGTTGCATATGATAGGAAAACATAATATTTAAAGTAATTGTAATATTATGTTGCACAGTCACAGAAAACATCTGTGTTTATGATATAGGTGATAGTTTGTTATGTTTTCATGAAGCAGGGTTGTCCCTTTTGAAAATTCTAATTAAGTTTTTTGATTGAGAAGTCTTTATAGCAGAGATACGCTCCGTCTGGAGAGAGTTAAAATCCTTTTTTAAATATTTTCCAGTCCTCAAAAACACCTTTCTCGACAAGGTTTAAACCAACGTGGCTCATATATTTTGTCTTAGAGTTGGACCAAAAATATGTGACTTTATTGGCCAGTACCCTTAGCACCAATTTTTAGTATTTTAGACGTAAAGTAAATTTTAACAACGTCAAAATGTCAATTTTCAATAAACAAAAATAGTTCTTTCTTCGCACACCAGAGGCGCTGTTCCATTTTTTTCATACAAAACCGCTGTAAATGTATACTGGAAAGACGCTGTAAAGTAAAACAGTGAACATTCGTGCTAAGGGAATAGGATACTCAAAACATTGTCATAATTATATTGCACAGTAATTGCAGGCAATATTGCCGGAAACCTGAGTCCCAGCAGTGGGAACATATTAGGCTTAGTCATCATCATCGGCCTGCCTTTGCCCAACTATATTGGGGTCGGCTTTCAGTGAAACCAAATTCAGTTGGAAATCACTATTTTACATGGAGCGACTGCCTGTCGGACCTCTACAACTAACTGGGTAATACGATACCCCATGGTAAGACTGGTTGAACACATATTAGCTTAGTATGTTATGATAAAATGGTAGATTAAATGAAAACCCTATACATCACATTGATTAGTTACCCACGTAACAATCGTGTTGTACAAGTCGTGACAAGCGCCGCTTATAATTTTATTGTCTTGATAAAATTGATGGCTGTCAAGTGACAATGTGGCATAACAGCTGTCGTTTACACAATGGCCCTGTCATTCTCCATTCTAGCTCAGGCCGGACAGGCTTTGCGACCGACCAGGCTGGTCATATCCTATTATTAATTATTAATTAATATTATAAAGGTGAAAGTTTGTATGTATGGATGTATGGATGTATGGATGTTTGTTACTTTTTCACGCAAAAACCACTGAACGGATTTGGCTAAAATTTGGTACACAGATAGTTTATAACCTGGATTAACACATAGGATAGCTTTTATCCCGATTTTATGTTCCCGTGGGATAATTTTCGAGTTGTAGCGGGTGAAGCCGCTGGCAACAGCTAGTATTATCTAATCTTCTTGTATATTATTTATATATAATCAGGATCTCGGAAACGGCTCCAAGAATTTTCATGAAAGTTACAGATTAGGGGTTTTTCGGCTCAAGGAATTAAAAGTAAAATGTAAACAAAAACATACAAATCAAATAGATGTCATTTACATCGGTAAACAAACATATAATTTTGCACCATTAGGCACCACTAGCATTCATATAATATGTGTATGTGTATTAAGTCATACATACACATTACACATGACTGTGTGTTCATTGAGTGTTGTTGATGAAATGAGGTGTTCCCGATTGAGCACTGATTTTTAGAGCACCGAGTATTCCTGCCCAGGGCGGGACGCTAATAGACTCGTCATCATCTTCCTGCCCTTATAGGTACCATTTTACTTGGGGTCGGCGGTAGGGTTGCCAACTTTTATTAGAAGAAATAGAGTATTTCTGATTTCAAAGAAGATAAATAAAGAGTACGGACTTCCAAAACAGAGTACCTATAAATTATTATTTATTTAATATTTTTAAAAAGGTTATTTTTTCGTACTTTCCGCAGTACCTACATTACAATTTCTCATAGTTTTTGAAAGAATTGTATGACTCCAAACTTTCTAATTCTAAAACTGGGAATTGCCGATACCGTAAATGTAATTGGTGGACTTTTTTGTTTATGATAATGGGTTTGCATAACATTACATGACTGGCACTAGTATAGTAAACATTGTTTAAAAAAGAGTATTTTAGCATACTCTATTAGTGTTATAGATTATAGAGTACGCCTACATGATATAGAGTACAATACTCTATTTTAGAGTACGGTTGGCAACCCTAGATCGGCCCAACATATTCTGCTCTAGCGGTCGTTAGTTGGGGTGCTAAGACAGAAAACCTCCACGTGCGCACGTGTACTGGTCTTCCCTCTCGGAAACGTCCGGGGGGAAGACCAGTTTTTCGGGCCGGTGCACCCTGGGATGCGGGCAAAAACTCTTCCTTAGGCACTGTGTGCCTAAAGGGTCTTTTTGCCCGTATGCGAATAGCCTGTAGTGTGGACGTTCCAACGCGTGTCCCTCTGATCAGCAGAGGGCACAGCGGCGGAGCGAGTTTGCAGACCGAAAAAAAAAAATGAAATACCTACCGGTCATCCGCTAAATCGCTCCTACAATGGCAGAAATCACTCAGCAACGTTGTGTTGTGACCGCTATATACTTTGTCCATCATACTTTTGTTTAAGACAAAAGGCAAGAAAAGGTTCAAAGTCCATTGTTAATTTCAGCGGAATTCATACAAAGTGTGGAGATACGCACAAGTGTTGGTTTGGACGTGTCCTTTACACGCCGATTGAATCTGGCACTGAGCCAGAAACGAGGTTATTTTGATGCCAAATAAACTAACAAATATATATAGTGTATCAGCGATTATGTACTGCGGTATAGTTATCAATATATAGACTACTAGCTGTTACGAGCGGCTTCATCCGCTACAACTCGAAAATTATCCCACGGGAACACAACAACAAAATCGGGATAAAAACTATCCTATGTGATAATCCAGGTTATAAACTATCTGTGTACTAAATTTTAGCCAAATCCGTTCTGTGGTTTTTGCATGAAAGAGTAACAAACATACCTACATACACACATGTACATCCTGACAAACTTTCGCGTTTAGGTATAATACGAGTATAAGTGTGATCTTGAAGAAGAAACGGATTGACTGATCAATCAAAGCAAGTTCACTAAATGACGTCAGTGTAGATTTATCAATCCAATTGATACTCGTAGAATAGGCCAGTTAGCGGGGATGATTGCTCTACGAAAGGTGGTGTGGCTTTTTTTTATTTATATTGCCTATGAATATGCTACTCATGAAAAAAGTAAGTTTACGACTTCGAGGGGTGTCTGTGTTGGCCGCCATCTTGGATTGAAGGGGTTCAAAATTTGTTCTTGCTTGCTTCAACAATTGACTTTATGATAAAAATGTCTAAATAAGAAGTTTATACACTGTTAACTGCTATCACTGCCTGTGTCCCAGCAGTGGATTCATTATGGCCAATATTGAACAACATTAAAAGTTAATTTTATTCATGCAAAGTTACATACTCATTCACATACAGAAAAAGGATAGAAAATCAACATTATCGAAGGTTTACTATCAAGGCATTGAAAAAGAGAGGTTTTGAAGGTTGCATGAAAAGAAATGCTTCGTTATATTGTGAAGAATCTCCATTTTTTTCAGTCAAAAATTGTACGGTTTCCTAGATCCTTAGTCCTTCAATAGCCATTTTTGTTCTGGGGTCACGGTAAGGAAATAAATTCCGCGACCCCGGCCCTCTGAGAGGGGGCCCCGTCATAGGGTTCCTTAGATGAATGAAAAAAGCTCACAAAGTTATTTACATGTTTTTTAATAAGCAAAAATGATTTGACATAAAATAAATTATTACAGAAAAAAAACAGTGTCTACCTTACTTTTTTTAGGGAACGAACCGTACTATCTCAATCATAGCAAAATGCTGAACAGTCTTATTTGTAGATCTTGCGCTATTAAGTTATAGAAACTTTAGAAAGAAGGGTTTTTTTTCGAAAAGGGCAGAATCTTTGATACAAGACATAATTATGTACAGACGCCAGCAGGTCAACCTACCCGAATCTGTCAGATTTTACCAATCAAACATTAACCTTCTAGTATTGTGATAAGGTTGAAATTCCATTAAAGAAATCTGACAGATTGTGGTAGCTTGATGTGCTGGCGTCTGTACAAGATTACCATTCTATGCCATTTCTTTCAATGGAGTATCAGTGATTGACCATTTTAAAGTCTTATTGACTCAATGTATTATAGTAAATTACCAAACTTGTCAAAATCAACAATTATGGAATCAATGATATAGGTACCATTCTGACACTATTGTAATAGCAGACTCGAGCGAGGCTCAGGTTTCGTTAAAAGAGGAATAAGAACTGAGTGGAAAACATAAAAAAGACAAAATTATATGAAGAAAGCTGAAAGACATAACTTTGTAACAGCGGGGTTAAAATGCACATTTAAGGACAACAGTCAGGCGCGTGCATCTTACCATGTTCTTTATATTGATAGCTGAGGTATCCGAGTGGGAACCAAATAGTGGACGGTTGGGATGCATTTTCAATCTGTTAAAAATAAAAATAAATTAATAACTTGTTTTGTTGTCTATTGGTCGCAACGGGGTATCTCCTGAGAATTGATGGAGCTGGTACACAAAACGACGCAAGTTTCCGATACCTTACGACTTTGGTATCCAGGCGACTATCGTAATGCAAGTCCATAGAGGTGGACACAGGCACACGTCAATGGATACCAAAGTCGTAAGGTATCGCAGACTTTTTTTTTTTTTTTTTGGCGTGGTAAAATCATCAAATGAGTCCTCCAACCCCGGGCAGGGCGGGAGAGACTGTCAGACTTCTACTGACTAAAATCCACGGTGTCCTTCATAGCCTGTTATGTTCTGGGGTCACGGTAAGGGAATAATCCCGCGACCCCGGCAGGCTTTGGCTCTCTGAGAGGGGGGCCCCGTCATTATGCTGACGCTCTTTGAGGCGCGCGTGGGACACAACGCGTCGTCGACCAGGGCATGGTCCTTGGTCGGGCAGCGAGTTGCCCTTTACTCGCTGCCCGCATGCCCAAGGTATCGCAGACTTGGGTCGTGTTGTACACGACGGGTCTAATGGGTCAGCGCCGCTCTCAGTGGAAACTTGTCATGAGTAAATAAGAACAAAAACAATATTTTGCAACTGCCTACGCCTAAAACAAAAAGTGCGAACTTATTGTTCAAACATAAGTTTACCTTAAATGAATACTTAAACATGACATGAATGACCTCAAAGATCTGTTCTAACAATTTTTTTTTAAATGTTTTCGTAAACAAAGTCCGGTATTTTGTGAACTTTATGATAACTAATACATGGCCATGTGTGAATTAATGTAATTTTGGATTTCCGGAAGGCTAGCGCCCGAACATGTTTGTCAATAATATTATGTAAGTATAAAATGATATAATATTCTAGCGTCATTCGACATTATCATCTAAACAACCTTTATTATCTAAAAGTGCTTTTATAAATAAGAAGTTTGCCGGTACAGGCAGCTAAGATAATTTATGTAGGTCTGTATGCCGTTGCCGGTAAAATTAACCCATGTGATATTTTTTTTATGTCTCCATAATACGACTCCAATAAAAAAAATCGTGTGGCACTCGGGGACTGCCGTGGTAGAGAAAAAGAAAAGAAAGAAAAAACGTTTATTTGAGAGCCCGTACACACAACAAACAAGCAATAAAGAATTAATAATAAAAAAGAACATGTTATCAAAGGAATATATACCTATAGTAAATAAAAAAAAACAACGAGAAAAAATCAATGATAACAATATTGTGTGTCCCACGGCTACATCAAATAGGTCCAGTTCAGCAAATTGTCGAGCAGCTAGTGCTCAACGCTGGTTTTCAACTGGTAAAGCTATTGCATAGCCTTTTTATCAACTTATGCATTTTTTTTAGGCTATGGTCAGTCACATCAATCAAGTGAAACGTCAATAAAATCAAATACCGTGTTTAAGTCTGCCGAGCTGAGTCCGTTAGACGATGAGGGGTGTTAGGTTTATTTTCGTTACGGAATTTCTTGATTCGGTCACTGCATTTAGAGAAAGGATGGTATGCAATAGCTTAAAATTAATAAATTTTATTATGAAGGGGCTCTTTATTGAATCACAGCACGTTACTAACAGGAAAAAACGTTTTCCTTGTATTGTGTAATTATCCTGATTGACAAAGTGAGTTGACCTAACTATAATAACTGTTGTTGTTTTTATCAAAGTCTGTGTTTTTGTGAAAATACAGTTTGTTTTTGCTAATTCACCGTCCATGGACCGCCATATGAAACCATAACTATCAAACACTGCAACTTTGCCTATGTCCAACTTTGCCTTCTTTGTTTCAACGTACGATGTGCGACGTTTATCGGTGATACTGATAAGCAGGCGGCGTCCACATGTCGACACCTATCCACGAGTGGACGCAAGTTGGGCATCAAGGCAAAGTTGCAGCGTTTGACCGGTACTTCGTCAGTTCAACTAACGGAGTCCGGAAGGAAGAAAGGTCTGGCAAAGTTGCGGGAACGTTTTTAAAAGTTAGCACATCGCTAGAACGCAAAGGGCATTGAGTTTCCCTTCCTTTAAAAACTACAATTAGTGTGGAAACAGGTTCGAAAAAAATGCCCGTTGGGTTAAAAAAAATACTTGCCGTCTCAAAAATATTAGCAACCTAGTTAAACAAATTTGCCAAGAAACTCTCCGTTGACGTTAATAACTAACAACAACAAACCATCCACATTTCAGAACATGAATAAAGCAAACAAACTCTCATTATAATTTCAAATTCATACACAACATCATACAGATTATACAAAACAGGTTCACATGTGTAAGTAATAATTATATGTTTACCACGTAACAAAGTCATGTCGTGCGGAAGGCAAGTGTCATGTCAAATTGTATCGCGGACAAGAAAATGATAACATCTAGTTAAATAAATAGTTGGTAGAAATTGGCATTTTTTTTAAATTGCATCTCATCCTAGAGGAGGTTAATCATCATCATCAGCCGGAAGACGTCCACGACGACATGGGCTGAGTTACCCCACGAGAGGTTTTGCGCTATTAACGTTACACGTTGTATACAAAATTACCTATTGGCAGATCTTGTGTTCCCAAAATAATATGGTTACTAGGAGGCAATGTCATCCAATTTCCTACCTCAAAGCTAAAATATGAATACTAGACTGATATTCTGTCTCAAATATTTCCTCATTCACTGGGATAAACAATTATTTACATACGTGACCTCCCACGTGCATCAGAAGCGTGACTTACAAACAACATATAAATTAACAACACGTGTTTGTACTCCACACGATACATTTCAAATAGATGCACATAGGTAATCAACCTAGAGCCAACTGTCCTGTTAGTTACGTGATTGTAAGCACGAATGCTGAGTTTAGGGTCCTTTTTTTTGTTTAGCGTGGTAAAATCTACAAATGAGTCCTCCCACCCAGGGCAGGGCGGGAGGGACAGTCAGACTCGTACTGACTAAAATCCACGGTGTCCTTCAAAAGCCCTTTACGTTCCAGGGTCACGGTAATTTGTAAAGTCCCACGACCCCATCATCATGCTGACACTCTTTGAGGCCCGCGTGGAATACAACGCGCCGCGCCGTCGACCCGGGCATGGTCCATGGTCGGACAGCGACTCGGGTCGCCCATTACGCGCCGCCCGCGCCTGCGGTGGCCGGGTTTTTTTTAAATTAATGATGGGTTTGCCTTTCAATTAAAGGAGATGTTTCATTTTCGGCCATCAGATGTACATAAATCAAAAAAGAGGAAAAAATAACACAAATTCGGGAAAAATATTCTCTGGTGGATTTGAGCCTGATTTGTTGTGCACAACAAAAAAATAGTTTTTCAATAATTGCCATGTTTTATTCAACATGGCGTCGCGTTTGCTAGCATAATTCATTCGTTCTGAAATTATGTCTCATCAAACCTATGTTAAGTTGAAAATAAATAAAAAAATGTGCGTGTTCTTGACGTGTTAAAAACAAACTATTATTCTATTGTACATATTTTTGAGTAAACATAATTAAAAACCACGATTTAATCGTTGCAAAAATCCTTAGTTTGAATTATTTTTAACGTGTTTCTGAACGAGTTAAAAGTGACTTAGTAAATGTCATCTCTACAACGTGTCATGGCTGTCTTACCTCTTAGAACAAACGTCAAACATGTTTTTATTTTTATCTTGTGCATAAAATCTATTTATTATTATAAAAAAAATGTGATTTTATTCTATTCAGGGGTAATTTTCCCAGCTTTGGTAAAATGTACATGTTATGGCCGGAGCGCCATATAAAAATGAAACGTCTCCTTTATCAATTATTATTTTTTAAGGATACACTAGTCGGCGGGACGAACTCGTTGGCGGGCGGGATTAAAATGCTTGTTATTCCATCCAACATCACGTACCAATGAGATGGATGAGCAGTAAGAAGCAAGGGAGCTTAGGTAAGCATACTCCAACCTTCGACTGACTCATACATGCAGGATTTGATTGAAGAATAGACTACTGCAACTTTTCAAAAGACCTTCGGGAATTTGGAAATTATGAAAAAACTATTGAATGTATCTGTTCAAAATAAAATTATTAATATTTTTGAACAAAATCTATACCTGTATGGAAATTATTTTACAATTTATCGTCTTCTTTCATTTTTTATTTTCCCCCAAAGATGCGTTAAAAATTGTCTTAAAATAAGGAACTTTCGACACCCATAACTCATAATTGATGTTTTTTCTTACTTTTTTGTTTCCATACAGGGCTAGATAATGATGAGATGAATGTGGATCATTATTTATTCTGAATGTATTATCGTCAAACATTTGAATAATCGCCAAACTACGTTTGTATGGAAGAATAACCGACTAGCTACCCTTAACAAACATCTCCTCGTAACAAAGTCACGTCATGCGGAAAGTATGGTGTCAGTTCAAGTTCACATCTTATTAGTAAAGCAGTTGTAAGCTCACGTTGAATATTCAAATTACATTAATATTTTATGCATAAAACGCTTAACTGGGTTGTCTGTATCTATGGCACCTAGTAAGATTCACACCAACCGGCCGGATCCGGCGGCATTTTACAGTGCGGTAAAGAACATTGAAATCTATCAAGAGTAAATACAGTTCATATTTGCTTGCAAAGTTATGTCCGTCGGCATTCCGCGACACGTAGCGACGTGTCCCGTAAGTTGCATGCAAATATGAACTGTATTTACTTTTTTACATTTCAATGTTCTTTACCGCATTGTAAAATGCCGCCGAGTCCGGCCGGTTGGTGTGAATCTTAAGGCCTATTCAGACCTAAGCGGTATTCGCTACCGTCTGCGGCAGAGAAAACCCAGTGGGTATGCGGTAATATTACTGTTCACACCAAAACGGATTTCGCTTTCCTTATGAATAGAATAACTCGCGGTATGTAGAACCTCTACCCACAGCGGCAGCGAATATCTCTCAAGTCGCTCTGGCCACGGTACTTGATACTAAATACCTGAGCGAAACCCGCGCGGTATGTACCTCTACCCACAGCGGCAGCGAATATCGCTTAGGTCTGAATAGGCCTTTACCTTAGAAGTTTACTATCTCTAAGTCTGTTTACACCGAGACGCGATGCGACGCGAAGCGACAATACTGGAAAGTGGTGAATAAAGTTTGATTTCGATTCATCATCTTTTATCAGTCGTAAGACGTCCACTGCTGAAAATAAATAGGCCTACCCTTTAGTCTTGCAATATTTTTTTTTGTCTTAGTAAAATCATCAAATTCTAGTCACACAGGGCAAGTCGGAAGGGACTGTCAGACTCGTACTGATTAGAGGGCGTAGAGAAACACCGAGCATAGCCCTCTCCATAGCTCGTTGAGTGACTTTGAGCTTTGAGATGAGGCCGATAATAAAAGACCACATTTCGGTGCCGTAAGTCATCACTGGTAACACAAATTGGTTTAAGACAAATCGTTTAAATCCGTCAAAAGGATAAATATCAAAGTCGTTACCATGGATAAACAACATTATTTTTTTATTTATGCGAATCCCGATACACCTGTCCAATATTTTTGTGTAAAGAATCTATGTACAAAATTTTAAAACCGTATCATAAAAAATCACAAAGTTATAAGCTTTTATATTACCTGGTTTCCCGTTCAAAAACATGCTCATTTCGCGATACACCCGCGTAAACCGCGTCTCCTGTGTTATACACTCGTGATAATAGTTTGGCAATAGATACCTAACCGTACGGTGATTCAATTTCATTTAATTTGTAATAAAATTTAAATAAAATATTTTTGTAAAAAAATATAACATGGTGTAAAAAATATTGGAATCGAATCAGTTACTGATTCTGAACAAACTATGTATATTCAGGTTTCGCTTATACTAAAAATAATGTTGTATGTATGTTCACGCGAATGTGGACCTAATTGTATTTGAGTGTCTGTAAGAAAATTAGCTTAAGGTGGGTTATATTATAGGTAATTCAAATTCGGAGGTTGCACATAGACATTGTCCATGGTAAAGTGAGCTTTTACAAATAGAGTTAAAACTTAAAATAATAGTTCAAAACCTCTATTAACAAGGAAAATCGAACTTACTAACCTTGCTTTTGTAAGGAAACCAGTTCCTGTGACATTATGGAAAGTTTTACAATACTGGTTAGCTCTTATTTATACTGATTTATGTAATAGTAGCTGTTAACAACGGCTTTGTTCGCGAAAATTATCATACGGGAACATAATCCGGCTCGGAGTCTAGATTGGGACCTTACACCTTTCTTATTTTTTTACGTGATAAAATCATCAAATGAGTCTTCCCATCCAGGGCAGGACGGGAGAGAATGTCAGACTTGTACTAACTAAAATCCACGGTGTCCTTGAATAGATTTTTACGTTCCAAGGTCACGGTAGCTCGTTAGTCCCGCGACCCCGACAGCCTTTGGCCCTCTAAGTGGGGGTACAGGCATATCGCTGAAGACTCTTTGAGGTCCTTAATGGTCCTTGTAAGTGATTTGAGACTACATCTGGAGTTGACGCTGATTCGTTTAGCCATTTTGTCGTGATTAAGTAAACAACATAATCCATCCACTCATCATATTTGATATTCCTAGTATTTTACTAACTTATTTGTTGCGGTCGGCTTACGGTCAAAACACATACAGCTTAATTTCAGTATGTAACATAGAACAATAGCCTATCTGATTGCTATCTGACCTCTACAATCCAGTAACTGAGTGATACAATACCCCTAGGTTGGACTGGTTGTCAGACTTTCAAGCTTCAAACTAACAATAACGTCTGTCAAAGATCTACAAATGACAGTCAGAGTCTCCTGCTTACATGGAGGGAAGTGGAAACAATTTTTTTCCTACTCCACCACTATTTTTAGGGTTCCGTAGTCAACAAGGAACCCTTATAGTTTCGCCATGTCCGTCCGTCCGTCCGTCCGTCCGTCCGTCCGTCTGTCCGCAGTTTAGCTCAGAGACGCACAGTACTAGAGAGCTGTAATTTGGTGTAAATATACGGATTAGTTGTGCCGAAAAAGTGGTAAAATAAAATCTCGTAAAATATTTTTTTTAGGGTACCTCCAGTACTTACACGTAAAGTGAGGAATTTTTTTTTCTCGCGTACCCTTTAGTGTGGGGTATCATTAAATAGGCCTTTAAAAAATAATGATAGTTTCCATTTACAATTTTTTGATAAAAAAATTCGTTTGTGAAATATTAAGCTTTAAAGTGCTAAATTTTGCTCGATTCGAGTGTCCCCCCCCTCTACCAGCTAAACAGTTATGTTTGGGGGTGTGTCAAAATTCACAATAGTAGTATATATAACGAAGTTTAAAAGAAAATTATCATGACTAAGTAGGCTTTACAACTTTACGAGTAATAGTCGACCAACTTATAAAATGTACTTGGATATCATATTTTCTTAAACAAAATGTATCGGAGACAACTGCAAATGTAAGTTTGTCAACTTTATTTTTACAGCTTTTATAGGTATGTTTTTTGGGGATAGGTAGGTTTTTATCGTCAACTATTTTTAACTAAATTCAAAAAAAGGAGGAGGTTCTAAATTCGTTGTAATCTTTTTTCTTATGTATTTTCCCCGATTTCTCAAAGACTCCTGGACCGATTTTGAAAATTCTTCTTTTTAAAATTAAATTCAGCGAATCAGTTTAGTTAGTTCGCATAAGTATTTTGATGGGCAACTACGGAACCCTACACTGTGCGTGGCCCGACACGCACTTGGCCGGTTTTTTTAGATTAATTTCGTAGCAGGATCCAAGACAGGTAAATTCATTCTCCGGGATACGTCGAGCTTCATTGTCTCGGCGCTTTTCTGGTGGTTGCCTCTGTTGACTCTGGCTTTCAGGAGTTGCAGTGGTTTGGGAATCGTGTGGTGGGTTTGTCCCATAAAAAAAAATTTCAGTCAGAACCAACGGCTTTACGTGCGTTCTATGACACCAAGTAAACTCGCTATGATAGATGTTTACCCATCCACAGACCAACCTCGAAAAGCGCGGCTTAATCGGAAATATCGGCTTGTGCTTATTGAGCCACAAGCTCTACCAATAAAAAAATAGTACATAATACTCCTAGACAAACTACTTGTGAGTAATGATGACAAAACAGTAAAGCTAACAAAAGTCGACCTTCTTAATAACATCTATTCTTCCATAAAACTTTTGTCATGGATTGTGTGGTGTGGGAAGATGCCACAACAAAATCGAAGAAAGAATGTCCAGTCTATAATGTTCCCTGTTATCAACGGCTGTCGCCTCCAGCATGCGTAGCATGACCATAGATCAAGTGTCAATTCGACATCATCATCATAATTATCAGCCGTATGACGTCGACTGAACACTGAACATAGGCCTCCCCTATAAACTTCCAATAGGACCGGTTGTAAGCGGCCTGCATCCAGCGTGATCCTGTGGTCTTTATAAGGTCGTCTGCCCACCTTGTGAGTGGACGTCTCCTACGCTGCGCTTGCCGGTACTTCGTCTCTATTAGAGATCATAGCTTCGTCAATAAAATTTCGGTTCACATAGCAAATGAAAAAACGTGTCAAATATTTTTTATGATCTACCTGGCGGATTAACTATTACTGCGCGAAAAATCCTACACTGTAAACATCGACATGCTTAAAATAGAAAAATATTTCTACATTCTTGTCATTTTGTCTATTCGTCCGTCCGTTTCTACCAACGATATTATAAGTAATATCATTGGTTTCTACTATGTCTTGATACTGTACCTGAGGTTCTGCGTCTAGGGGTCGCTAGCACGAAACCCGCAGTGTCGGCCTTATTGACAGACATTTTGACAACGAGCCCAATTATAGAATTAAATCGTTCATTCGATATTCGGGCTCGGTTATATCATATCACGGTTTGACAGCCGGGAGGTAACTACTAGATTTTTTAATGCAATTTGATGTAATGACGTAGAAAATGACCTCACTCGTGGCGTCGATCCGTCAGAAATTTGAGTTGGTCGTTAGTTACGTTCATCATCGTATTGTTTCCGTGTTTTCGTTGAGGGACTTAGAAATAAGACAACCTGACTTCTGGGTAAATTTATATTGGTTTTATCCATTTCCTCAGCAGCAGGTAAAAAGTTTGGGTTTGTGCCCGGTTTTTGGCATAATAGGCTCGTTCCTAAAACCTACATCTATATGGGGTGACTGGTAATTAGTGTGCGATACTTAAACACGTGACAAACAATTTTATTATGGGAGCAAAGCCGAAATCGTGAAAAAAATATCAGCTGTTCAGTACAATAAGCAAACATAAATGTACTGAACAGCTAATTTTTTTTCGAGTTTTCAGGTTTGTTCCCATAGTAAAAGTAGTTGGTTATTATGAGCACAATCACGTGTTTAAGGCGGCGCTAGTCGCGAGCTCGAACTCACTCGCAGGCATGGTCAAAAACCATGATATTTCACCGGAAATCGAGCCATATTGTTCATGTGTGCGCGAGCGTCATCCCCCAGTGGAGAAAACAGGGGAAAACTTATTCAGTAAGATGCACGATCATTCAGAGTAAAAGAAGCGCGTAAAAAAATACGAAAAAGCCTTTGGCTGTTGGGGTTTTATGAAAAAACCACTGCGCTAATTAATTTCAAATAACATTTATTAAATTCTTCGATAAATTTGCTGTGTCGGTACGGAGTTCGTTTTGGAAATTTGATGCTTCTTTAGCTTCTAATTTACACCTAAAGTTGTGTTAAAATTAGCAAAAAAACGAATCTTTAGAAGCTCGTAACTTTTTAATAGCTTCATATTTTACAATTCTGCTTCCGTACAGACAAAATTAATAATGAGACAAAACGACACCATGTTTAATTTTGGATGTACTTTGTCAATTAATGGAGTAAAACCCCAACAAAGTTTCTATGGAAAAAATGTTGACTTGTTTGCTCTTAAGTATCGTACACTAACTGGTAAGTCACCCTATATACAATCGAGCTGAAATGCCAATGTTGCCCTTCTGTACATTTTTATCTTACGAATAAAATATTGGACACAATCCAACGAGTTTCTAGGAAAGTCATATTCGCATTATGTTCGATTTTGGCTCGTATAGCGGGCTTGTATAGAAATTAGTAATTACGTGAAGATTTTTGGAGTTTTTTTTATTTCTATTTTTGAACTTGTCAGTTACAGTTACGAGTATCTATGCTGTGCGAATGACGTACCTAATACTGTTCTCATATGGTAAGTGTCCACAGGTCCGCATCGTACGTATCGGACGCATCGCATCAAACGGATTTCTGTGTCGGC
Source organism: Agrotis segetum (assembly GCA_036375495.1). Lineage (NCBI taxonomy): Eukaryota > Metazoa > Arthropoda > Insecta > Lepidoptera > Noctuidae > Agrotis > Agrotis segetum. The sequence continues at coordinate 1,322,666 of JAQSVV010000340.1, forward strand.
AGCGATCGGATTGCCGACGCGAGTATCAGCAATCGGATTGCCGATGCAACCTTCATCGCTTCTACTGATCGGCATTCCGTATGACGTCATCGGTACGCATCGCATAAAGGCATTGCCGATGAGCCGTCCGTACGATGCGGATCAGTGGACGCAGTTGTATGAGTTTTCATACAAGGCAAACTAAAATCCGTTACGTACGATACGTCCGATACGTGCGATGCGGACCTGTGGACGCACACCTTTAGTATTCTGTGTTCAGATTCCACGTTGTGTCCTCGTAATTCGTATTCGGTAGTTTTGTGATGGCTGTTTTAAACATACCTACTCTTTTTCATGGGGAATTAATTTTGTGATTACAACAACCCCGTTTAAGCTTTAAGCCTTTTAATTGTTTATTTGAGAGCATGCAAGTGTCAAAAAAAACGTGCATGAAGTCAGACTAAGGCATAAATAAAAACTAAAATTCGTGTGTTGTTTCTTGAAAAACCAGAAAAAACAACACAGAAATTACGCAATGTGAAATAAAAACATTTTTGTTTTGCCATTTTCCCACGTCAACCAATCAATTAATTTTAACAATCAGTAATTTTGTCATTTGTCAACTGTATTATACAATACCTACTTATTGATTGACACGGAATTGTTTTTGTGTCAGGATTCACGATTTTAGCCAAACAAACAAAAAACTAGTGCGTTGACCCAAAGACGCACGAAAAGTTTTAACTTCGAGCCAGTCTGCCAAGAACTGTCGTATCAGGTAATCGTGGCCACGTAACGTAAAGGGCTATTGAAGGACACCGTGGATTTTAGTCAGTACAAGTCTGACAGTCCCTCCCGCCCTGTCCTGGGTGGTAGGACTCATTTGATGATTTTTTCACGTAAAAAACCCCTATTGCTCGGCTCCTATTGCGCGTAGCGTAATGTCATAAAGCCTACTAGCTTTTCCCAGCGTCTTCGCTCGCTCCCCCTCCCCCCCTTATTGCCTATGTCACTCAGGACCAAAGCAGCTTTCAACTGGTGAAAGATTTTTTGAAATCGGACCAGTCGTTTTTGAGCCTATTCATTACAAACATACAAAGTTTTCCTCTTTGTAATATTAATAAAGAAGTATAGATAACGTTACTCAAAAAAGTGGACTATCAAACACAAAAAAAAAAAATTGTACCTGCCAGTAGTTCTTTTTATATGGGACTAACCCACCACACTATTCCCTAACCGCTGCAACTCCTGAAAGCCAGAATCAACAGTGACAACCACCAGAAAAGCGCCGAGACAATGAAGCTCGACGTGTCCCGGAGAATGAATTTACCTGTCTTGGATCCTGCAACGAAATTAATCAGAAAATAATAGTGGAAGAGTAGGAAAAATATGTTTCCACTTCCCTCCATGCAAGCAGGAGACCGAAGTGAACCAGTTGTTCCTAAGATTAACACGTTCAACCAAACATACAAACTCTTGTGCTTTGTAATATTAAACTTCAATTAAACACGTATACACGTTATTATCCGGGATTAAGCGGGATGTTATCATAATTTGATCAAGAATGTATTTTGATTTCGGAACAAGCACCACGCTGCGCGTGCGACGAAGCCGCGAGGACAATGTATTTATAAATTCGCATTTACTACAACGTCCGTGGCACTACTCCACTTATTCTCATTTTCCGCGTACATTTATACACCTAGACGCATTCAAGGGTATCTTTTCTCTTCCTAGATTATGAAAGCTCATAGCTAAAATGTTTTTAGCGCCTAGACACTGGGGAATTATTCCGATAATACGCTTTGCAGCGCTACCTCAGCGTTGGCACTACAGTTTGGTAGGTATTCACTAAGCCACTTAGCTTGACGACGAACTTTTCGTAGCGCAAACACTTTTTGGCGTGATTATTATCACATCTAAAAATATTTTTAGAGAATACCATATCTGAGGCTGCGTGATTGATAACAGCAAGAGACGAGCTTATTGTCACTAAGAATAACAAAAACAATAAAATAAAATAAAATTTAATTGGAACAAAAGTTCGGAATTAAAAAAAAAACGACTCGTTTTCAAACACCAATTCGGAATTTAAAAAATCGATTTTCATTTTCAAAACAAAAGTTCGGGATTTGAAAATTAAAACAACGTCCATTCAAACAAAAATTCGGAATCAGAAAATTTAAAAATCGAAAATGGCCAACACGTGGACAAGATGAAAAGAGTTGAAAAATACGGGTGCCCTCTATCTGGCAGAAACTTGTTGCTCCGAAACCTATTTGGCAGAACTCACTTGGCAGAAACTTTTTTAGACGAACATTGTTATGGTATAAAAAATGTTTAGTATAATTGTTTTTTGGCCTAATAATTTTATGTCCGAATTTAAATTGGGATACTTTTAAGATGGCAGAATTGTATTGGGCATAATTACCTTTGTCAGAATTACAATTTTGCATATTTTCATTTAGCATAACGTTTATTTAGAGCGCCGATTATTTGGAATAATTTGACTTAGTATACTTCGAAGATCACAGAATTTCAGAATAGAAATAATTTAATAGGCATAATAAAAAATAAAAAAATGGTTTTATAAAATCAATATGGTGTGCTACAAAAGTTAGTGACAGAAATGAATCGCTGCAAAACCGACTTCACGTAGTCTTGTTTGCCCTACCCCTAGAGTGTAATTTATAATCGCGTAGGCGCGGAGGGGCGAGGCGGCCCGCTAGCTGAGGAGCAGGTGCCGAAGCTGCGGTGGTGGGCGTAAAATCATCTGCGACGATTAGCTCGCGTGGGACCGCCGGAGACCCGCAGCGCCGGAGCCGTGACAGAAGCCATGCTTGCTGCATGTTGCAACCTTGCATGCTGCATGCTTGTATGCTGAATGCTTGCTGCATGCTTACTGCATCATCTTACTGTCTGGGAAATAAAAACCACACAATTATGACAAAAGATGATTCTGGCTGTGAATTTTCTGCGATATGATGATTATACTTATTGATTATTATGGAAATGAAATTTATGCCTAAAGATGATTCTGACTTACAAAATTATGGGTTTCGGTGTTATGGTAAATGAGTGTATGCCAAACGATTTTCTGCGAAAAGAGGTTTATGCTATCCGTTGCTATGCAAAATAAAATTATGACTCAAAAAGTTCTGCTATAAAGGGTGGACCCGAAAAATACGGAGATCGGAAAATTTTGTTACAGCCTCAATTACAAAAGCAATAAACATTAAAATAAGCTTTTAGGGACAACGTAATGAATTAAATTAACACTGCATGGATTTTATGGCGACGTAACGTGAGGTCATAAAAATGGATTGGTGACCTTCAACGGTGCTAATTAGAGGGAGGTCACGAGAGGGTCACAGATGCCTTGCTACTTGGTGCAATAAGTCATCCATTAATCTTATCTTGGTTATCTTGTTTATATAATATTATAATTATCTTACTAATCCTACTAATATTATAAATGCGAAAGTTTGTGAGGATGTATGTAGGTTTGTTTGTTACTCTTTCATGCAAAAACCACTGAACGGATTTGGCTAAAATTTGGTACACAGATAGTTTTTATCCTGGATTAAAACATTTTTTTGTTTTTTTTTAGCTTGCTAAAATCATTAAATGAGTCCTCCCATCCCTGGAGGGGCGGGAGGTACTGTCAGACTTTTACTGACTAAAATCCACATTGTCCTTCAATAGCCCTATATGTTCCGGGGTCACGGTACCTAATGAGATAAGTCCCATGACTCTGGCAGGCTTTGGCCCTCTAGAGGTGCCGTCATCTTGCTGACGCTCTTTAACACAACGCGCCGTCGTCGACCCGGGCATGGTCCGTGATCGGACAGCGAGTTGCCCCTTACCCGCTGCCCGCATGGATTAACATATAGGATACTTTTATCCCTATTTAGTCTTCGCGTACAATAATTTCCGAGTTGTAGCGTACTAAGCCGCTGGTAACAGCTACTTGTCCAATATTTGGGCTTTGTCAATTCCTTTAAAAAAAAAAATGTTTTTTCATCCCCAACAAAAGTTTTAACTTAGTTATAAATGTTAAAAATGCTGCGTCGTGAATCAGTCACTCGAGTAAACGTCAAATTCGTATAAATCGTCAGATTCAGATGCTGAAGAAGGCAGGCCACGAAGGAGATGGTGGGATGCAAATCCCACCATCTCCTGAATGGGTTCAGAAATAGAAGGAGGACGCGTAGGAGTTAAGAAACGTGGAAGGAGTGGAGAGAGACGTCTATTTAAATGAGTAAAAAATGCTATGTGGCTTGAAAAAGCTGTAACTTGGATTTTAATTCACAACCTCGTGCTTATAAGGAAAACGTCACCTTATTATGATAACTTTCAATTGCAAAAATTATCAAAACATTCGCTCCATCAGCTTTCACATAAAAAAGCTGCATGTAAGTTAGATTTCACAGATTTTAACAAGATGCACCTTTTCTATGAGAGCTGATGGAGCGAATGTTTTGATAATTTTTATATTTAAAATTATACGCAATTCATATTTTGATAAAGTTACAACATGTCACTGGCCTGCAAATTGCAAAAAACCTAAGAAAATTTGAATTTCGCGGGCTACATCGACGCAATCACCTTAAACCGTCAATTTGTGCGTTTAGTAACCGTGAAAGGTAATTGCAATGATAGTAGGTACATTAAACCTAGGTACCAACAGTTGCATTGTCAATACCGAATGCAGGGCGACCCTTTGACAACCGTTAGCTAATATACTAACCTACTGTGTGATGTGACTACGATAAGAGTACACATAGTCTAGGATACATTGAAGAAATATATACCCTCATCTGTTATTTGAAAATGGCATCTAATACACACTAGATACTCTAAACGACAATATTTTGGTGATAGGTTGTCGGCCTGAATCGCGTACCGTCTATGTTAATTCATAAAATTTGTCTTCAAAAATTTTCGTTCCAAGTTGAATGCTATGGAATTATGAAAATTAGAGACAGAGTAGTTAGGAAACGTGATTGTTAGGATGAAAAATGTTAGGAAGAACATTTTCGGGTTTCCAATTACCTATCAGAGTTTAAATTTTAGGTGAACTTTGGCGCACCCCTTCCAAACAATTTTCGACCTGTCAACACTATTGCCGCGACCTTAGTAGGAAGTGAAACTAGTCTTCCAAACACTTTTCGACCTGTCTGGGTGCAGAACTGCACACCTGCATCATTATCTTGTCTTTTGTTGTTCAACGCTTAGGCCAATTTTTACGATTAAAATTAAGACAACCGAAATTCAGCCACAGTTTGGCTTCGACAACTAAATACTGTTGGATTCAGAATGAAATAATCTATCTTTTGATATCTGATTCGATTAAATAACAGATGAATATTATCTGGGTAACTCACCTGTTTAAACCCGACAACTAATTAGAAGGACAAAGATAGACACCGACAACCTATATTTTTTAGATTCCTTGCGGTATAATTATTCTATCAGCTGATGCTTGATTTTTCTAAATAACAGATGAGGGAAGTGGAACAAAAATTTTTCAAGACAATTTTTATAAATTAACAGTGACGGTACGCGATTCAGGCCGACAACCTATCACCAAAATATTGTCGTTTAGAGTATCTAGCGTGTATCATATGCCATTTTCAAATAACAGATGAGGGTATATATTTCTTCTACCGGATCTCGTACTAACACGTCAATGACCGCTAGCTGTCAACTGTCACTAAAACTTGAATATTAGGGTATAGTCATCATGAGCCTATAATGTTCCCACTGCTGTAACACAGGTCTCCACTCTATGAGAGGGAGTGGGCCATAATCCACCATGCGGGCCCAGTGCTGGTTGGTAGATGTCACATGTATTCGAATTTTTGGTTCTAGGACATACCGGTTTCCTCACGATAATTTCCTTCAACGTTTTGAGAGCAGTGGTGATGAAATAAATTACACAAAGTAATGCGCCTGGTTCGAACCCACGACCTACAACTCGTAAGTCGGGACCGATACCACTGGGCCACCACTGCTCTCTCACCACTGTGTATATGATTAATTTAATATTATTAAGAGGCCGGTATTCCGGGTTAAGCCGCGCTTGCCGAGGTTGGTCTGTGGATGAGTGACCATCTGACATAACGACATAACGAGTTTCCTCCTTGCCTCGGAAAGCACGTAAAGCCGTTGGTCCCGGCTGTCATTTGTAGATCTTTGACAGTCGTTACTGTTAGTCAGAAGCTCATAAGTCTGACAACCAGTCTTACCATGGGGTATCGTATAACCCAGTTACTCGTTGTGGAGGTCCGATAGGCAGACGCTCCATGTAAAATACTGATATTCAGGTGCATCTGGTTAGACTGGAAGCCGACCACAATATAATTGTAGTTGGGAAAAGTATGGAAATGATTAAGAGTATGTCTTATACTTTTCTGAAATTCTGACTTGGAAGACATCCTTGTAGATTTAAGTTGACGCAGCAAGATTCGCTACTTAAAAACATTGCTTTTTGTACTTATGAAATGAATTTTAAGGACAGGACTTAAGGTTGATTTTATTATTGTATAGCCCTCTCTCAGCTACATTTCAGGCTGATGATAATGATTTTTTTGCTGACCGTATTATAATTTTCAAGTGACAGTAATTGCCAGATGGAGTGTTTATTAAACTTTGACGTTTTCGTTGTTATCGTGGTTTGTAAAGTATGTTTAAAATGTAGGCACTAATGCATCATGTTTGATTTTCATCTGTGTTTACCAATATTTCATATTGACTTCGAAAAGTGGTTGTAATTATAAATTAATTCGAAGTAATTGATGTACTGTAACTTTGTAAATTGTATTAATATACAACGTGTAACGTTAATAGAGCAAAACCTCTCGCGGGGTAACTCAGCCCATGTTATTGAACAATGTTCATTCTAAGACTTTTGGAAATTCACAAAAAAGAAATTCATACTGATGGGCCCGATCAATTTCTCATTTTGTACGAATTTCCAGAAGTCTTAGAACAAACATTGTTCAGTAACATGGGCTGAGTTACCCCAAGAGACGTTTTGCGCTATTAACGTTACACGTAACGTTGTATGATGTGAAGTCGAAAGTATTTTATAAACACAAAATAGGATAAAATAATAATAATTATGGTACTCACGATTTAAATACTGCTCAATTTTTAATAATTCCAAAATCACTTCACAATGTCATTGTCTTTTCCGAATCAGTGTCACAATCAATTATAAAGTCATTAGTCTTAATTTTAAAATCGTTTATCGTTTATAATTTAAATTTTATAACTGGTACAATCATATTTAAATTCACATTCCAATTCAAATATATTATGATTTTTTTATTCGTTTTTTTTAATAACTTCAACACAAAAAATTATATACCTGATGGGTTTTCAATCCGTGTTCAATTTTCTATCATAGCTCAAACTTTCTCATTCACATTTTCAACTTCAAATTCCGAATAATTTAAACTTTTACACTTTCAAATTCAGAATTCAAATCACTTTTCTGCGAACATCTGTCACTGGACATATAAAAAAAGTGCGCGATTCGCGCCAATCATATGTTTTCTGTTTACACTGCTCCAAGCGATGCCACAGTCGTAAAGTTGGCAGACAACTGGCGTTCTATTTTCAAAACACCAGCAAATTAATGGAGAAATCCCGAAAGCAAATCAAGGTCTTGTTTTTCGTTCTAAAATCACGACACTTTTTTATAAATCACTTTTTTCACTTTCACTTGGTGAGTTTTAGTTCATTTCTATATCCATGGCGTTTAGTATATGGAAGTATATTAGGTCCATTTCACACGCAAGAAGGATTAGTACTGCTCCGAGCCAAAACTGTACGTCGGAAACGCTAGCGTAGCAGACAGCCGCTTGGCGGGCCAGTGGAATGAATACTGAAGAGGACATATTGTTTATTTCTTGGCACAGCTGTCAAAATGTAATTAATTGACGTATTTAACGTCAGTTCGTCTTTGTAGCACTTTTTATAACTGTATTGTTGGTATTCAGATAGTTACTTCTTCTTTTCACTTATCAATGTTTTGTTAGTGGTTTTATTTTATTAGGCACTTCTTTCTATAACTTTGGATGTTATAGGCTTGATGGTGAATAGGGCTTCTTCCAGTGTTCTTTGATTTTTATTTTTTGACTGTCTTTTGTTTCGTGTCTGTCCAATCTCTTTTGTTTTAAGAGAGACAATCGATGAAGGAAGCGTAGAATTTACAATATTTGGTTTGAGAACAGCGGTTTACTTAATAATTCTAGTTATGAAAATCTGGATTATTAAATCACGTTGTTTCTAAGTCCTATATTGCTTTTTGCTTACCTTTAGGCTACTTCTTTATTTTCAGAATTTTCTTTCTTAACGAATTTCGGGTAAAATTTTGTCAATATTCCGTTTTCCCTTGATAGTTGTCATTGCAACTTGCAGTCGATTTTGCTGTAAGCAATAGGTGGAGCTGGAGACCTACGTAGTTATAATTTTAAATGTCACTTGATTTTTTCTTGATATAATATTTGCTTGTTATTTATATAGTTTTCACAATTCAAGCCACAATAAATTCTTTCCAATATAAAATAATTATTTATTGTTAAAATAGTTGCACTAATTCAGTCATCAGTATTTGAATATCGAACAAAGTTTGCTATCAATCACGAAGCGTTCTATAATTGAAATCCAGTCCTCAAGCGCCATAAAAATATCTTCATCTATTTCATAATCGAACATTTCAAAAATAGATTCCCATTTATTTTAATTGTCACTTCGCTTTTAAAATTTATTTGTGTATATTAATAGCACAACAATTCCAATAAATTATTGCTTTTTATCGTTTATTTAATTTATTTTTCAATACGATTAAATAGGAACCAGTTCGGAATTAGGCAGATTAATTAAAAAATTAATTTTGTTTTTCTTGAGATCACTTGATAAATAATTTAAAAGTTAAAAACTTTTTCAAATTTTCCACACACCAATTTCGAAACACAGAATTTATTATTTTATTTATTCAATTCAGTATCAAAGAAGATGAATTGGCTCAATAAATGTGCCAACTAGTATTTATTACCGAAACTAATATACAACTGACTTATAAAGTTCGTTCATGAATCTAAATTTATAGTAGACCAAGGTTCTAACACGTACGTTACTTTGGCCCATTGTTTAAATTTTATTTTAATGAATTATTCATTTACTTTTCGGTAAAATTTAATTTGAATTTGCTATCAGGAAATTGGTCGAAATTCATTAAGAATTCGAAAAACCTAGTAAGTACTGTACTAGTCCAGAACCAAGAATTGAGACGTCAGTAATCTAAATATAATGTCATTTGTCACTTGGGAAGTACGGTTAGCAAAAATGAAAATAAAATACGTGTGGCACTCGGGGACTGCCGCGGTAAAGCTGTTGCATAGTATTTTTAATCAACTTATGCATTTTTTTAGGCTATGTTAGCCACGTCAATCAAGTGAAATGTCAAGAAAAACAGGCACCGTGCCGAAGTCTGCCGAACTAAAACGACGTTAGACGATCCGCGGTGTTAGGTTTATTTTCGTTACGGAATTTCTTGATTCAGTCGCCATGCTCAGAGCCCGCGATAAAAGCTATGCAATAGCTGAAAAAATTAGCAAATTATCCAATTTACAATCAAGTAAATATTTATTTTCGGAATTCACAAGTAAATGTTATTTGCACATTAAAGAGCGAGTTTGCAAGTGTTGAATCAAATGACATTTTATAGATATGACTTGTTAATTTACAAAAAATTAACACAAATTGATTAAGATGGCGAACAGTTTAGCAGAAATGTGTGAAATTGAAGCGAACGAAAATCGATTCTTTAAATTTATTATTGTCAAATAACTAATACAAAATAGTTTTTTTCTTATCAACACCGACTTTTTTGCTGACCGTACTTAACTTTAACGGTAACTTCGCAATCGCAATATGGCGACAATTTTGCCCTATTGTTAGTTCAAACGCATAGTAACAAAAATCATTGTCAATGTCACTTCACGTGTATCCGAACGCGATTATCCGCTTCCGCTCGTATCCAAACTCGAACATAAATAAAATAAAAAACTTAAAAACAGATCACAACATTGTGTTTTATCATTATCATCTAACATTGTTTAGTTTTATTGTTATTTTACAGCACACGTAGCATGATATCATAGAAACGGGTTATGTCGACGGTAGAAAAGACAAAAATGACAGAATGGGTAAGTATAGAACTCAGATCAAAGAAATAGACAGATAGAACGCTCAGAACACGGGAGAATCTCCACCAAAGTTAAAACAAAATCAAATAGAATTACATTCCACAATGTTTTCTTTGTTTTTGAGAACAACTTTTACGATGGCTAAAGACACGAGACGGCATATTTTGGCAAAAAACAACAACGACGCGCAGCTTGGTACGACGCGTACCTTGGTACTGTCGCGACTTTGTATTCCATTTTGATTTTGTATTAACTTTGGTAGATCCACTCGCGTGTTCTGAGCGCTCTATCTGCCTATTTCTTTGATCTGAGGTATAGAAAAAAACTTTTCTATCTTCAAAATGTAGAAAAAATGTTTCTTTTCTTATGCCATCGGGTCGTATGAGTCATGTCGTGTCAAACTTTGCCAAAAAAATGCGAACAGAAATAACTTTGTTTCTTCTTAGTACAATAGATTAAACAACGTGTAACGTTAAATGCGCAAAACCTCTCGTGGGATAACTCAGCACATGTAACTGAACAATGTTTGTTATAAGACTATTTTAGAAATTCGCAAAAAAAAAATAAAGACACTACTTCGATGACTGCGACTAATTTCAAGTTACAAAGGAGATGTTTCATTCTGGGCCCAGTCTATGTACACCATATCAATAAATAGGAAAAAAATAGGAGAATTTCATAAAAATACTAAAAAAATCATTTGAAGGCGGGTTTAGCTGTTAAAAAATAATAATTAGGACAGTTTTTTAGCACGATAACCCTATTTCAGGGCGGCCATGACAGTACTATTTGACGTTTACTATCATGACGTTTGACAACTTTGACAGTTTCATGCAGTGACGTTTGAAGAATTTGTAGATTTTCATGATTTAGAATTCATATTTTTCGAAGTTTGTAATGACTGTATTTTTTTTTTTGTACAACTCCGTATACTATTATTTGACCACGGCCTTAAATCGCCTGTGATTCGGATTTCGTCGTGTGTTATTTCAAAATAAACATACTACTGTCAGATCCACCATGTTTGATTTTTGTCGAGTGTTGTTATCCTTGACAAAGTTCATTTAAAAGCACAATTAAACGACGTGAAATTAAAGAAAATTAACAATTAGAAACGGTTTATGTATTAAGAAGCTATTTTTACATATGGTGTACATAGAGTGGGCCCAGGCTCCATACATTTTTGGACCATCTCCTTTGATTTTGTAAGAAAAAAGTGCTTTTAGTAAAAACTTAAAGAGATCAGGTTATGAATCAGCATAGATAAGATCAAATAAAAAAACTAGTTTTAAATGTTCTTCACGAATTATTTATTTATAATCTGAGATTTATTTTATTTAATGTCCAGATTTCGACTAGTAATCCGCTGAAGAAAGAATGATTTATTTTATTTTTTATCGTATTTATGTTATAGCGGTAACAGAAATACATCATTGGTACTTTCAACGGGCTTCACACACAGCAGCTAATGTAAAGATGTACATTATAGCACGATACATCTCATTACATCATTCCATAGAGATTCGAAGATGTAAAAATATACATTATAGCTGTCGTGTGTGGTCTCCTGACAATTTCTATGGAAAGATGTAATGAGATGTATCGTGCTATAATGTACATCTTTACATTAGCTGCTGTGTGTGAAGCCCTTAACTATCTTCATGCCTGGTGAAGTGGTAACAGACGGATAGCTGAGTCTAACCCATGGCGCCATGCGTCGCGACGCGATTGTGCGATATTGAGTCGATCGTATTACTAATAGATGCGATGGAATTCGACCGTCAACTTCAAAAATCCACCTTACTACTACGACATAAAGGCGCTGCAAACCAGACTGCAGATGTCGCCAGTGACGAATAGTTCCGCAATTGAATTTTGAACAGAGAATCATGTGCATTGTCATTAGCATGCAATTCGATATCGAGGAGATCGGTGAGCGATATCGTCAATCCGTGCGACTCCATTAGTAAAGACTAGCGATTGTCCATACATTTTCTTCGGACGGACGCTTGTGTGAAATCTGACCGATTTCGTCAATCGATACTATTCTGTATCGCATCGTGCCATGGGTAAATTCCCTTAGGTAATTGGGATCCCGTTTTACCCTTTAGAAACAGAACCCTAAAATAAGGTATGACATGACTAACGTCGCGTACAACGCTCTTAATCTAATGATGATTATTATTCACAAGGTGATCAAGTTTGAATCAAAACTCGTTTCAAGATAAAAATGTAGTTAATTGAGCTTAAAGATTATACTAGTCTGAATAAATAATATTTATTATGCCAAATTTTAAATGCCCATTTTGGTCAACTTTAAGTGACATTTTAATACATAGTACAAATAATATTGCTTTGATGGGAAAATCCACTAGAGCGATTTTTAGACACCTACTTTTGCTCGTTGCTTCGCTCGCTTTTATTTAGAACAGGTTGTTTTCTACACTGACAGGCCAGCCGCCCCACTACATTTCCTAGCTGTGTGAGGTGAAAAATTGTGTGTTGCACTCGGCAGCAAAGTTTTTCTGAGTCTCGTACCTTTGAAAACTTCGCATCGCTCAGGATTCTATATTTGAACCGCTCGTTTCTCTCGCGGTTCAGTCTTAGATTCCTTCGCTCGCTCAGTTTTCAATTCAAGTATTCGCGCCAAAAATCAACTTTGGAGCCTTGCATAACAAATAACTATTTATCTACAATATAATAATGATGGTGAAGGTACAAAACAATGACGATTAATTTTCTTACCTACAACGTAAAGACAAGAACGCATTACTATCATGCCTCCCTGGTTTGTTTGTTATCACATTATCCTGACAGTGATGTATTGGAGGCGAGAGTCAACAATGTCAACCAAATTAAAAATACACAGCTAACGGTATTACGTAACTCAATTATGATCTTCATGGCCAGAATTTGAGGTTATTATGATTAAAAATGACCTTATTTGTAATCCTTAGAGAGGTTAGCGAAATTACTCCACGAGCAGTGGTGTCCGAGTGGTTTCGGCTCCGATATACGAGTCGTAGTTCGTTGGTTCGAATCCAGGAAGGCGTAACTGGGTAATACGATACCCCATGGTAGGACTGGTTGTCAGATTTTACAGCTTCTGACTAACAGTAACGAGACTGTCAAAGATCTTCAAATGACAGCCGGGACCAACGGCTTTACGTGCTTTATCCGAGGCACGGAGGAAACTTGCTATGACAGATGGTCACCCATCCACTGACCATGCTCTGCAAGCACGGCTTAATCCGGAAGATCGGTCTTTGCGGCTGTAATTATTTAGCCACGAGTTCTTTAACCTCAAACCAAACCAAAACCTCAAACCAGAGCCAATAACACATACAGCTTGGCCAGAACGGATTGAAACGGAACTAATCTTTTTGTTTCTGACAGCGTTTTAAAATCTTTGATATTTGATGTAAACAAAGACCGCAGGTTTGTTAGATTTATTATTGTGCCATAAAACGAACCTAATAAGTGAAAAAAAAAACATTCAAAGTGTTGGTAGCGCGAAGACAGTGGCGACTTCCGGTTTTCTACAGTTTTATGTCAAGCTGTACATACTTTAATCTTTTTCACATTACACAATAACGGTAACGACACGACACTGATATTATCGTCTGCTTTCACATATTTTTCCTAGAAATTAATAAAATTACCGATGTTATAGTCTAATGTAATCTCCCCTATTGCTGAAAAAGTAGTTACATATAACCTGGTTTATTGAAGAAAGGATTCTTAAATGGCGGCGCTTATCGTGTTCTCTCGCTCGCACACTAATGCCGTCTATACTCACTCTGGCGTGTAGCGTTAGCAGAAAAAAAAAATGTTCTTGATGTCTTGACGCGCTCAGTGATCTTTTTTAAAAATATTTACTTTAATTTTCTGTTATTTTTTCGTTGTTACCGGTTGATTATTGTTGTTTTAATTTTGTTTTATTGTTAGGTTAAGTTTGAGAAATTATTGTGACCCAGTATTGTTTTTATTATTTTTAATTTGAAAAAAACTTTCATTTGAAATCTTATTTATGCTGACTGTACTATCTGTCAACGCAAATACAAGCCGCCATTTTAGAATCCTTTCTTCAATGCTCTACTTATAAAAATTAAAACTTACCTCGTGTACCGTGGCAGCTTTGAACAGGAAGCAGTTTAGCAGACCCTCCTTCTCATTGAGGAGTATGTAGAACAGCTCTTCAGGACGACCTGGTACCTGACTGGCTCTGAAAATAAAAAGTTGATAAATATTGGTAACCTAAGAAAGTAAAAGATAATAATTTAAGCATTTGTATTTCTAAAGGTGGATACTGCGAGGCATACTCAGCGCATGTGGACACTGGACGTTCATGTTCGTGGTGAGGCATGTGTTGCGAGGCATGCGTGGCGTATGCCTCGCAATGGATGACAATCAAAAATTTGGCTTTAGATTTGCAGGTTTTTCTCTGTCTTTTACCTTTCTTGTTTAAAATATGTGCTCAAAAATTGGAAGAAGTGGGAGGCCTTTCCCAGCAAAGGTTTGTGGAGGCAAGGAAAGAAACAAAGACAATAAAAGGATGAATGGCGAAGGTCTGACGGTCCCGATAGACGCAGCTTGTCTGCTCTGTTTGATAAAAACGCGCCGTCGACGCGCGTTTCAAAAACGCGGTCGATGCGCGATTGAAAAATGTGGTTTTTATAGGCCCTTAAATTTACGATGCAGTCACTTCGTACACCGTATGACGTATTTTGTTTACAAGACAATAATTATACCTAAACAAAACATGCGTACATTGTTTTTCAATGGTATTAGAATAAACTTGGGTTTCAGCGTTGAGCCGTATGACCCTTAAGTAAAAAAAATGGCTAGGATTTTGCGAAGTAAAATTGACACGTGTAAAATTTAATTTAAGTACAAGATTTTTGAACGGTTGACGCAGTTTCTGAGCGAACGGACTGCTGTGCTGAGTGTCGTGGGTTCGATTCCCGGTCAGAACAAACATTTGATCTGCAGGTAGTTGTTCCGGGTCTGAGTTTTTGTATCTATGAGTTTCTATGTTTGTAAAAGCAAACCTATAAATAAAAAATACGCGTAGGTACTCTAATAAATAGGAGATTTTTATTACTCTTTTATTTAACTTTTTTTTTTGATGTCATGCGCAAAATCCTTTAAGGTTAACAAGTATTATACTTCCAATTGCAGAAAATTTTTATTTTGAACTTTTGCCATTTTAAGAATTAGTCTTTTCGAGAATTTACTATTTTAAAGCAGGGCCTTTTGAGCATTGGGCATTTTGAATAAATGCCTTTTGAGAAATAGGCTTTTTGCTCCTAAACCTTGGAGATGGTTATTGCCCTATGCGTTTTTAAATAATGTACACACGGCGACACATCAAGCTTTTGCAAAACTAGTATAAGCTGACCGTTCAAAGTGCGGAAAGATCATATAAAGCGAGTCCAAGACAAACATGGTTTGTATAGCTTAAGGGGGATGCTCCAACCAGCCCGCGAAATTCAATTTTTTTTACGTTTTTTCCATCGTTGCATCGTAGTTAAATTTCGGAGATTTTAACATGATGCACCTTTTCTATGTGAGAGCTGATGGAGCGAATTTTTTGATAATTTTTACATTTAAAATTACACTTGTTATTACCGCAATTCATATTTTGATAAAGTTACAACATGTCACTGGCCTGCAAATAGCAAAAAACGTAAAAAAAAAAAAAAATTCGCGGGCTACATCGACGCAATCACCTTAAAGTGTAGCCGTGAATACGAACATAATATTAAATATGGATACGAAAAACACAGATACAGAACGCAGGTAAAATTAATTATATTCATTAATGTTTTTTCTTACAACAACGTCATGTAGAATAACCTTTACGGGTATCATGATCTCTTGAACCGGTTTTATATAGAAAAACCGGTGTTAACATATAATCGAGGAATCTACCTTTATTTTTAGAAAAAATAAATTGATCCGGATTTGTGAATTAGCTTGGGTTTGACTTTATAATCGAGCCAAAAATTGCGACAGGTAACAGATATTAAATGAGATATGCATCAATAAAAATAATGTAATGAATCCAGTTAAAGATTTCACTTCGGTACCTAATAATATAAAACACATTTTTATACAAAGTGTTGTTCAAACGAATTTTGAACAACACTTTGTGCTCTAGAGCACCAAATGGAGTTTTGGGGCGCGCCAAAGTTCACCTAAAATTTAAACTCCGATCATTGGAAACCCGAAAACTGTATTCCTAACATTTTTAATCCTAATAATCACAACTCTTAATTATTGCTCTGTCACTAATGTTCATACTTCCGTATCATTCGACTTCATAATGTCAGTAGCAATAAACATCTATTATACTATTATTTGTTTTCCTATATTTTCTCAACATAACCTTCTTTTACACTATTATTCAAAGTCATATCTTTTTTGATTAGATTTCTTCAAAATTTTTGAAGTATTTTTTTCATAGTGCCCCCAACACGACACTCTGAGCAAACGACTGGGGGCACCCCGACTCGGACAGGTTAGGTGAGAAGTTCTTCGTGGTTATTTTTTTTTAAACCAACCAGAAGTAGGAGAGAAGCGGTGCTCCGTCGACTTTTTGACTAAATTAATTAGGGATAAAAACGTTATGATAAAAAAACAGTAGGAGTTTAAATATATGTAAAGAAAAATATATTTTTCTTTAATTTGAATTCCCGCGTACCTAATAATGATTTTTGATCTGACTGACACATCAAAACAGTTTATGGTAGTTCTACGTTCAAGTCTAATCTGTGGTAAAGGAAACTTGAAGGTAATCTGTGGACTTGAACAAAAGCGCTCATCATTGTGGATAAAATTACCATTGATCCTTTATTGTGATATAATTAAAGATTCGACACAATTATAAACATTAAATGTTGTTTCTTTATTTACAGGTACGATGTTTTGTTAGTACTAAATGTGAAATTGTAATATTTTGTCATTTATCTATGTAAACTAATTGCAATAAAAACTTTATTTACAGAGAAACTCAATTGTGTTTTGTGTCGCCTCAACCTTGGGAAAATACAATCATTATAAAACAACATTTCTTGTAAGAAGATGGAAAAATTAAAATTTACTTTTCAAGTAAAACCAACAACAGATGGAAAGTCAAACTTTATTGCCATAACCTCAATTGCCACGGAAGATGACAAAGTTTACATAATTCCTGAAGAACATCAAACAGTGTCGCTTCACAAATATATTCTAGCCTCGAAAAGCTTCGTCACTGTAAAAAATACATTAAAAAAAAGATATCAAACCAGAAATGTTTGGATAAAAACTACAGAGGATATTTTAAAAACATATGTTGATGAGGACAGCAACATGATTTTCCAGGACCAATATCTGGAGGAAACTACCCAAGAACAGTTATCTTTAGTGAGTAAAAAGTATTCCGAAGATCCTGTAGTAAAAATTTTGGAAAAATTAGTAGAAGATCAACAAAGCAAAGTAAAACAAAGTGTAAAAAAGTTAGCGGAGAGATTTGTAATTGAAAAGTTCGACGGAAGAAGCTCAAGTGCATATCAGTGGATGAATGTATTTGAAAAAGAATGTACAAGGTTTGACATTCTAAAAGATGAAGAAAAAATTGAAATCTTCCGACTATTTTTAGAAAAATCGTGCACTGATTGGTATTCTTCCATGATGATAAAGCTTAGTTTAAACTCTGAGTGGTCAGAATGGAAATCAAGTTTCTTGCAAACCTATGCCAATAAGGGTTGGACATCTAGCAAGTATGCTTTATCATTCAAATATCAATCAGGATCTTTACTAGAGTATGCTGTGAAAAAGGAAAGACTTTTACTCGAGGTAAGGAAAACAATGGATGAAGGTACCCTAATTGACATAATTGCTGCAGGCTTACCAGATTTCATAACAGACAAAATTAACAAAGAAGAAATTATGCATACAAGCAATTTATTCAACGAACTTGGCAAATTAGAACATCTGGTCACAAGGAAAAAAAATATCAACAAAAAAGAAGATTCAAAGCCAATTAAAGGAAAATGCAGTATATGTGAAAGATTAAATAAAGGCATACGCTATCATTCAGAAGATTCTTGTTGGTTTAAACAAAAAACAAACATTGAAAAGGATAAAAAGCAAATAAAACTTATAAACAATTCAGAAATAGAATGTGAATTACAGTGTGAAGACCAAAAAAACTAATAGTGCCGCCATTGATCAAAATAAAATTAGTACTCAATAAAAATGTTGAAGTATTTGGGATCTATGACTCGGGGTCTAATGTCTCATTGATAAACTCAAAATTATTGAAAATAAAGAATGAGGAAACCGGTCTCTCCAACAAAACTAATTTAAAAACGATTAATGGCGTTAAAAAGGCAAATGGAATAATTACTCTTGATGTTGCCATTTTTGATTTGGAAAAAAAAATGAATGTTTTTGTAATAGACAAAGAGAATTTTGATTATGATTTTTTAGTGGGACTAGACTGCATAAAGGAATTTTATCTAGTTCAAAATGAAAACTTGGAAATTAGTCAGAAAATACCAATACAAAGAAGTGAAATTGTTTCTAAGGAAGCAAATAAAGAAGATAATTTAGTAAACTTCAATGAAGACTTCGGTGAAGAAAACTTCAAAATTTGTATTAACCATCTGGACTATCAGGAAAAAGCTTTGATTGATGAATTAATAACCAAAAATAAAACAGTGTTCGCAAAGGACAAATATGATATAGGAAAGGTAACTGATTATGAAGCACATATTGATCTCCTAATAGAAAAATATTGCAGTAAAAGGCCATATCGTTGCACAATGGAAGACAAGAAAGAAATCGAGAACCAAGTTGCAAAATTATTAGAAAAAAATATAATAGAAGAATCATATAGCCCATTTGCAGCACCAGTCACATTAGCATTTAAAAGAGATGAAAACAAAAGATCAAGATTGTGCATAGATTTTCGAGACCTAAATAAAATAGTAGTACCTCAATCACAGCCATTTCCTCTTATTGAGGACCTCATAATAAAAACAAGAGATTGCAAATATTTTTCAACACTTGACTTAAATTCAGCATTTTGGTCTATACCTTTGCGTGTTTCAGATAGACACAAAACTGCATTCGTGACACAAGAAGGTCACTATCAATGGACCTGCTTACCATTCGGATTGAAAACTTCTCCAGCCATTTTCCAGAGGATAATGTGTAATATTATAAGGAAGCACAAGCTCACAGAGTTCACAGTATGTTTCATTGATGATATTTTGCTATTCTCAAAATCATTCTCAGATCATGTCAGGCACCTAAAACAACTATTTCAAGCAATTAAAAGTGAAGGCTTAAAATTAAAATTCTCTAAATGCACATTTGCAGCAGACTCAGTTAAATACTTGGGTCATGTAATACAGAATAACTCAGTCAGGCCACTGAAAGATAATTTAATATCAATAAAAGATTTTCCAACCCCAAAAACTCAAAAAAATGTGAGGCAATTCTTGGGGAAAATAAATTTCTACCATAAGTATGTGCCAAATATAGCAATAAAATTAGAACCATTGCATAACCTTTTGAGAAAAGGACAACCTTTTAACTGGACTAAATCATGCCAAATGAACTGAAGCAGAAAAAGACGGAATACAATTTGTTTCAGGCTAGGGAAATAGCTCTGGAAAATACAATCAGATCACATAATTACAACAAGACAATTTATGATAAAAATCGCAGACATAGAGACTTCAAAATTGGTGATACCGTTTTTGTGGAGAATGGAAACAGACTTAATAGGAAGAAGCTTGATGAATTAAAACTTGGACCCTACAAAATTATAGAAAAAATATCAAAGTCAATTTACAGGATAAACACTGATCACAGGAAGTCAGAGTCAAATTATTTTCACATCTCGAAGCTAACGCCAGCTCCTGACTACACTTAAAGAGTGTGTATGAGCAAATTCATTGTTAATTTAATTTTCTCTTTGGAGGGGAGATGTAAAGAAAAATATATTTTTCTTTAATTTGAATTCCCGCGTACCTAATAATGATTTTTGATCTGACTGACACATCAAAACAGTTTATGGTAGTTCTACGTTCAAGTCTAATCTGTGGTAAAGGAAACTTGAAGGTAATCTGTGGACTTGAACAAAAGCGCTCATCATTGTGGATAAAATTACCATTGATCCTTTATTGTGATATAATTAAAGATTCGACACAATTATAAACATTAAATGTTGTTTCTTTATTTACAGGTACGATGTTTTGTTAGTACTAAATGTGAAATTGTAATATTTTGTCATTTATCTATGTAAACTAATTGCAATAAAAACTTTATTTACAGAGAAACTCAATTGTGTTTTGTGTCGCCTCAACCTTGGGAAAATACAATCATTATATATATTTACAATAACGATATTATTGATAACAATTTTCGGAAACATGAGTGTTATGAACGTCGCCGGTAGCACTACAAAAAGTAGGAATGAAAACTTTAGGATGAAAAATTTTAGGAAGAGTGATCATTCGGATTACAAATCGGTAGGAAGAACAATTTCGGGTAAACAACTTTAGGTGAGCCAATATGGACCCGGAGTTTTGCGCTCAGATTCAAAAGAATGAGAAATAGAATCTTTCCGAGCGTGTAAGGTGAAAATAACATTCTTACCTTACAATATCAACCAGCCGGTGCACTATGATGGGTTCAAAATTGCCGTTGTAAGCTTTCAGGCAACCGTCTTCTACTGCTATGCTGAGCTGAAAGAAAAATAAATGACTTTTCTCATACATTATTTTCGTTGCAGGATCCAAAACACAGGAAAATCATACTTTTTTTTATTAA
Source organism: Agrotis segetum (assembly GCA_036375495.1). Lineage (NCBI taxonomy): Eukaryota > Metazoa > Arthropoda > Insecta > Lepidoptera > Noctuidae > Agrotis > Agrotis segetum. The sequence goes on from JAQSVV010000340.1 coordinate 1,343,692, forward strand.
GACTACTAGCGACCCGCCCCGGCTTCGCACGGGTGCAATGCTGATACTAAATACACTACAGAAAATCTGTGAACGTTGTATATAAAAACATAGCGGCCCGCTCCGGCTTAGCACGGGTATAAAATATATAGCCTATGTGATTTATTCATTACTGCTCGTGGCCCGCACGCGTTAAATTTGGAGTAAAACAATCCCCCTTTCTAGGGAAACCATGGTACCATGAAGATTTTCTGCTATCTTTGGAATATCTAAATTCATACACTACATTTTTACATATTTACTTTTTACATTTTTAAATATTTATTTTATTTTTACAACATTATTACAGAATCACTACATAGTATAAAACAAAGTCGCTCTTGCCGTACCGGGCTAACCGGCCGGTACCGCCGCAAACGCATACGTCCCGCAATTTTTAAATCTGTAATATCTTCGAAAATATTCACTTAAATCATACGGTGTAAAGGGCCATATAGATCTATATTAAATGAGCAATGTATTCAAGGTATTTCATTGGTTAAGGATTAATGCTGTATTGGTTAAAATCGCTTAGAAAATTAGCCATTATTTGTCGTAAAAAGTAAATGACAAAAAAAAGTTATTGTGGGCTATCCATAAGAGACAGACATATACCATCACGGACTTTTCTGTAGACCATTTCAATGTGTACAATACTTAGTACATTATTTTGATAAAACTCGTAGGATTCAGCCTGCGTTTGCAATGTAAGCGGAAAAAATGTAATTATTTACGACATCACATTAGAAACCTCAAAAATAACAGTACTTCTCCACTATTTAATGGATGTTATAATACATATAAACCTTCCTCTTGAATCACTCTATCTACTAAAAGAAACCGCATCAAAATCCGTTGCGGAGTTTCAAAGATTTAAGCATACAAAGGGACATAGGGACAGAGAAAGCGACTTTGTTTTCAGCCCACTTCCACTTTAGTCGTTTCGTGTGTTGAAGAGCATCTATTATATTAGTTTTCTTTCGTATATTTTTTGATTTTTGTTTGTCCTTCAATCTTATATTTAAAATGCTTCTTTCCATTCTTCTCCAGAACTTATTCCATGTCGAGTTGATCCTTCTGTCAATTTCATCCTTGTGCCTCGATTTGCTGAATGAGATTTGCTTTCCTAAATATAGATAGTTGTCCACATACTCTAATAATTGTGTGTCATTAACTAGTATTGGATAATGATGAGCGTTGGTCATTACTTTTTTTTTGATGTGATAAGATGTAACCCTATATTGCTACTCGTTTTTGATAATTCTGTTATCATAGTTTCCAATTGGCTAGATGATCTTGCGAAGAGAACTATGTCGTCCGCGAATCTGAGGTTACTGAGGTATTTTCCGTCGATATTTATTCCCTTATGTTCCCAGCCTGAGTCTTTCATAATATATTGTAAAACAGATATGAAGATCGTTGGTGATAACGGGTCCCCCTGTTTTACGCCTCTACATATTTCTATTTTTGGCCCCAACCTATCTAGCTTTACTCGGCTTACACTTTTGCTGTAGATATCTTTTAAAATATTTGTATATATTTCTGGTACACCTTGATTTTCTAGTGCTTGCCATATGCTTTCGTGGGATATGGAGTCGAAGGCTTTCGCGTAATCAATAAAAGCCAGGTATAAGGGTTGTTGGAGTTCCTGAAATTTCTCTATAACTTGTTCAAGGGTATGAATATGATCGATAGTACAGAAACCTCTTCGAAACCCAGCCTGTTCCACTGGTTGGTTTGTTTCTATTTTGGGCTCAATTCTCTTATTTAGACAGGCAGCAAATAATTTGTACGTAGACGGCAGTAGACTAATAGGTCGGTGGTTGCTTGCATCTGATGGGTCTCCCTTCTTGTATAATAGTGTTATTCTAGACTCGGTCCATTTTTTGGGCACGTTTTGTTCCTGCAGGATTTTGTTAAAAAGAATTTTGAGCGGGCTGGCCAAAATAAACTTACCAAACTTGATAGCTTCGTTTGGTATATTATCGTGTCCGGGACTTTTTTCTTGTTTGAGTCTGTCTATTTGCATTATTATTTCTTGTTCGCTGAAAGGTTTGACCGGTGGTGGTGGCATTGTAATGTCTTTATGATTTTCAGGTTTTCTTTGATTTTCTTTACGGTTTTGGTGGTTGTAGAGGTCTTTGTAGAAGTCTGAGGCGATTTGGATAATATCTAGTCTTGTCTGTGTACCTTTTAGAGGGCTTTTTGATTTTAGCTTTGGTATCCATGTTTTGTTGGTATTTAGCTGTTTGTACGCTCTTTTTTGACTTCTAGAGTTTAGCAAGTTGTCTTCTATTATTTTCATTCTGTGATTTTCATAGTCTTTTTTAAGAAGTTTATTTGTGTTCTTGTATAAGATAGATAATTCTTGTTTGTCTTTTTTATTTTTTGGAAGTTTCTTTTGTAGCTCGATTCGTTTCTTTATCATAATTTTTGTTTCCGCTGAAATTATGTCTTTTGTCTCTGGTGTGCATTTTATTTTTTTCAAACTTTGCGTTATGGCCAGGTTATGGCTGATTCTATTTTCTCGTAAACAGTTTCCACATTATCCGTTGCATTCCATATTTCTGTGCTTATTATTGTTTTTAATGAATTTAAAAAAGTAACTTTCTTTTCATCATTTTTTAAAATGGAACGCTTATTACCAAAATTGGATCTGCTTGTTTTTGGGTTTCTTAAGATAATTATATGTACCTCGTACAAGCCTATGGTCGCTCGGAAACAAATTGTTGTTCACTGTTTCTATATTTGTAAAACTTATTTTTCCGTCTGGGCTGACCCAAGTCCAGAAACACTTCTTATTTTTCTTAAATTTGGTATTAATTATAGTGAGTTTGTTTTCCAATGCATACTGTACTAGCCGGGTTCCACTATTATTCCTTTTTCCATAGCCGTACGGTCCCATCACTAAATTTTCGCCTTGCTTTCTCAGACCAATTTTTGCATTGAGGTCCCCCATAATAATCAGTATTCCATTGGCAAGGTTTTGAGCTTTCTGTAGTTGATCGTAAAATGATGTTATTTCTTCTTCGAGTGCCTCACTTGTAGGGGCGTACACCTGTATTAATGAAATATTTTGCTCTTCAAATTTTAAGTTTATTTATCTCAAGAAATACTATAAGTCGAATTCGAAAATTCCCTTTATATGTTGGATAGTCCATTTATCGAGGAAGGCTATCGGCTATTTAATTATCACTCTACGATCAAAAGGAGCCCAGCAGCGGGGGGTGAAACCTCAGGGAACATCATCATCATCAGCCGGAAGACGTCCACTGCTGAACTTAGGCCTCCCACTTAGACCGCCACGCCAAACGTCAATTCGCCACTCGCATCCATCAGTTGCCCGCGACCCTCACGATGTCGTCGGTCCACCTAGTGGGAGGCCTGCCTACGCTACGTCTTCCGGTCTCTGGTTGCCACTCGAGAACTTTTCTTCCCCATCAGTTGTCAGTTGATCAGGGAATAGCTAGAGTGAAATCAATAAATAGCTGTAAATCAATAAATTCTGTATAATAAGCAAAACAAACCTTATCTCTGATTCCAGTAGCTCTGATTTCCCTCAGCAGCCATGGCAGCATGGCGTTGGAGAAACGCCGGTCCATTGCCGTGAAGCCCAGGTACGTCACCGAAGTCAACTTGGTCTTCATCTTGAATTATTTTGATCTATAGACAAAAAAAAACCGAAATCAAGGCATTTATTTCTAGTACTTAGTTTGCCAGTAACAGGCACTTTGATTTTCAAAAAACTTGAGAAGTATCAAGGGACACCCGGATGGAACGAAGTTACTGCATACACTCAACAAAAATAATCGTCACGACTCCACTCCACTCCACTCCACTCTTTGAGCTCTAGCACCCTCTCACAACGCGCGATAAGGAACTTCGTTCCAAAAACAAAATTAAAAACACTACAATAATATGGTGCTATGGCTATGGTGGTGTATAGTCCTAATCGCAAGACGAAGGTTACTACGTCACATTTATGTGAAAGTACCGTAGAAACCCATTTCAAAGCGTCGATCTCTATGGAGAAGAATAAGAAAATAAAAGAAGAAACTGAATAGCTGACTTATTGGTTGGTCTTACTTAGAGCTTAGAGCTGAAACCACCGCTTATAAAAGAATGAAACGGATGCAACCGCAATTTCCCAAACGGATTTTGGGAAATTGCAAATTAATATTAATATTAATCGATTTAGGTACTTGCAATTCGAATGTAGGGGTCTCTCACTATTAAGAAGTTTATCAACCAAATTGATAAAACACGTGTTTCAAGATTTGTGATAAGTCAAACCCTGAAGGGGTTATTGAGAATCATAGAGGGAAAACAGTAAAAGGTATTAAACAGTAATTATGACTCTGCCTAGGCCTGCCTCTTTCCATAAGTGGCTTCCAGTCTACCGACAAAATTCAACAACAGTCGCTCTATATTTTACATGTATGGAGCCACTCATCATCTTCATTATCAGCCTATAATGTTCCCACTGCTGGGTCACAGGCCTCCTCTCTGTGAGAGGGAGTCGACCATAATCCACCACGCGGGCACAGTGCGGGTTGGTTGAATGGTGCAACTGCCTATCAATAATCCTAAGTTGCCAAAAACGGGGAAATCCGAAATCATAAGGCCTTGATACAGGAGACGCAGAGCGTTGCATCAGGAGGCGCTATGCGTTGCAGTTTTCCTTGAACGCTCATTAAATCTCAGTTTGTTTGTGTTTCCGCCGGCCCTGACTGACGCCTTGAACAAGGCTACGACTTATCGAAAACGGTAACACATGTTTGTTATTACAATTAGAATCTGTTTATGTTTATTTAGATACTTTAAAGATTTAATCAGCGTAGTAAAGCAGCTTGAAAGATTTTTTGAAAGGTTATCTGGGGCTCTGGACTGTAAAGGACCCGCCAGCCCCCTTCTGTCATCGCACGTCCAGACGCACGGCAAATCACCATCCTTACCTTAAAATTGCTATTCTACCAATTCGCACTAAGCGTTTCCAAACGTCTTTTATAATGCGAATAGCGAAGGAGTGGAACTCTCTGCCTGCGTCTGTGTTTCCGAACGCATACAACCCTAATCTCTTCAAAGTTAGAGTGAACAGACTTCTTCTGGGTAAGCTTAACCCTTTGTAGACCGTGTCTTTGTCGCTCTTGACCTAGACTAAGATCAAGACAAACCCATCATCATCGTATATGAAAAAAAGGCAATAGAAATAGGCCCAGCTAAGGAGTGGAATTCGCTGCCGGATAGCTACAGCCTTGGTATCTTTAAGTCAAGAGAATTCTCTCTTCTGGTTACTTCTAGACAAGCGTTCTTCACCGTCGACCACATCATCGCTAGACAAACGAGGGCCTATCTGGATTTCAGTTGGTTTGATTTTTGAAGAATTCTTGGCAAAGCTTGATTATTTCTTTGAGATCTTGGCTTTCATCTAGCCTTCAAGCAAAGATGAGACCTAAGATGGAGTGAGCGCACTCAGAAAGAGCTGGAACTCCTGCGCACCGACGGAACACAGTACAAACTGTTTGTCGCACTTAATTAGACTGCCTCACACTTTCCGGGAGACAGTCCAGGTGTCCGAAGGGACTTCCGACTTCTGCCAAAACAAAAAAAAAAACTGTTTGTCGCTGGACTTCTACGGGATGGTAGACACGAGCCAGACGTCAGGTTTTACCACAATAAAGTTTTGTTTTGAGCCTTGCTAAAAATCTATGTCACTTTTAACGTAACCTTCCCTTTTATTGAACTCAGGTGTGATTTAATACAGTTATAATTAACTTGGTTAATTGTTTAGGATAGTCACAATATTATGTATAACGCTTTTTCCTTCCCTGTGTCTTCGATTCTATACATATTAAAAATCGGAAGAGTTTGTTTAGTTGAACGCGCGAGTCGCATTTATGCGACAAATACCTATTTCAGTGCCCTACCGCCCGCGCCCGTGTTGCATTTATGCGACAGAGCAAAATAACTATTTTTGTTGTTTTCTTCGATTTTATTGCATCTATTCTATATCGCTCTATTTATGTACATAGACAGATAGAATACTTTTTATTGTACACCATGATAATATATCAAAAATGATCTAATCGAAGCATAAAAGGAGCAGAAAGAGAGAAGAAGAGGAAAGGATGATTCATAGCCGCGCGTTAGGAGGGCACGGCAACTGAATATTTTATAATTATTGGATAATTTTGAACTCAATGGGTGCCTGAGAATGGACGATGCAGTCAAGGCCGGTCCAAAAAGAGGTGGCTAGACGATCTAGATGCGTACCTCGATGGCTGGACGGAAGTGGCACTAAAACGGATATGGGGAGACCTTTGTTCAGCAGTGGGACATAAGCGGATAATTAAAAAAATTGGGTAGTTCACTTATCAAGGAAGGCTGAGACCTAAATAACATCACGCTACGACTATAAAGAGCCGAGCAGTGGGTGAAACAGATAGGTAAATACTCCTACCTACTGAGCGTTAACGATCGAAACAAAACGCTCAGTAATCTGTAATCGATTTTCAACTTTATTACTTAGTCTAGAGTTGAAAATCGACTAAGGACTATACTAAGCGTTTTCGTTGATCGCTTGCCACTTTTTAGGGGGGCTGGGAGTAAATGTAAGGTCCTGTCAAATTGTCAGATTTTGATTAATTTTTGTACAGAGATTGTCATTGGACTCTAAAGACGTTAATAAACATATCAAGAATGATAATATGATTGCACTTCCGCTACACCTCATTTAATATTTACTTAATAATTTTATAAAGCAAAAAACAAAAAAAAGGAAGCAATGTTATAACATTGCCACAACTCCTTTGTATTGTAGCAATAAGAACGATTATAGTCAGGCACACGTTAGCTTTAGGTAGGTACAATAAATGTGTGGTTGATTGTACTTATGTAAATAATAAATACAAACTGAGATTTCAATTTTATCAGTCTGCTATTATGATATTGCTACTAAAAACAACGATAAAATTAAATATTTGTCTATTAAAAAAAAACGCAAAGAATATCCCATTAATTGTAAATTACTTATGTATCTAAAAGTTTACAATATTTTTGAAAATTAATCTATTGTTTCAGATTATACAACTTATTTTGAATACAATTGTGAGAATAGGTACCAATTTGTGGAAAAATATGGAATTCGTATCATTTTTGTATCCTTACCTCTTATTTTCGAGTTCCAAAACCAAAATACAAAAAGGACGAATCACTTGTTCCAATTTCAAAAAAGAAATCAATAATAGACACAAACAAACATTCATTCAGCCTTACACAAGTCACAATCACTATTAAAACCTTATTTTAACACAAAATTACCACAAAATCCACAAAAACTGTCACTTAGATCGAAATTAAACATTTTTATACATATAATTTGCACAGGACATTATTACAAAGGCACTAGTAGGCAAATAACAAACATTGTGAAGAAGAAAATCCAATGCCTTTGCTTACCACAGAAATCCTATAAGTTTTTCTCTCTTTCTAACCCAAAAGTGTCTATGAGACAGCAAGCGTTACAAGCGAACACAAAGAAAATAAGTACTAGAGTAAAAATAATGTTGTTCAGTTTTTCTGTTTAAAACAGCGTAAAGGATAATTATTTCTTATTCCTTCTATTATTAATTTCCTATTTCCCTAAATGATGCACTGTTGTAGTTTATAAAATAAAAATCTTGTAACAGCGCCATCTATGATGGAATAGTAGAACTGCTAAATTGAGAATGCCGCGTAATAGTTCTACTTTCCATGAACAGATGTCACTTATCACAACTTTAGTCAAATGTAATTTTTGTTAAATTCACAATTAATTGCAAACAAAGAGTACATAGAAATATATAATTTACTATCTAATATTAATATTTAACAGAATACAAAACTTTGTAGGAACCTTTTCCCTCTACAATAATAATCAAGCATCCTACAGCAGATTTTTGAAGTAGGTATCACCATTTCTGAACAAGTAATTAACTACTTCTCCAGCGAAACCTTTGTCACTTGTAGGACTTCAAAAACCTTTATTTACGTCATTATTGATTAAGTGTACCTAGGTATCTTCGGACATTTTGTAAACATCAGCTGATTCAAAGAAAATAAATCTTTTCGACAACTTTTAACTAAAAACCTTTGTAAATAACGTTTATACACAATTTAAAATAAATATTTAGATTTATTTATATGAATAACAGTAAAATAATAAGAAATAAAGATGTTTTTCTTGCTAACAAATAATCAATCAATTGATTCCGATTCCCTCCGCGCGATAGTGGCGCCACAGATTAAAACTGAACAGTTTTAGACAATATTTTGTTAAAAATGTGGGTATAATTTACAAAAGTTACGATGTTTAGTTTATCGTAAATGTGACAATAATATGTGTAGTATATTTTTATAAATAATTTACATCGAAATTCAAATGTTTTGGGACAATAAACTTTGCTATATCTGGCGAATTCAGGTAAGACTGTGTTTATTCTATTTATTTGCGAAAAAGTCAATTTATTCTCTGTTTCTGCTTCTGTTAAAATTATGCTAACATATTGGGAAGTTTTTAAAACACATTTCAGTCATATAAACGTTCTTTGTTTGCCATATTTTTAATAAAAATAGGTTGGAATAACATGAGACCTACTTATCACTCGCGCATTATCCCAAAATTCGCGTATATTGGGTCAAGGTGCTTCTTCTAAAATGCTCTCGGGCTAGTCGATAATCGATATACATAAATAATTGAACAGGCCATATAAATTCCTCGATACAATACTGTAACTTTTAAAGAATTATAAAAGCTAGGAGCTCAGATCTAAATCGCAGCTGCAAAGTCAATCTGCGAGGTTAAGCAACATAGGTCAAGGTCGGGTTGAGGATGGGTGGGAAATAGTTGGTTGTTGCAGAGAGAAATGCGATGTAAGTACTGAGTTTGAGCAACGATTTTAGAGCATCGGTGTTATAAGGCATTCAAATGAATCCAAAAAATCTAGTATTTACCCTTGATTCATTGTTTTCTTCAAAAACAACAAAAAAAAACATTTAAAAATATAAAACAATAGTGGTCCACCGGTATCGGGAACAGGGTCCAAGCTACCGGCAGTCAGGGCTCCAGTGAAAGGAACCTCCTAACAATGCGCGCCGTGTTCAGAACTGCTTTTTTTTAACGTGGTAAAATCGTCAAATAAGTCCTCCTACCCCTTACTGACTAAAATCCACGGTGTCCTTCAATAGCCCTTTATGTTCCGGGGTCACGGTAAGGAAATAATCCCGCGACCAGAAGAACTGCTTTAGGCCCTTGATACGGTACAGCTGCCTAAATAAAACTAAGATATTGGTCGAGGCTCTTGCCAATTAAGCCATGTGCCGATACGACTATCGGCAAAATGATTGCTGAATCCACATTCTAAGTACACATCGACAACCTCGCGAGCTAAATCAAATCAAGAAGAGCTATCTAATTATAACTATTCTATCTTTTTCTATCTTCTATATCCTCTTCTACTATATCTATCTTCTATAATCTATCTATCTTCTATCTATCATTATAAAAATGGATCGCAAAATGAATGCTAAGCTCATTACTCAAAAACTGCTGAACTGATTCGGCTACTTCTTTTTTGTTGTGTTTGTAACCATCAGCGCCAGGTTTTAGAGGACGAAAATCATCATGTCCACCCGTGCGAAGCCGGGACGGGCCGCTAGTATTATATGATGAACATTTCGAAAATTTGGATTCTCTGCAGCTGCCATCTTGGATTCTCTTCTCATTTTGACCTTATAATCTTCTTTTCCAGAGCCATGGATAACCATAAAGAATTTACTTCTTCTTCCACGATATCTTTTGTTGAGTCAAGCACAGAAGAGAAGGGAGGGAGAGGTCGAAGAAGATCCTTCTTCAAGCGAAATGGTTTGTTGAAGGTCAACCATAGCTCCAGCGATGCTGATATATCAACTATTGAGTACGAACGGTTAGTCCTTATTTCTACATGTTTAAAATTCAAAATTGAATCACTCTGAAACATGACTCCGACAAACGTTTCTCCGCTTAGCGATTCGCCGACACAATGTTTCATTCCTGGACGGTTCGACGACAAAAACTTTCACCGCAGAACGATTTGTCGACAAAGATATGGTTTGACATTATAATACTAGTAACTAAATCCGACATCAGGGGCACCCCGAGGTTCGGTTAGTTAGGTTCCTTTAAACCCTGAACACAGAAATAGAAGTTGTCGAAATGGCTTAACCCTTAACCACCCACAAGTGTCCCGCGGACACAATTTTGCGTTTGATTCCTAATAAAATCTAAAGTATTTATTTTTGAATTTTCATATTTTTTCTAATCTATCATCAATTCTTTACAAACCTAAACCTACGAGGTTTTTTTCGTACCGGGGATATTTAAATAATTATTAATAAAAAACTAAATAAGTAACCTATCCACCCACAAGTGTCCAACAGACACAGTAACATTTTATTTGACTCTAGTTTAAAATTAGATTGTTTATTTACATAAACCTTTATCACATAGTATCGGGTAACCAATAGCAACTCTTAAAAGACCTTTGTTTTTGTTACAATCATTGCCTTTGTACTTGCATTTTGTTTGTATCGGTCCTTAGAAACGTTGATTATAACAAAGCAGTGATTGACTCATACGTTCTAAGAAATGGCTAAAAATCAAACAGCACAGATTAGATTACATAATCTCATATGCACCAAAAAAGGACCGTGTTGTTATTCTTTTTGCTTACGATGCATTATGGCAAAGAAATAGATGCAAGCGATGAGCTATACGAACATAATCAGTATTATGCTTCAATTGCTGGGGCACAGGCTTCCTCTCTATGAAAGGTGCTGTAATCCACCATGTGGGCTCCATGCAGATTGGTAGATGTCACATGTTTTCGTATATTTTTTGGCACAAATTGCACTTCAAACAAATCTGAGATGGAATACTAAAACTAAAACCACAAGTGCGTGTCAATACGCTTTACCAGATAGATCATGAGTGTAGGTACAGTGCGACGTAAAACAAATAAACATTTTTATATATTGTAAACGTTGTAGGCATTAGACTAATAATTATTTGGAAAATCCTGAACCCTGATTAGTACGCAAGCAGAATACACAAAAAATCTTTTTACCTAAAATCGCAACTAATTTGGAAATGCCTCTTATTATGAGAAGACAAAACAAAATGACGTAACGATACGTTATCATTATCCTCTAGCAGCCATGCAGGATGTCATAGGAACCTACTGCACCCTTCCCATATGAATCTACTGGACAAAGGAAGACGCGTTGCCATAATTTGTACTCCAAAAATATCTTAAACATCTGAGTATGTTTTTGCTATATGAGTCGTAAGGTTTTCATTGAAAACTTTGAATTTTATTTTTTTTGTAATTAAAATGTAAGAAAAATATGATTATTTATGTACACATCAATGCTACAGCTACTATCATAATATCAAGACACTTATTAGTCCAGTTTACTCATTGTATTTTTTACCTAATTCGTTTATTTGTGTAATGTGTCTGATGGACACTACTGGGCCGTTACGTTAGAAAAGCGTACTGGGTGGTTAAGGGTTAATTTATAAAATACTTCATGAAACACAATACTCATGACTTAATCGTTCTGTCGGTGACACGTTCGTCGAGGAAAGGTTCTGTCGTCGAACCGTCCAGGAATGAATCGTTGTGTCGGAGAATCGTTAAGCGGAGAAACGTTTGTCGGAGTAATGTTTTACAGTAAAATTGAATGGCCAGTGCAAACTGGAGACAGTACAGCTGCATGTGCTAAAGTAAATTAAAACGTAGTTAGTGGTAATAAGATATGGATTTCAATGCTCAGAGAACCATCAGTTACTGAACAGTAGCTAAAGTCTCTGTCATACCGTTCGTCGCCTGCACGTCAAGCTATCACAATCTGTCACTGTTATAGATTTTCATCTTTGTCACGAAACGAGAAAGTTCACGTTCGATTGGCAAAATTTGACAGCATCGGGTAGGTTGATGTGCTGGCGCGTGTACCAGTAAATCAGATATCGGTACTCTGAAAGTCGGCTCGGTACACAGTTCCGACTTTCGCAAGAATCGATTTATCGAGAATACGTACCCAATGTGAAAATGGATCTTTGCAACAGTTCCGAAATGTTTTATTAAAAATTGAAGCACTAGTCTTTCATCTTTTTTTACGTATTAACCAAAACCTGCACCGTATGCTCCACCGTGTCTTCCGGGCGATCCTGGCAGTAGACATCCAAGCCATTCTTCCCTCCCTATCCGACACAGGAACCTCCCGAAACTTCCGTGTCGGTGAGGACCTGCGTCAACAAAACGTTAGAACACATTTAAGTTATGAAAACCTTCTTAGATTGCTATCTTTTTAATAAAAATAAGGTTGGAATATCATAAGTAGACCTACTTATCATTCGCGCAGTATCCTAAAATTCGCGTTTATTCAAGCGTCAAGCGGAAGGTGAAGACTACTGTGAAGAGTGTATTATCTAGTATATCATCTGATGATGAATGATGTAACAAAAGTTTTGTAATAATTTTGGCGATTGAAAAAGAGTGTCCATGGAGTTTCTTGCTCATTCTTTTCCATATACAATCTATGCTTTGGAATGAGTACCTACGGTACTTTCACAGTTTTTTTGTCTTGTTACTGGGACTGCTGGGACTGTAACACCATAACTATTTTTGAATTATACTTGTTTTGTTTTATGTCTTTTGACAATTTGAAATAAACGATTTAATTTGCTGTTGAAAATCTATAAAAAACGCTCAGGAATTTTTTAATAGATTTTTAACTTAATTAAAGTTGAAAATCCATTAAGTAAAGAAAGAAATTTCCTTTAATAGATTGAGCACACGAATTCATTTAATATTATTGCGAAATATTCACCATTGTTGACAAATAGTGTTGCAACTGACATTGTAAAACACAATTTTGACATTAGCATTCCGGACACTTCGTGCAATGAAACTTCTTGTAAACAAAGACTAAAGCCATGGTGTGAATATTAATTCGATGATTAGTCCCTTAGTAAGTTAAAAGTGTGACTGGGGTGAACTTAGGTACTTGTGGGACCGTTTTTTATCCATTGCAGACCGCATGGTTCCTAACCAGACCAAAACACATTTTTTGTAACAAATGAATTCAATATTAATGGCGGATCATTTTGTTAATGGGAATTTTGCCGTCGAAATAGCGAAGCACGTACCGGGCCGCTAGTTAACTATATGGAAAGAGATGTTACAAAAATAATAACATAATGAACCAATCATTTATGAATTTCGAAGCACCATTATTTAATAATCATCATTAGATATCTCCCAAAATTGCATTTTTTGTAATTGACGTTTTCACCATTATTTATTATTCTCGTGGCTAAATAATTAGCCGATCTTACGGGTTAAGCCACGATTGCCGAGCTTGGTCTGTGGATGGATGACCATCTGTCATGACGAATTTCCTCTGTGCCTCGGAAAGCACGTAAAAGCCGTTTTTCCCGGCTGTCATTTATAAATCTTTGACAGTCGAGCTCTAAATTCAGACCATCAGTTTTACCATGGGGTATCGTATTGCCCAGTTACTGGGTTGTGGAGATCCGATAGGCCGTCGCTCCATGTAAAATACTGATATTCAGCTGCATTTGGCACGACTACAAGCTGACCCCAATAGAGTTGGGAAAAAGCAGGCAGATGATGATGATGATGATGACTTTATTATTATTTAAAATGGGTTTGCGTTAAACCTTGATCTTTCCAAAAGGAAAAGATGAGACACAAGATGGAGCGAGCTCACTTTGTTGTTCATTATACTATACAACGTGTAACGTTAAATGCGCAAAACCACTCGTGGGGTAACTCAGGCCATGTTACTGAACAATGTTTGTTCTGAGACTTTTGGGAATTCGCAAAAAAATAATTAGTTTTTCATACAAAATGAGAAATTGATCGGGCCCATCGGTATGAAAAATCATTTATGTTTTTTGAATTTCCAATAGTCTCAGAACAAACATTGTTCAGTAACATGGCCTGAGTTACTCCACGAGAGGTTTTGCGCATGTAACATTACACGTTGTATATTATGGTCACAATTCCTATTATACCACGAAACTTTCAAATTAAAGGTTTATCGCTAATTACTTTTCCTTATCACGTGTATTATAATGGACTAGTGGGCGCCTAGTGGTCCACATTACGACTAGTTTCGGCTTTTTTTTTTTTAGCGTGGTAAAATCATCAAATGAGTCCTCCGGCCCCGGGCAGGGCGGGAGGGTGAGGGCGGGACTGTCAGACTTTTACTTACTAAAATCCACGGTGTCCTTCAATAGCCCTTTCTGTTCCGGGGTCACGGTAAGGAAATAATCCCGCGACCCCGGCAGGCTTTGGCCCTCTGAGAGGAGGGCCCCGTCAGTGTGCTGACGCACTTTGAGGCGCGCGTGGGACACAACGCGCCGTTGACCCGGGCATGGTCCATGGTCGGGCAGCGAGTTGCCCTTTACTCGCTGCCCGCATGCCCGCGCCTACGGTGGCCGGAGATCATCTACTGACGTCCGACGCCGCGGGCGCCTACCACTGCGGTTGGGGCGGAGGGAGGACACTGTCGCTCGCGGCCCGCCTCCTCCTTCACGAGCATTACTGCCTCGCAGAAGGAGGAGACCGCTTCCCACTCCGTCTCGCCCCGCAGCATGGCCGCAACCAATGCCGGGCGCGAGAGGTCTCCGCCTATCGCCGCCGTGAGGACACGTCGCGTCGGTGCACTGCCCATTGCCCAAGCTGGACAGTCTTGCACCGTATGCTCTACTTTGTCCTCCGGGCGATCTTCGCAGTACTATCTCGGCTTCATACCGATATCTCTTTCACAAAATACCTTTGTGACGTTTTTCGTTTGTTTCGTCGGTATCGTTCGTTGTGGTTTCTTCGTGCAACAGAGATAGAGCTATAGGATGCTAAAATAAGCTGGGTATGTTTTATCGAAGAACACTCAGGAGGAGTCATTTGATGATTTCACCACAGTAAAAAAAAACTGTGATATTAGGTTATGTCCTCAAAATGAGACAACAAGTTAGTTACCTGCATTTGTTTGTACGATACTGTCTCACAATTACGATCAACGGCTATCAGTATTAGTAAACAACGTTTTTGTGATCATCCGCAATGTTTGTGAAAACAAGCCATAATCCTTGAACAAGACAGACATACAGACTGCCAGTGTATGTAATAACGCTCTCTGCAGCGAACGCGTTTGGCGGTAAAACTGGACGCCATCTTATGTTTTCAAATCGTGTTCGTTATTATTTGAAAAGTGAACGTTCGAATTAAGAGTCTTTTTTTTTAATTTATTTTTGATCGGACATCGTTAAGCTGCGTTCAGAAATTGAGTTGAGTGATTTGTAGGTAAAATATACTTTGATTGTGTTTATTTTTCTATGCAAGTAGGTACGGTTTTTTCACAGAGTTTTTTTTTGATCGGACATCATTAAGTTGCGTTCGGAAATTGAATTCAAGTGTGAATTGTAGGTAAAATGTACCTACTATGTTTTGTGTTTATTTTTTTCTGCAACTACGGTTTTTTCACTGGGTACTTATTTAAGGCCGCATAACCAGAAAGTTGGCAACCTCGCTAATAGCTGTCAAATATTTACAAGTTTTAATTAATTTGGCAAAGTTACTGAATTTAAATAAGAAATATGGCTCTGTAGTGCACTAGAAAATGGATATAGGAATGCAATTAAAACACTGAATTTGATGTTGTAACCGTTTCAGGTGTTTAAAAGGCATTTGAAATGTTTCCAAATGGTTTTTTTACGTCTAAAACTATATTTTCGGTGTTACGATATCTATTATTGCATTCCCTGATCAATTTTTAGTGCACTACAGAGCCATATTTCTTATTTTCCTACAGTAAATTAGTAAAATTAATTAAAAGACGTAAATATAAGACCGAATTTTACACGACCCCTTAGGGGTTGGCTTTGGAGTTTGTAATTAGAGGACTCAACATTGCAGGGGGTTTCTATTTAGGATACAGATTCTCATTAAGAGAGGATGATACGAAATTCAACCCCTAAAAGTTTGTATTGCGGTTGATAGTTAGGAGTCATAAATTTTTAGGACCTAGGTGTTACCTGAGACGCAATATTGCGAGTTGATAGATTTTTTGTTGAATATTGATTTCATTTTTCCAACAGTATCCCATATAGTGGGTGGCCGGGATTAGAAATTGACAAAGGTAAAGTTCGCGGACGAAGTCGTAGGCGTAGTGCTAGTAATGTTATAATTATTTATCAATTCTTTAACATAATAAAATTGTCTGCGATGCAATGTTATGATTAGTAATCAATGAGCTAAAATATCTAAAATTCTTAAAAGAACAAAGACAAAATGGAGACGCCATTTTATAAAATATTTTTTCGGGTCGCGTCGACCTAAAATTGGAATAGTAAAATATTACAGATACTTACTGCTAGTGTACTTCATCCCACTGGTGGGCAAAAGACTCTTTTTTTTATTGTGATAAAATCATCAAATGAGTCCTCCCGCACGGGGCAGGGCGGGAGGGACTGTCAGACTCGTACTGACTAAAATCCACGGTGTCGTTCAATACCTACCCCTTCACATTCGAGGGTCACGGTATTTTCATAAGTCCCGCGATAGTTCGAAAATTGAATTAAATGACAATTAATTCAATTAAAAAGTCTTAGTCTAAAAATTTTCCCACCAAATACTGACCGATTTCAAAGACTTATTTTTCTAAAAATACAGTTTAAAATCGGTCGGGGTTTGGTGGCACAAAATTGTGCCATTGGAGCGCATTGGGGTCTGAAAAGTCAATATAGGTAAACGTGATTGTTGAGGAAAGAAAAAAACAGTTTCAAGTAGGATTTGCATGCGTTTAAAAATAATTAATTAATATAGGTACTTCTATGATGATCCCAAAGCCCAACAAACATCCCGAAAAAAAAATGTAATCGTAAGGAAGTCTCCACTTTTTTTGTCTCTGTTCTGTCTAGTTATGATGACGTATGACATAACTACGGCCAGCCATAGGTACTGATAACACAGATGACAGTTATCAAACACAGCTGACTAAACTCAAACATGGTTGATGTTTATAATGCCGGCAATGATATTCTAATATACAGATATGTTATACGCTTACAAAACAAAAGAAAAAACTGTTCCGCGCCGAGCGGCAGCACACATACACACTTTTTATTCACACATTACATTCCACTACAAGTGAAAAGGATAGCTTGATCACTTTTTTCTTATTGCATTTTGCAATAAGAAAAAAGTGACAGCGAGATAAACAAACTGCGACACGCGTCATCAATCCCTCCGAACGTCGGCATCATAGACTTGCAATTGTCCCACGCAGGACATTTTCTGGTCTTCACTTTTTGCGCGCTCATAACATATCTGTTTACTAAAATATCATTGAATGCCGGCTTGTGTCTGCTGAAATGAAAGTGTTTGGCGCAATGGCTTAGCAATGAGACTAGAAAGAAAGAAAGAAAAGCGATTTCAGATGAGGTAGCATGCAATGACTTATGCCCAAGAAAAAAGCTGCTACTTATGTCTATTATTCTGTAATTTCAGATTTTTAACTATTCTGATAATAAGTAATTTTGTATTTTATCGCTTTTTCATGGCGTTGATATTTATGTTAATTGAATTTCTTACATCCATGTCGTAAAAAAATATCTAAAACCTTACTTGACCTACCTTGACAAGGCTTAAACCAGAGGTTTAGTTTTACAACCACAAAATGACAATACTGTGAAACTGTGGCGGTGACTTATAGAACTTTGTCATAGATTAGTCCTTGTGGTCGGTTTCCACGATGTGGAAAAATACACGCAGACTTTAAAAAATAAAGGGAATCGTCTGTCTTGGTATGGACATGATTGTGATGAGGAGGGATAATAATACACAAACATTTGTCCTGGGTGGGAATCGAACCCACGACCTCCGGCATAGCAGTCAGGGTCACTAACCACTAGACCAACAGGCCAGTCAAATGATGGCCAGGCACTAACTGACTACAGTTGAATGGATGACCCTCTTGTGACTAAGAGAGTGATGAGTATGAATGTTGATGGATGGAGAGGAAGAGGAAGGCCACAGAAAAGATGGATAGATTGTATACGAAATGATAATTATGAATGAAAAAGGAGTAAATGATACTATGACGTTATAAGGGGAGAATGGAAGAAAAAACGTGTTGCGACGACCCCAATTAAAAAGGGATAAGGGCATGAAGATAATGATGATGTTACCGTATGCCATTTTATCAGTAGGCATTCCTTTTTTATGATTGCTGCGGGGCGAGACGTAATGGGAAGCCGTCGCCTCCTTCTTCGAAGCAGTCATGCTGGCGAAGTAGGAGACGGGACGCGTGCGTGAGTGAGAGGACAGCG
Source organism: Agrotis segetum (assembly GCA_036375495.1). Classification (NCBI taxonomy): domain Eukaryota; kingdom Metazoa; phylum Arthropoda; class Insecta; order Lepidoptera; family Noctuidae; genus Agrotis; species Agrotis segetum. Next base: position 1,362,146 of record JAQSVV010000340.1, read on the forward strand.
TCCACCTCACAACCCAGCCGCAGTGGTAGACGCCCAAAGCGACGGACGTCGCAAGACGATCTCCGGCCACCCGTTGTAGATCGCCAAAATTATTACAAAATATTTGTGATATTATTCAATTTATTTGAGATGATACATTATGTGAGACTGAGAACGATGTAGCAAGTTAAAAGTGTAAAACAAAGACAAAATGATCAATAGATAATATAAAATAGTCGTTTTAAATTAAAGGGTAAAAAAAAACAGAAATGTTTAGAAAAAAAGTAACCGTGGAATGTTCTGGCAAACATCATTACCTATCTAATGATATGTTTTTTAGGACCAAAAGCAACTACAAGTACCACTGAAAAAACGTTAAAAAAATCTCTATTTTCGCGATTTTTTTTTTGGACAACTCAAGTTATAAATGTCGTGTTTTCAACCGTGGAATAATTTAGATAGTTTATTGAACTACAACATATATTTTTTTCAGATCGAAAAAAGAATATTTGATTGTTTATTGTTGAATCAAAAATAGGTCGATTCCAGATTACCTGGTCTTATAATAAACCGTGGCAGCTATAAGTATTTAAAAACATATCCAGAATTCTAGCTGCCCACTGCTTCTCTCAGTGAGTCCTAAGCCCCAGCATTCCAACAGTGGGACTGACCATAAAATATTCAAGGTCTAACTCCGTCAGGTGTTCCAAAGATCAGTAAAAGCTTGCGTTTGCGCGTGACGGTATTCCGACACCACGTTCTGAAATATCACACGTTCAGTCACGCTGATTCGCTCGAGTGAGCACGAGCAGTGCTATTGGATTATAAGCTTTATTTACTAGTGTCTACAGCATAGACTGGTTTCTCGTATCAATTAATTTTAAATGTAATTAGTCCATCAGAATTTTGAAGATTTTTAGATATAACAAGAAACCAGTGAATTTTCACAATGATAAAACCTATCTAAATCGCGAACCGGACCGCGAAATGTCAACCGCGTCACGATGCACATGAAACGCGGTCACCCGCGGTGCGAATCGCCCAAAAACTTTATATGGGTCAATTCGGATCACGATGAGAATGGCCCAACAACTTTAAATGGGTAGATTCGGAACACGATGAGAATCGCCCAATAACTTTATATGGGTCGATTCCGATCTCGATGAAAATCACCCATAAAATAAATAGCGATGGTAATACTGACATTATCTGGTGATCTACTGACAGTTGATTTGCCTCGTGCCTCCATGGATTAACAATGCTTCGTAAATAGTTCGCGTCGTTTGTAAACATCGTAATTAGTGATATCCTCCGATTGATTGCATTCATTGACGTATTTAGACGTGCTTTTTCAGTTACCTAGTGACTTAATCTCGTTGGATCCCATTTTTTAATCCCGTTGGATCCCACAAAAAATTAAAGAGTATTCCCATTGAATCCCATTTATCAAAAGAAAAACGTTTTATTCCCGTTGAATCCCAAAAACGCGTTTTTTTAGAACTTTTTTTTTTGTAAAATTCATAAATTAGTAACAGAGAATAAACCTTTAAAAATATAGTTAACACTTTTCTTCTCATATGTACAAATAAATGTCATAACGCGTTGGAGGAGCTCGTGGCTTAATAACTACAGCCACACAGGCCGATCTTCCGGGTTAAGCCGCGCATGCCGAGGTTGATCTGTGGGTGGGTGACCACCTGAGATAGCGAGTTTCCTCCGTGCCTCGGAAGACACGTAGAGCCTGGCCCCGGCTGTCATTTGCAGGTCTTTGACAGTTGTTACTGTTAGTCGGAAGCTCTTAAGTCTGACAACTAGTCTTGCCATGGGGTATCGTATTGCCCAGTTACTGGGTTGTGGAGGTCCGATGGACAGTCGCTTCATGTAAAATACTGATATTCAGCTGCTGGTTCGACTGGAAGCCGACCCTAATATAGATAAAAAAATGGCATTTTCATCCCACCTATTCGAAAAGGACGACTTGGTTCGCCTTTAAGTGCGCCCAAAACTGGTGTTTTCTATAGGGAACGTTTAGCGGGCAGAAATGAGTTTTTAATCCTCTTTATAAGTGCGCCGGAAAGAACATTGCCGCGCACTTTTTGAATTTGGAACATCTAAGTGCGCCGCAAAGAACATTGCCGCGCACTTTTTGAATTTGGAACATCTTAGTGCTCTGCACCAAAGAAATCAAACGCAAATAGTGTTTGAATAAAGACTGGCTGGAATGACGACCCATAGTCACGCCGCGTCGCTGGCTGAATAAAAATTATAGATTGTTTTTTTTTCGGACAGTGGCATGGATGTATTAACTGTAGGTTGTAATTTAATGTTTTCCACGATGCGTTCACATGTTTTCGCCTCGTTCTCCATGGAATCTTCTATATAATTTTCATAATTGCGAAAATGTCTCAAATGTAAATATGTGTCGCATCGAGGGTGGCCGAGGTGCGAAGCATTGGGTCTTCCTCACGATCCGACATAATTTTTAATGAACGTGGGCACTGTGTGGGTACTCGAACGAAATACGGTTATAACTTTCACTAATTTTATTTAGAGTAACAATTTATTATTAAAATAGAAACAGACACGTGCGTTGGTACTGAGCGACTGCCAAGACCGTCCGAACTAGACTGAGCTAACGCTCGGTCGCTGTCCGTCTTCACTGCATCCCCTCTACCGACGATCGTGTCCAAGCGGTGGGGCGCGCTTGCGTTTCTGATCGCGTGATGTTTAGTTGCGAAGTGCATGGATAGATGGCGTTGTACGTTGTACAGTAGCGACACCAATCCACGACACGGCCATCCCTGACTAGCACCCGTCCTCGGGTGTAGCACCTGTGGACAAAATACACTCAGGGAGTAAAATAGCTCGGCTATCCTGCCAATAAAAACCAAGTGACTCATTTTCCCTGCAGTTTATTTCCACTAAATCTACATACACACAATAACCAACTGTTATGATTTACAATGCCCTGTCATTAGGGTTTCTACACAGTGCTTCCTGCACAACAAGTAATTGGAAGAATCCGATCAACAAGGTAATCAACGGAAAACTATTTCCACAAATCTGAAACTAATTTCATAGGCAATGCATACTCAACTCATCAAACTTTCGTCACAATCTGTGCACCAACACAGATCAGAATCGCACCAACGATTCTTTGCATACTCACTGCCACATGTGCTACAACACATGAGACACTCTGTGCACCAACACAGACCAGAATCGCACCAACGATTCTCAAAACATCTTGCGCAAAATGTGCTACAACACATAAAGCGCTCTGTGCACCAACACAGACAGAAATCGCACCAACGACTTCTCATAGACCCATCGCCACATGTTACTCATGAGGTGCGGTCAAGAGTTTCGAGTATGAGTACACACGCCATTCTTAATCGGTTGTGGTTTCACTACCACTGTCATCAACTATGACATCTAGCTCTCGAGGCACTTGGTGATCGGGGATCTTTCTCACACGGTCATGGGGGTACTTGTACGTTCGCTTAGAGTCAAGTGCCTTAAGTAGGTACCTATCCCCGTCTAATACGTCAATAATCTTAAATGGGCCTTTGAATTTGGGATCTAATTTAGTCTGATTCCTTTCCTCATTTTCAATCAAAACATAATCATTAACGGCTAACTTAGACACTCTGGCCTTATTTTGGTCAAAACGATTCTTATCATATTTTGATATTTTCTCAATGTTCTGCGTCGCGTGCTCTCTAGTCTCGTCTAAATTAATGTCAACCTCATCATCACCAGCGGTCACTAAACTAAGCGGACGTGCTACCCTTCCAATCATTAACTCGAGAGGGCTGGATTTAGTCACCCTATTAATAGTAGAGTTCATGGCCAGCTGAACTTCTCCTAATGCATCCTGCCAAGAGTGATCACGACTAGTCTCTACAGCTGTCAACATGCTCTTGAGGGTACTCATGACTCTCTCGACTTGACCGTTTGCACGACTGCCTCCAGTAGCTATTAAATGTAACTCGATGTTGTTAGTAGTGCAGAAACAACTTCGCGTTCACTAGCGCTTAGCCTATAAGGGCGACGATTGACTGTACGGTTAGGGTCTATTAGTCGAATTTGCAACTGTCCGGTTGTAACACGAGATCTAGAAACACCACTAGAAAATGACGATGAATATTCTGACAGAAGAGCACTCAATGGGGAAGGCAAGTGTCAAAGTGAAAATGACAGTTTGGTCCCCAAAGAACTGTAAAATCAAAGGAATTTTCAGAAAAAAAAACCATTTATTGATGTAAAATGACTAGATGTTGTGTAATAAGCTGTAAAAATGATGGAATACACTTTTCAAAATAATATCTACTTTTCTTTTGGAGGTTAAGTACCAGTATTGCATCGCTCGAAAATCGAAGAATTATCACCTGGAACGAGTTTTGTAATAGTTGTGGTGTTAAGAAATTAAATGTATTGTGATATTTCTCGAATCTAAATAGAAAAAAAGGTTAAAATTACTGACTTAAAACATTATGATATTTTATCAAAATAGAAAGTCAAAACCAGCATTATATTCTTGATAAAGGAGAAGACAGGTAAAACATACCTAAACTCAAAAATTGAAACCTCAACTACAAGTAATTGTGGATTTATTACGGTAAAATCAAATGTATAACCACTCAATTAAATCACTTTTTTCCTCTTGTAGATGCGCCGCGGCGTCTTAATTCTTCTTTTAGTATATAGTACTTGCATGGACGAATAATATTCCATATTTGTTTTGTATTTATACTCAATTTTTATAACAAATAATCTTGTTTGTTTTTTTGTACAAGGTAGACGTGGGGACCAACTATCGCAGCGCCATCTACGATTAGCTTTGAGTTGCCATCCCCATTGGGAACGAAATTCCGTCGGAATGTCGGTATTAACATTATCGAAATCAATTTGAAAAGAAGAATCACTTTCGAGGTTATTTAAAACGTCACATAATTTAACAATTTTTTCACGACACAAAACAACACTATTGCACGTCATACTAACGTTAAACCCCTGATCTAAAATCTCGCGACCAATTAAAATATCATTTTTAAGACAACTATCCGGTACAACATGAAATAAAATCTCTAATCGTAAATTGTTTATCATAACCTCAGATAAAATTTGTAGGGTACTTTGCACACTACCGTGACCGATTCCTGTTAAATTTACTATATTGTTTACGCGTTTGCCACTAAACTTTGACGCAACATTATCTTTCACTAGAGAGCATTCGGCACCAGAATCATAATAAAATGGAAATGACTCACCAGAGTTCATCAACACACCACTAGGATTGCTGACGTAGCAAACTTCAACGCGTCGCTCGCTGCTCGCTGCTGGTGCGGGCGCTGCCACTGAACTGCTCGAACCACGTGTGCCGTTGCCGCCGCCATTGCTCCGTGGACATTTAGAAGAAAAATGTCCGGTGTTACCGCATCGAAAACAGATGACATCTGAACGCTGCTTTGATCCCGTAGAAGTTGATGCAGACGTCGCAGAATTGGCTGCCTTACCCTTCACTTCACCCCTTGATCGACAGTCAGCCGCTCTGTGACCTGGTTTACCGCAGTTGTGACACTTCAAAGTTGACGACTGAAACTTCGATCGCTTGGCATCTGGTGTGGACTCGTTTGTATTACCATTCGAAGCTTTTCTTTTCAAAAATGAGAATGCTTGAAGTTCACACTGAAGCTTGCTCCTGTTGCTGACATCGGTAGTAAAAGCCAGTCTTTGAATGCGTCCATCAAATTGTGCCATGTGAGCCAGCACTGTGGATATGGCTATCTGCTCGGCGCTCATATTTTGCCAGCGTGACGAGAGTGTAGAAAGCCACCGGGCAGCGTAAGCAGCATAGCATTCACCTTCCCTAGGCTTGCTATTCATCAGTTTGACGAGCGTAGCGGCTGGTGTGTCCACGCAGTCGTAACGGGATAAAAACAGGTTTTTAAAGTCACCCCATGTCATCCCCGCAAACGACACTTGCGCCAGCCAACGTGAAGCACTTCCTTTCAGGGCCTTGCTTAAGGTGATGATAAGCGCACTTCCCTGAAGCGGAACTTCCGATAAGCACAGATCCGATGTTGTGCACCAAGCACGTGCGTCTACATCCGGCTTATCCGGGTCAAATTCAGGCAAAGAAATATGCTTGGTACCTGCTGGACCCCTGACGGCTTCTATGAGGGACATCATGTTCTGATTTTGGGCTGCCAACAGCGTACGAAGCAAATTCTCGTCACAGCGTGACGTCATAGCTCCATTCTCCATATTTTCTTCGTCTCGAGGGTATCCCACTGCTGATGTCGCATCGAGGGTGGCCGAGGTGCGAAGCATTGGGTCTTCCTCACGATCCGACATAATTTTTAATGAACGTGGGCACTGTGTGGGTACTCGAACGAAATACGGTTATAACTTTCACTAATTTTATTTAGAGTAACAATTTATTATTAAAATAGAAACAGACACGTGCGTTGGTACTGAGCGACTGCCAAGACCGTCCGAACTAGACTGAGCTAACGCTCGGTCGCTGTCCGTCTTCACTGCATCCCCTCTACCGACGATCGTGTCCAAGCGGTGGGGCGCGCTTGCGTTTCTGATCGCGTGATGTTTAGTTGCGAAGTGCATGGATAGATGGCGTTGTACGTTGTACAGTAGCGACACCAATCCACGACATATGTATAAGTTTTTAGTTGTTTTAATATTAGATAATTTCAAGTTAGTTGTTGCATTTTTTTTAACCCGTATAATAATATTACAATAAAATACGAGGCGCTTTTTATTTTCTCATAGTGGGTGATGAAAAGTAGAGTGTATCACTCGGGCGCAAAATATATTTTTGGCTCGGGCGGCGTACTTTGAATCGCTCGCTACGTTCGGGATTCTACCAAAGAATCCCTCGCTACGCTCAGGATTCTACAGTAGAATCCCTCACTTCGCTCTGGATTCAAAAAAGCGCCCTCGCCGTAAAAATATTACTTTGCTCCCTTGTCATACAATCTACTATTATACCATTCCCACTTTAAAAAGTTACTTTTACTCACTGAAAACAGTGAGTAAAAAGCTCTTTTTCTCACTGTTTTGGTGTTTGAATTTAGAACACATTGCTGCGGTCCACCCCCGTCAGCCCCCGTGTTGTTAGGTACATGTTACTCTTATTTATATCATTGTTCCGAGTTTAATGTCAATTTGTTGGCGCAGTGACGGAGCGATTGGACTACTTCGTCGCGTGCAGTGGGTTCGATTCCCGCACGGAGCAAATTTTCGTATGATCTACAGTTATTTGTTTCGGATCTGCGTGTTTGTGTATGTGAATTTAGATGTTTGTAAACGCACCTTTGTCTTTTTTTCTTCGTTAAATACCTATCTATTATCGCTTAGTTATTATTTTTCTTGTGGTCATGGTATAAAGTATCGTATGTAACTCGTGAATAAAACGGATTTAAATCGAGGGCCTGAATCACTCGCGTCGCTCAGGATTTAAATACTTGAATCACTCGCTTCGCTCGTGATTCAATCATCATGAATCACTCCCTGCGGTCGTGATTCAGTCATTAAAATCCTTCGCTTGCTCTTGATTCATTTATAAGGCCCTCGCTTTAAATCCGCTCTTTATTCACTCGTTGCATAATGTACTATTGTGCAATGTGCAAATAATTTATTAGTTAAAATTGAAAATACAATGTTTCATTGTAACTAACAACAGTTTATCTAAACATTCTAATGGAGCATGAAACCAATTGAACTTGTTAGAAAATTTTCCGCAATTGTATGTAAACTAGACATAATTATAATTATCATTCATTAACTTCACCGACATGGCGGTTTAAGGACTCACTATAACGCTGTTGTGAGTTCGAAACGTAAAGCCCGTTTTCCACCGTGAAACAGTGAAGCTGGAAATATTTAAGGTGAAACTAGTCAACATTTTTTCCATAGAAACTTCGTGGGGGTATTACCTACTCCACCATTTGACATTATTCTGTACATCCAAAGTTAAACATGATATCATTTTGTCTCATTATTAATTTTGTCAGTACGGAAGCAGAATTTTGAAATAACAAGCCATTAAAAAGTTACGAGCTTCCAAAGATTCGTTTTTATTACTAATTTTAACACAATTTTGGGCGTAAATTTGAAATTAAAGAAGCATCAAATTTCTAAAACAAAGTCCATACCGACACAGCACATTTATTGAACAATTCCATTTTATTTGAAATTGATTGATGCAGTGGTTTTTTTTATAAAACCGACTCTTCCAAAGGCCTTTCGTATTTTTTACGCGCGCCTTTTACTCTGAATGATCGTGCATACCACTGAATAATGTTTTCCCCTGTTTTCTCTACGGGGAGATGACGCTTACGCACACATGTCATGCACAATATGGCTCGATGTCAGGTGAAATATAATGGTTTTTGGCCGTGCCTGCCAGTGAGTTCGAGCTCGTGACTAGCGCCACCATAATTATTCGCTAGTATAGTATAAAATTAAATAATTGATTGTAATAATAATAACCCACACGTTTTCATATTAAGTTTGACACCCGTGACACACCGCTTCCGAGAGTCCCGAGTTAGTTCACATCGCGCGCTGCGATTGATCTGACAGTCCGCACTACAGAGTTCGCATAATATAGCGAATAGTAGCTGTTCGCTTCCACTGGCATGCAAGACTATATCCGTTAATTTTATTGTCAGGTTCAATTAGCCTTGTCGGCTCATTTTAACAGATAATATTACAATAACTAACAAACATTATTATGTTCAAAGTTGAGTATTTAGCAAAGTGGGTGTTCATTTTTTTTGTTGGAATTAATGAGAAATGTTGTCATGTCTAGACTCGGGTAGTAATATTTTTAATGGAGCGACTGTCTATTCCAAAACGGTGTAGGAAAACATCGTGAGGAAACTGGCATGTTCTAGATCCAAAAATTCGAAGACATATTGTGACTTCCAACAATTCGCACTGGGCCCGTGTGGTAGATTACGGCCCATTTGTACTCCCTCTCACAGAGAGGAGGCCTGTGTGATGTGTCCCAGCAGTGGGAACATTTTTATAGGCTGATGATGACTATCTATTTGACTTTACTCCACAACCAGATTAGTATTGGATGATTCTATGATACTCCATGGTAAGACTTTTTGTCAAGATTGTGTGTAAAACTTGTAAATTTTTGACAGCTATTGGCGACGTTGCCAACTTTCTGTTTATGTGCCCTTAATATCAGCAATTTATTATTGTTGGAAACTTAACTAACCTCACCGTTTTCCGGGGCATGATGGAAACTTGAATGTCATAGATGATCTTGATCACCCATCTATGGACCGATCTAGGCAAGCGTGGTTTAACCTTGGTTGTATATCTGTGCGGTTTTTGTTATTAACTATGAACTCACACTAAAGAGATATCAGAAAATCATTTCTTACTTAGGTATCTACTGTAAAACTGTTTGTCTTAAAAGTGATAAAACAGATGTTGTACCCTTTAACATGATTGTAAAGGGATCTCGGGACTGTCGCATCAGGAAACCGTGAACGTGAAACCTAAGGGGCTATGGAAGGACACCGTGGATTTTAGTCAGTACGCGCCTGAGGGCGCCTAACCTATCCTGGGTGGGACGGGTGGGACTCATGATTGTGACGATTTACCACAATAAAAAATATGAATAAAACATGATTATAAAAGCTTCATATTGCTTTTGGTATAATATCTTATCTTAGTAATATTATAAATCTGAAAGTTTGTGATGATCGACATTTTGTTACGCTTTCAATGCAATAACTTCTGAAAGGATTTGAAGAAATTTCGTACACATATAGTTTATAATCTGGATTTACACTTAGGATAGTTTTTTTTTACCGATTTTATGTATTTTCGAGTTGTAGTGGGCGAAGTCGCTGGCAACAGCGAAACGAATATGTAAACGGATCACTGGCAAACTTCTATGAATGTTTGTTCTTCTTTCATTCAAAAACTGCTGCGCGGATTTGGTTAAAATTTCACACACAGATAGTTTTTAAACGAATTAAACTAAAAGTGTTTCTCGTATTTTATAGTTTCCGTTGGAATAAATTTCCACTGTCTTCAGCGAAGTTCCAGGAAATATCAAGTGTATAATAAAATACGTATAAAAAATCTCATTAAAATATATTGATGTACGTACGTAGACAAGAAAACTATTGTATGATTACATCTCGAGGTAATGAGTTGAGTCATGTTATTGAATCATGAATAGGGCTGTCAAAACAGAGTACTTATTTACTGAAAAAGTTTTTGAAAAAAAAAAACGATGGCTCTAAAGTCAAAAACTTAACTAAAAAAACAATGTCACCGACTTCTAACGGTTTTGCTAATGGTTTCGTTTATCCCACTTTTTCGCTGCCGCTCACAGCGCAAGCAATCTACTGATCAGAGGGACACGCGTTGGAGCGTCCACACGACAGGCTTTTCGCTTACACGGGGGGCAAAGAGTGCCTAAGGAAGAGTTTTTGCCCGCATCCCAGGGTGCACCGGCCCGAAAAATGGTCTACCCCCCGGACGTATCCGAGAGGGAACTCCAGTCCACGGGCGCACGTGGAGGTTTCCTGTCATAGCACCCCAATCCTAGGTGGTAGAACTCATTTGATGATTTGACTGCGATAAAAAAAGACTTACTTAATTATTTTTCCACATGCCTTACGTTTCCATTCATCTTGTATATTATAACATGTTTATAAATGAAATGAATAGACTATTACTAATACATAAAAATATCCATTGTTTAGAGTATTTTTCCTTGTAGCGTTACAACAAGAATAACTAATTGTCGGAAATATACTTTTCAAGTTTGAATAACTTGACTGTTAGTTGTGGAATATAGATTTTGGTACTTTTTTCAGGTAAAATCGGAGTCCTCCCCTGTGTAGAGCGAAAGGGACTGTCAGACTAGTACCTACTGACTAAAAATCTACCCTGCTCCTTCAGTTGCACTTTTTGTTTCAGGACCCCGATGCTATTTAAGGCAGTCCCTAGACCTCAGATTTTGGTACTTACCAACTTATTTAAATTTAAAAAATTCCATGATCGTAGTTATCTTAATAGTACCAAACTTTCAGTCGTGCAAAACAATTAGGTATGTAGAAAAAAACGGTAAAGTTGTACCAAAGTTTTAATCAAACTAATAATAGATATTATAAATGTTAGTTATTCAATTGCGTCCGAACCGCTGCACAGATCGCGATGAAATTTGACTCAGAGATAAATTATAATCTGTTTTAAAACACAGGCAATCGCGTTTATTCCGGTATTGCATTCATATGGAATAATTTTTAAATTACAAGCAGATGAAGCCGTTAGATAAAGCTAGTTTATTATAATTATATTCTAAAAAATATTACAACAATGATCTAAAAAACAAAACACGCGAAATTCGAAAGTTAAAAAAGTATCATGGCGTCTCTCTAGAACTAATGACGTAATCGTCGAACCGGTTGGAAGCGGTTTCTACCAGTTCATACCAGTATCACGCGGTTGTTGAACCAGATCACATGTATATTTTGTTTTTTTAATTTTTATTTTTCGTTTTTTTTTTGTTTTAAACATTGTTTAAAGTTTTGTTGTGAACGTTATAAGTGATTGGTTGATTTCGTGTGCAAGTGGTAGATGTCGCTTTTTTACGTTTTTTTTAATGTTATTAGTGCGGTGACGTGTTTTCGCGCTTATCAGAAACACCACGGGCTAAACAATTCTCGGAAAAATAATAAAATGTAATGCCGTGTGGTTATTTTTAGTTTAAAATTAAATTTTTAGGCCTTTTTTGATCAATTGCAAAAAAAAATATAATACGCTAAATTATAAATATTTAGAATTTGAAAAAAGAAACTAATTTTATTTATTTCATATTTAAATAAATAAACAGAATAATCTAAAAATAAAACTTTAAGTTATTTTAAACGTTTAAGAAGTCCGTTCATTTATACGTATTTTATAATTACAATAGCTTGAACATCCTTGTTTGTATCTATAAATAATACATAATGTTAAACATAATATTATGTATTTCAATTTATGTAATTTATTACGTAAAAATATGAATGGCTAAATATCGATATACTACAGGCTGAATCTAGAATAACAGCTGCGCAAGTAAATTTTCAAGGTTAAGCTGAGTTTGCCAAGGTTAGTCTGTAGATGGGTGACCATTTGTCATAGCGAGTTTCCTCCGTGCCTCTGAAAGCTCGTAAAGCCGTTGATCCCGGGTATCATTTTGTAAATCTTTGACAGTTGTTACTGTTAGTCAGAAGCTCTAAATTCTGACAACCAGTCTTACCATGGGGTATCGTTTTGCTCAGTTACTGGGTTGTGGAGGTCCGATAAGCAGTCGCTCCGTGTAAAATACTGATATCCAGCTGCATCTGGTTCGACTGGAAGCTAATCACAATATAGTTGGGAAAAGGCTAGGCAGATGATGATGATGAATTTGATGATGATGTCATCAACGATGACATGTGTTTTCAATAACAATCGACGGCACGCTATGTACAGTGGTTGATAAGTAACTGCGATGCGCATCGCGAGATCGATTCCCGAACAGACAATGTAGGATCTATTAGTTGATTCGGGTTATGGGATTTGTTTTGGAAGTCTATGACATAAAATCTTCATGAATTAAAAAAAATAAAAATAAAAAAGTTCTGAAAAAAGTTTTTTTTAAATTATTTTTTTTCAGAAGTTATTTTTTTTTCTTCAATTTTTTATTACTTATTATTTTTACAGTCTCCAGAAATACAAAATATCTCACGTGTCCTTTGTTTGAGCTAAATAAAATAAAATTAAATCTGTATTTAAAAAAAAAACACGAGATAAAGAAAAGGTTTAAACTAAGATTTACGATAGGCGATTAAGCTACACGGTCCACCTGGCTTATCTTAACGCTCTGATACACAAGCGGTATGGGCAGTACCGCTATCGTTAGTTTCTTATACGACTAGTGTTTTGAGTAAAGTCACAAAAAAATATTAAATACCACACAGTAACCACGACGATCAATCAACTATAGCGCCAACTTGCCGTCAACAATTATTATTGACGGCAAGTTTATTATTGCCGTCAATATTAATAATTATTGACAGCAACGCACGGTTTTGTTTTTGAAAGTTGCCCCACACTAGGATTTTTTCCTGTATCGTGGGGTGCGTTTACAAAAATAGAAACGTACATACATGCACAAACAAACAGCCAGACCCGCAACAACTACTTGCAGATCAAACAAATATTTGCTTGCAGTCTATCATACAAATATTTTAATACCTATAATATTTATAATATTGCCTGTGAACAGGGACCGAAAACCTTTATAAATTACGGTACAGGTATTAAAGAATTTCGGTTATTTTTCACATTTAGGTTACCGCTATCTGGGTAACCAGACCGAAGAAAAATGTAACCTCTATTCAGGTTACCGTTTTAATACCGGTTAACTAAAGATAACGACTCTTTGTCACACACACATGCGATGCGCGCCCTGTGACTATTGCCGACGGCATGTGTAATTGTAATTTTTATTTCGGTAACCGGTATTAATACTGGTTATGTATTCACTTTTAATAATAAAGGTAATCTTTAAAATTACCTGTAAAAGAAAAAAAGGTTGTTACCGAAAAAATACCGGTATTGTTGATACCGGTTTCGGTCCCTGCCTGTGAAGCAGTGGTGGCCCAGTGGTATCGGGCCCGACTTACCAGTTGTAGGTCGTGTGTTCGAACCCCTAGGTGCATCACCACTGCTCTCAAAACGGTGAAGGAAAACATCGTGATCAAACCGGCGCGGCATGTGCTAGAACCAAAATTCGTAGACATGTGACATCTGCCAACCCGCACTGGTGGATTATGGCCCACTCCCTCTCACAGAGAGGAGGACTGTGTCCCAGCAGTGGGAACATTATAGGCTGATGATGATGATTATGGCCTGCGGGAAGTTTTTCCTAGTCTGGTGTTTGTGAGTTATGTTTGTACGCATCCAAAACAATTAAATGAGTAAAATCTTGTTGACTATGGACACCATTTTTACGAATTAAAAAGTACAATGGGCAATTTTGTATGGAATGCACCCTCACCTTCCAACAGTTAGCAGACAATTATGCTTAATATATTTTAGAGAAAAACAGATTGTGTTCTTCGATTAGATAATCGATAAGAGTTTTTTTACCTAGGTAGGTTTATTTTTTTTTTTATTTATCATCCACACAAGACTCTTACATTTTTGGCTCAAACGTTTGCTTTATTCAGTTTTATATATCCTTTTTACCTTTTCCACAATAAGATTTTTTTAAGGCAACAAAATTGTTGGACCCTTGCCAACCCTTGCTTTAATTTGATACAAAAAATAACTTTTTTTGTTACACTCATGAAAATGTACAATTTTAGAAGATCATTGATATGTTTTTGGGTGTAAATATCATCAAATGATCCCTCCCGAGTGGGGGTGGGTGGAAAAATCTACGGTGGCCAGCTCTGTTTTCCGATTTTGCGGGACAACCGCATCGAAAAATCGGGATTCGAGATTAAAAATCTGGACGGGCCGTTTTTAGAGTTTGGTATACACAAAGGATAAACTAGGATCCTGTGATTAAGACTCCTCTGTCCGTCTGTCCATTCATCCATCTGTCACCAGCTGTATCTTATGAACCGTAATAATAAGACAGTAGAAATTTTCACAGATGATGTATTTCTATTGCCGTTATAACAATAAATACTAAGAAACCAAAATAAAATAATAATGGAAATTACCAAGTTTGACAACAACTTACTTTACAGAATTTTATGAATATAGTTCGCGGGACAATTATCATATAACAGCGAATTAACGTTGCACGAAATACTTATCAATAGAATGCTCTGGGCCATATTTTTGCTGCATGTTTGATCCATGAAGGTTAATCTAAACAGAGAGGTATCATACTTAACTGAATTAAGTAATAAATAAAAAAATTACTAGAAATTATGTACAAAACATAAAAGCTAGTGTCAAACAGACAGACGAAGCGAATGCGACCCGAAACGTTTTTATTTGTAACTAGTAAACCTGGCGAACTACGTTTCGCCACCAGATGGTGTTATAAACCTCACGGAGCCCGAGACCTTTCCAACGAATGAAAAACCATGGAAAACGGTTCGTGAGTTCTGGAGGTATAGCGTCAGGAAGGAAAACCCGACTTATTTTTATAAAGTAGATGTATGGAATTGTTTAAATCCAGTCACAGAAAAGCGAAAGCGATCCGATAGTCTATGTGACTTTTTTTTTCGTTGTAATATTATCACTGTTTTTAATATTTCTGGGGTCAGACTCGTACTGACTAAAATCCACGGTTTCCTTCAATAGCCCTTACACTGTAATTCGTAAGTCCCCCGACCCCGGCTGACTTTGGCCCTCAAAGGGGGCCCCGTCGTTGTGCTGACACTCTTTGAGGTGCCCGTGAAACACAACGCGCCGTTGGTTGACCCTGGCATGGTCCGTGATAGGACGGCGAGACGCCCATGTAGTACCCGCAAAATTGGTTTTTGTGAGAATATTCTAATGCGGTTCACATAATACATCTACTTACCAAGTTTCAACAAGATAGCTTTTATACTTTCGTCAAAAAGTGGCTGTGACATACGGACGGACAGACAGACAGACATGACGAATCCATAAGGGTTCCGTTTTTTGCCATTTGGCTACGGAACCCTAAAAAAAGATGGATATAAAAAATCAATACTTAGTAAAGCTACGGCGATAACACTAAAGCTATTTTATGTGTGTACTGATACGGCCTATCTATGAGGCCTTATCAGTAACTTTAGCTGGCTTGCATGGTTTAACTAATAAAAAAAGAAACGTATCGTCTATCAGTCAATTTTATTCTGACAATATTTTTGAAGGTAGCTTTACTGGGTCGCGGGACTTACGACTTACCATGACCCTGGAACGTAAAGGGCTATTGAAGGACACCGTGGATTTTAGTCAGTACAAGACAGTCCCTCCTGCTCTGCCTTGGGTGGGAGGACTAATTTGATGATTTTACCACGATAAAATAAATGTCGTTTACTGCTTGTTTACTGTTTCTCACTTCCGTCTCACTCACTCTATCTTCAATTTACAATTTTAGGGACATTTTTAAACCAAACATAATTATTAAATTAAATCACTACCTGTTGCCATCAGTTTCACTCGCTCATCATCTGCCTAGCCTTTTCCCAACTATATCGGCGTCGGCTTCCAGTTGAACCAGATGCAGCTGAATATCAATATTTTGCATAGAGCGACTGCCTGTCGGACCTCCACAACCCAGAAACTGGGTAATACGATACCCCATGGTACGACTGGTTGTCAGACTTTAGAGCTTCTAACGGTAACGACTGTCAGTAAATATCTACAAATGATAGCCTGGACCAACGGCCTTACGTGCTTTCCGAGGCACGGAAGTAACTCGCTATGACAGATGGTCATCCATCCACAGACCAACCTCGACATGCGCGGCTTAACCCGAAAGATCGGCCTGTGCGGTTGTAATTATTTAGCCACGAGCTCCTCCTCCGCGAGCGGTTTCACCCGCTACGACTCGAAAATTATACGGAAAATCGGGATAAAAACTATTCTATGTTGAGTTAATCCAGATTATAAACTATCTGTGTAGGTACCCTCCGTTAAGTAGTTTTTGTGTGAAATAGTAAAAACCGTCTAAATAAAACAAATACAATTTTACGTTTAAAATAAGTTAGGATAGGATACAAACCTTTTCCTGATGAAATAATAACGAACACAACAAAAAAATGGTTAAGTTTGTGTAAACATGGTTAAGTTTGTGTTAACTTGATTAAGTTTCTGCAAACTTGATTAATTTTGTGTAAACTTGATTAACTAAGTGTAAACTTTATTTAAATAAGTGTAAACCTATTCCAGCCTTCAAAACCCTTTATTTATACCACAATTAAAGTGAATAAAAAAAAAAACAAAAATTCAAAAAGAAAACAGAACTATAAACCTGAACACAGTGTACTCAAAAATGTCCTGACATGAACTATGGCGGAACTGTTGCAAAGACTCCGAAGGTTGGGAAAGAAGAAGGATCTAAATCTAAACACCAGTGTATACTC
Source organism: Agrotis segetum (assembly GCA_036375495.1). Taxonomy (NCBI): domain Eukaryota; kingdom Metazoa; phylum Arthropoda; class Insecta; order Lepidoptera; family Noctuidae; genus Agrotis; species Agrotis segetum. The sequence continues at coordinate 1,379,236 of JAQSVV010000340.1, forward strand.
TGTCGTGTCATGCAGTGACCTGACTCCGGGGAGCGTGGAGATCTGGCTTGACCTGCCTGATGAGATCAAGCATGATCCTCTGCTGGCGCCTTTCAAGCAACGCTATGAGCAACAGCATGGTGAGTTTTTTATTCATTTTTGTTAAGGCTTCATAGTACTTCAATATAATCTTACTCGCTTGCACTTGCACGTACCACGCACTATTGCTTGCTCTTTCTTTTAGCTGTCTACACGCAAATCTATTTATTTTAAAATTCAAAAAAAAAATAACATAAGACCTGCTTTATATTTAGTTCAGTTAGTATAAAAAGTTTCATGATCTAAAGTTCGGCCGTTCAGAGAATGCGTTCCTGACACCTGTCAGTTAGTACATGTATTTGTCATAAAATTATAACATTCATTGATTATTGATTTATTAATGTTGTTTTAATGCTCATCAATGGGGCTGGCAACTGGGGAACTAATGGCGCTAGTACTGCTTGCACCAAGCATCGTCATTGGTTCAAATCAGTTCAAATCTTAAAAGTACTTCAAAATAGTACTACGTCATTGGTCGGATTAGGTCTGAGCAGTGGTGGTGCCATCTACAATTAGCTTTGACTTGCCGGCCCCATTGTTAAAACGGTAAAAAAGCAGCAAAAATATTGTTATCGTAACTGCAACGCCATTATAAAGTTACGTCGTCAGTTCAATCGTGACCTGTCACGAACGCATTCTCTGAACGGCCGAACTTTAATTTTAAGTATTTTATGATTGCCAGCGGTTTATTGTTCAATTTAAAGGTAACTTTGGGATTTTTTTCTATCGAGAATATTTTATGGAATCATGTTTTCGCCAAACATAAGACTTAACATTAATCCTCAACTTAACCATTATATTTATTTCAAAATTAATGCTGCAGTATTTTCGACGTATCACAGGATTCTGCTAAGCCATTTGAGGTAGTATGGGCTCTTAACAGCATTTTTTTTTATCGTTAAAATCAAGCCTCGAAGCGCTGCAAACCAAAGACAAAAGATGTCGCCAGTGTCGAATAGTTGCGCAATCGAATTTTGAACAGAGAGTCATGTGCGTTGTCGTGCAATTCGATATCGAGGAGATCTGTGAGCGATATCGTCAATCCGTGCGACTCCATTAGCAAACACTAGCGATTGTTCATACATTTTCTACGGTCGGACGCTTGTGTGAGATCTGACCGATATCGTCAATCAATGCAATTCGATATCGCGTCGCACCATAGGTAAAGCCCTAAAAGTCTGGCCCTATAAACAAACAGCAGACGACAGCAGACGACAATCGTTAACGCTCAGCAGTCACTAATACATTTTCAACTTTATACACTAGCGCATAAAGTTGAAAATCTATTAAAGACTGCTGAGCGATATCGAACGAAACAAACGAAAACGATCTGTAAACTCCAAAAGATTTTCAACTTTACACGCTGGGGTATAAAGTTGAAAATGTATTAGTGACTACTGAGCGATAACGATTGTCGTCTGCTGTTGTATGCTCTTTGTTTATAGGGCTTGAACTGAAAGTTAGGACTAGCTGTTTCCCGCGTTTCCACTCGCTGCTCGACTTCCATTGGTTGTAGCGTCATGTCATGAAGTCTATATAACATTCTTAGTTATATGGACTATCCAACACAAAAGTATTTATTGAATTCGAACCAGCAGTTCTTGAGATTAGCGCTAACAAACATTAAGTACAGTTAGTAGTATAGATAAATAGATTTACCGGTAAATCCTTGGTAAAGCTTTGGCAAAGCTCACCGGTAATGGTCCCAAATGTTCTATCTATAATATTGATTATATAACAAACTGCATCGCTGATACGTTTTTCACAAACAGGCGAAACGTTTTGTTGGAATTTCAATGAGGACTTATAACAGATTAACCGAGTAAACAAAGTGGAATGAATCATCACTCAACATTGAAAGAATTGGCAGTAAAAACGATCTTTAAAAAAACTCAAGCGAAACTTCTGTTGAAAAACAGACATTCTAAAAAAACTAGACAACAAAAAGCCGTAAGCGTGCAGACTGTCTTGAACGCGTTTAAAATTAAATATTCTAGCCTCCACGTTTTAACGTCTATCGCTAATTCTAAATTTAGAATCAGTCTTGCGGGCACTTTAGTCAGAATAATTATCTATTAGAAGTATTTATAATATACTTGGGAGGTACGTATATCTAATTATACCCACGGTAAACGAGTTTTAGCACGCATTGTTTGATTATTATACATTTCCAACCATTTCTGTGTGTGTTGCGCGAATAGACGGCTAGTAATGGGTGACTTGCAGTCCAATCATGAACCCGGGTTGAGCAGGCCCGGCGCGTGGAACACGACGCGCCTCAAAAGGTTTCAGCAATCTGAGGGGCCCCCCTAGAGGGCTAAAGCCTGCCGGGATCGCAGGACTGTGTCATGAGGTAACCTTGACCCTGGAACATTACGGGCTTTTGGTGGACAAAGTGGATTTTAGTCAGTACAAGTCTGACAGTCCCTCCCGTCGCTCTCTGGTAGGGAGGACTCGTTTGATGATTTAACCAAGATAAAAATGACCTCTGAGATAAAAACTACCGAACCAAATTAAATGAAAATATATCGAACAAAAAAGGAATCATCGAAACCGAACCAGAAACGTCGGAGTAATCGGTGTAGACAATGTTGAAAACTTTTTAGGTTTTTGTTGATTTTTCAAAAACTGCTAGTCCGATTTCGACAAAATTTAAATGGGACCATTCGGGAAGTATACCCTTTCCAAGAAAATAAGAATTTTTCATATCGGTTGGTAAACGACGGAGTTATGCCCGAACAAACATTAAAAAAACTTGAGAGGTGTCAAGGGACACTCGAATGGAACGAAGTTACTGTATACACTCAACAAAAATAATCGTCGCGCCTCCACTTCACTCCACTCCGCTCTGCTCCGCTCCACTCTTTGAGCTCTAGCACCCTTTCGCAACGCGCGATAAGGAACTTCAATCCAAAAAGTGTCGTGACAACTTTTCGTAAGATTTTTTTCCTTCTAGCCCCCTTTCACAACGCGCGATAAGGAACTTCGTTCCAAAAAAACGTAAACATCCGAATTGAGAACCTCCTCCTTTTGGAAGTCGGTTAAAAAGTGTTGGTATTTATCGTATGCTTTGAAGTGATGACTTTTATAAATTTTCAGGTAAAATCGAGGCTTCAGACGAGCCAAATGAAGGAGATAAGACAATATTTGATAAGAAACATGACGTCGAAGGGAAGAGAGAGGACTTTGAGGCCCTCAAAGATGTCAGTACCAGGTTAGTAACAAAAATATAGTGAGAAAGATCATCCTTTCGGGGATCCTGAAGTTATTTTGTAGGGGGGAACCAAACAAGTGTGTTTCGATGGCGTTATTAGTAAGTCGTCTAGAGTACTTATCCAGAAAGCGCGGAATTGAACCCGCGTCAGGTTCGAGTCCGCGTCTTGCGACGCATATTGCTTATTGGAAAACCTGACCCGGACAATGGGGTCTCAGACCCAAGAAATTCGAAACATAAGAAACTGCACTTACGTAGAAAATCTAAAATAATCGCTAGGTACGATTCACACCAAAAAATGCAAAATTGCAAAATTATGTCCGTCGGCATTCCGCAACACGTAGCAACGTGTCCCGTAAGTTGCATGCAAATATGAACTGTATTTACTGTTGATAGATTTTAATGTTCTTTACCTCATTGTAAAATGCCGCCGGGTCCGGCCGGTTGGTGTGAATCTTACCTAAGAGTCCAAGATACGAAATCTCCCGAGTAAGTTTCTAGGCCCTGTGCAAAAACCCAGAGTTCCCGAAAAATACCCGGTTTTTCATAAATGGTATCTGTTCTGCAAGATAATTTTAACCCTCAAATGTTGGATAAGCCCAGTCCTTCATTACCCGTTATTGTTTATTTGGATAAATGAATAAAGAATACTGTTTCCCACAGGTTAATGGAACCAATGCACGCCAGCGATGATGATACGAAATTGAAATCAGTGAAGAAAAAAAAGGTCAGTAGCCAGTCACAGTAATAAAGTATTATTATTAACTGCTAACATCTACGTTTTTAGGAAAGTAAATAAATGCAGTGTTTTTTAAGGGATATTCAATTTTACACTCTAAATCATAAAGTGAAAAATTATCTTAAGAGGATCGTCTACCGAGCGCTCGTCCATACTAAAAGAGAAAACGTTATCCTACCCCTAAATGTTATCCTATCTCAATGATTTTTTAGAATGCTTCCAACCATGGACCTAAAAAAAAAGGCGGACGGAACTTCACTAAGAAACGATTGAAGCACCACAATGGCGGCGGCCTTTATATGTGTGAGTTTGTATAGGGATGCCAGATGAAGGAAAAAATTACCCATTTTTAAACAATATTTAATTAAGATCTCCCTTGAACTTAAGTTTAATTACATTTTTTTTTGTGACGGATACCTATTTTTAAAATAAAGGTAAAATAATTGCACATTGGTTATTAAAATATTTACAACTCGTTTAATGTTAATAAAGTATTGCAATCCCTTTTGGTGATTCAAATTTTGTAGACTTGTCTTTTGCTATCGACACAAATCTAGAAATCCCTTCTAATTTACTTAAGTGGTGAAAACGAATGTTTAAGTATTTTTCGGCTATAAATATTTAATTAAAGCTATTTTATGTTCCATTCCTACACGTCTACATTCCTATTCCATGTCTACACTCCCTTATTATTTTTATACCTACAATCATTTTTCCATGCATCATTTGCCGTGGGGAAATCTGTAAAAATATAGAAGAATACAATAACGATAAATAGTAACATAAAATATAAATCTCCCAATTTTAAAATAATTTGAACCATGAAATAGTTGCAACACTGATTGATTTCGAGATGTTTATTAAATTTATTGACGTAAAATCGAGAAATAAGCTTCAAAATGACATGCTTAACTATGAAAAGTGATCCCCTGGCTTTTTTAATTGAACTACTATGGTTTAGACAACTTTTTGCAACACATGACGGCATTCTTTGATTTTTATTAGACAAAATAACGCCGAATAATACGCGAGCGTCGTTCGGAGCGTAATGGCCGACGGCTGACTTACTATGGTGTGAATGTGTGCGTTCTGGTTTGTCCATATTAGCGCACTGACTTACTATGGGTGCTTCAATTCTTTCTTAGTGAAGTTCCGTCCGACTTTTTTTTTAGGTCCATGGCTTACAACATAGTAAAAAACTAGGTATTTAGATTACTTATTTTCAAAATTTATAATAGTTTGAAAGTTACAGGCGCCTAAGAGTTACTTTTGAAAAAAAGAAAACCTATAAACCTAGTTTTTTACTGTGGAGGAAGCTTTCTAAAAATCATTGAGATAGGATAACATTTAGGGGTAGGAAAACGTTTTCTGATTTAGTAGATATGGAGCGCTAGGTAAACGATCCTTTTAAGTTTTTTGTTAAGATACGTGTTCAACACACGTTTATCTTTCTTGTAGTATGACGAAAAATGTTTCGGTCCTTGTCGTCAAGGCAATTTTCTACTTAATACTCTAGAGCATAGAGTTGCTAGTCTCGTAAATAAAAGGTGTTTCTTTTTCGCAGTTAGACCAAGCACTTCGTACCGTGAAGCTTAGCGCTCTGGTGGCGTGCTGGGTGCTGTTGACCGTCTCCTTACTTCTGAACATGGAACGATCGGAAACAGTGCTGCATACGGCTATACCAGAGGGAGAGATTAAAGGTAAATCACTACCTTCGACATTGTAGTCCTTTTTATAGAAGAATAGAAATACAATGATAATAACCACAGTATTATTATACTGATACTGACATTGCTAGCGTACATCATCCCACTGCTGGGCAAAGGCATCTCTCCATGACTTCCAGTTTTCACAATCCAGGGCCAAAGTGGACCACTTGTCATTTGTAGATCTCTGACAGTCGTTACTGTTAGTCAGAAGCTGTAAAGTGTGACAACCAGTCCTATCTTGCGGTATCGTATTGCCCAGTTACTGGATTGTGGAGGTCTGACAGGTAGTCCCTCCATGTAAAATACTGATATCCAGCTGCATCTGGTTCGATTGGAAGCCAACCCCAATATAGTTGGGAAAAGCTAGGCAGATGATTCCAGTCCCATTTGAGTGTGGCGGTTTTCTGAGCCATGTGAGCTATTCATACATAATCAGCCGGAAGACGTCCACTGCTGAACATAGGCCTCCCCCTTAGACAGACACGCCGAAACGACAATTCGCCACTTGTATCCATCGGTTGCCCGCGACCCTCACGCTGTCGTCGGTCCACCTAGTTCCAGGCTTGCCTACGCTGCATTTTCCGGTCCGTGGTCGCCACTCGAGAACTTTTCTTCCCTATCGGTTGTCAGTTCTACGAGCGATGTGACCTGCCCATTGCCACTTCAACTTGACTCTGGTTCTTCGCCGAATATCCTAGTTCTAGATTTTATCCCGCAAAGAAACTCCGAGCATAATTATAGCTCTTTCCATTTCTCGTTGAGTGAATCTTAGTCTCTCTAAAAGGCCAGCAGTCAAGGACCTATTAAAAGCTATTCGTTTTGGTTCTATTATTTTCACTTCCGTTTTCAGAATACGAGTTACCAGCCAGTGAAGATCGAGTCAAGGTGTTAATCAAATTAACGGGACCATTCGCTCAGACGGTCACGAACGACAGCGTCAACATGCTGCAGCTGTGGCTGCATCGAGAAGTCACTGATGACCAGCTAGCGTACTTCCAGCAGGTATCTTCTTTTTCTTTCTTTTTGTTCAGGACACACAGTGCCGGCGGCAGGGCCGCCGGGCATGCCGCCGGCCAAGCCGCGGTGCACCCGGCGGCATTCAAAGCCGCTGGCTTTGCCACACAGGAGCCGCCGGCATGGCCGCCGGGGTGAGCTGGCGGGTTACGCGGCTTGCCGGCGTCAGTTCGTTCCTGGCATTCAAGCGGCGTTCTATAAGTATGTGACTGTCACAACAGGAATGTTGCTTGGCGGCTTTGCGCGGCTTGTGCCGGCGGCTTGCATTCCCGGCGGCATGGCCGCTCGGCATAAACCCGGCGGCATTGCCGCATGTGTGTTAAGCGATGAGCGTTGCGACGGGCGGTGCGAATAAGAAATGAATCGTCTTACAACAAAAAGATAAGTAACCATCTGTTGAACACTTGTCTAAATAAATGAACGGAACTTCAAAACGACATCCGACGTTGATATAAATAAGGGTCGTTTTGTAATTACCTACCCTTTTCTTAGACAACCTAGTTTTAACTTTTAGTGACGTGTTTTAAATAATATTTCTATAATATATTTTATCTTACCGTTCGTCACCCCACGCTTGCTACCGCTCGCGGCGGAGGCAAGGTGATCGGGCAAAAAAAAGGTGTTAAATATTTTCTGCTTATCTATCTTTCGGACTAAATTATTATTTTTTGAGTATTGATTGCTTCTGTAATAAATAAAATTACGCTAGGAACCTTACAGACCTCTTGAGGCTTTAAACTTATGTTGGGTAGCATTTCCCCGCGGTTTCACTCGCTGCTCGGCTCCTATTAATCATAGCGTGATGTTATATAGCTTAAAGCCTTCCTTGAAAAATAGACTATCCAACCCAAAAATATTCATTCAATTCGAACCAGTAGTTCCTGAGATTAGCGCGTTCAACCAAAAACAAACTCTTTAGCTTTATAATATTAGAGTATAGATTGCCTTGTATATATTATGTCCAGGTTTCCCCAGGTACTTAGTCGTCAGCAGGTCATTACTTCGCAATAAACAGTAATAAAAACTGATCAATCATAAATATTTACAACACAGTCAATGATGAATGATCATTATCTCTTAAATATAATAAAGTCTTTGAGATCTTAATTGGTTGCAGATGTGAAGTCTCTTTGTTAGGGCTAGTTGTTACATATACTATTTGTTAACAAAATACTATTTTTTAACCATGTTTGCCAGTACGGATCACGATCAAACCCTGTTATTATTTCATTTTCTACTATTACACAAGTCGTTTCTGCCAGAGCTGGGTTTTTTTTCGCACACCAGAGGCGCTGTTCCAAATTTTTCCATACAAGAAACGCTGTAAATAGGTAGGTAGTGGAAAAACGCTGTAATGTACAATAGTGAAAAATTCGGGACAATGGTACAGATTTTTATAAGACTCGGAATAATGTGGTCTCTAGTGAATAGTGTTTCTCAGTAAAGGTCGGCCGGTTCGCGCGCGAGTCCGCGACAGGAGACCGAGAAGGAGACTGCGACAGGAGACCGAGAAGGAGACCGCGACAGGCGACCGCGACCGAAGGTTACTACCGTATATTCTGTCTCCTGTCACTGTCTCGCTCGCGAACTGCCGCTCATACATTCATCATCATCAGCCGGAAGACGTCCACTGCTGAACATAGGCCTCCCCCTTAGACCGCCACGCCGAACGACAATTCGCCATTTGCATCCACCCTCACGATGTCGTCGGTCCACCTAGTGGAAGGCCTGCCTACGCTGCGTCTTCCGGTCCGTTTTCGCCACTCGAGAACTTTTCTTCCCCATCGGTTGTCAGTTTTACGAGCGATGTGGCCTGCCCAGTGCCACTTCAACATGCAAATTTTATGAGCTATGTCGGTGACTCTGGTTCCTCGCCGAATATCCATGTTCCGGATTTTATCCAGCAAAGAAACTCCGAGCAGAGCTCTTTCCATTGCTCGTTGAGTGACTCTTAGTCTCTCTAAAAGGCCAGCAGTCAAAGACATACTCATATATTGCCTAATGTTATGTACTGTCGCGGTTTCCTGTCGCGGTCTACCACCTTAACCGTTGTTTTAAATTGGTTCCAGAATTCAACAAAATGGTTGATCCATCTACAACCAGACGACATACTAGACTTCTCTCCCAGCTCCACAGAAAGCAAGATGCTCATTCTTCAGGATACGTCTCCGATACACAGCAACGGCAAACATTTGAAGAATGCAACTGACGCCCAGGATCTGATACAAGAGGAAATCACTAGATGGAATCAAATTGGAATTAATGGTAACTCTATTATAAGTTTATAGGGTAAAGGGAGATTATTTGGTTAGATAGGCAACTCGGTGATAGAGTCTTAAAAGTCTCTCAAAACGTTACCTATGCATGCTGTAATGCGAAATGATGCAACTAGTTCACCACTAAAGTGGACAAGATGTAGTGACACATCACAGCATGCATTGGTAGCGTTTCGAGAGACTTTTAAGACTACACTGCGTTAGGCAACGCAGTGATAGTCTCACAAAAGTCTCACCAAAATAATATCCCTTCACCTTACGTTTGTATCTTACAACCGAATTTCTGATTGACTTCCAATCAAGTTTTTTACATAAAAAAAACCTGCCAAGTTCGATTTGGACTTATGTAATCCACTACGTGGGCCAAGTGCGGATTGGTAGATATCACATGCTTCGAATTTTTGGCTCTAGGGAATGCCGGTTTCCTCACGATGTTTTCCTTCACCGTTTTGAGAGCAGTGGTGATGAAATAAATTACACAAAGTAGTGCGCCTGGCGGGGTTCAAACCCACGATCTACAACTTGTAAGTCGGGACCGATACCATTGGGCCACCACTGCTCTATAAGTATTTCTTACTGTGTTTTATTTGTTTCCAGGTACAAGAATAACCTTGCGTATGAGTACAACCAGTAACATCACGGTGCCTCTCACAGTCAGTTATCAACTGAACCCCATTGAACCAGAAGACGGCATCATCTATGCTACCATACTACTCATCACTCTGTATACCCTCATCATCTTTGAGGTACGAATCTTTTTTTTTGTTTGGACAAACCCGCCACACTATTCCTAAACCACTGCAACTCCTGAAAGCCAGAATCAACAGCAGCAACCACCAGAAAAGCGCCGAGACAATGAAGCTCGACGTGTCCCGGAGAATGAATTTACCTGTCTTGGATCCTGCAACGAAATTAATCAGAAAAGAATAGTGGAGGAGTAGGAAAAATATATTTCCACTTCCTTCCATGCAAGGAGACAGAACAAAACAAGGCCAATAGTATAAAGGGACATTACAACTGGGAGAAGCGAAGCTGTGATTTTTGCCGACTTCTAAAAAAGGAGGAGGTTATCAATTCGACTGCCTTTTTTAAGTGTTTTACCTGGCGAACTTCCGCTCATACATTCATCATCATCATCATCAGCCGGAAGACGTCCACTGCTAAACATAGGCCTCCCCCTTAGACCGCCACGCCGAACGACAATTCACCACTTGCATCCATCGGCTGCCCGCGACCCTCACGATGTCGTCGGTCCACCTAGTGGGAGGCCTGCCTACGCTGCGTCTTCCGGTCCGTGGTTGCCACTCGAGAACTTTTCTTCCCCATCGGTTGTCAGTATTACGAGCGATGTGGCCTGCCCATTGCCACTTCAACTTGCAAGTTTTATGAGCTATGTCGGTGACTCTGGTTCTTCGCCGAACATTCATGTTCCGGATTTTATCCCGCAAAGAAACTACGAGCATAGCTCTTTCCATTGCTCGTTAATTTTCGCTTACGGATGACCGGTACTCGGAAATTCCAATGCACATGGAAGGATATTAGGATTTTAACTTGACAAGAATTTGAGCTGAACATTTGAACAAAAAACGGCGAAATAAAAAACTAACCGTCTTCAAAAACCACCGCAAAAAAGTGTAAAATAACTTTCTTTCGGAAGTCGGTGACTTGATTTTTATTTCTTTTTTGCCAGCGATTTCTGGTTCACCGGTTGGTTACAGCGTCGGATAAATTAAATCCGGAGGTTGTAGGTTCAAATGCTGCTCACCGACAATCTTTTCTTGCCATAGAAAATTCTTTTTTTTTAAATATATTTATATTATATAATTAATCATCACCTACATGCCTTTTCCCAACTATATTGGGGTCGGCTTCCAGTTGAACCAGATGCAACTGAATATATCAGTATTTTACGTGGTTCGACTGCCTATCGGACCTCCACAACCCAGTAACTGGGTAATACGATTCTCCATGATAAGACTGGTTGTCAGACTTTAGAGCTTCTGACTAACAGTAACGACTGTCAAAGATCTACAAATGACAGCTGGGACCAACGGCTTTACGTGCTTTCCGAGACACGGAGGAAACTCGTTATGACAGATGGTCACCCATCCACAGACCAACCTCGGCAAGCGCGGCTTAACCCGGAAGTTCGGCCTGTGTGGCTGTAATTATTTAGCTACGAGCTCCTCTTTTTTTAAATATAATTAATGATATTTAAAAATATTGTACTCAATATTTTGCAGATAGTAAACCGTACAATAGCAGCCCTGCTATCCTCATCCTTGGCAGTAGCTGTGCTGGCCCTGGCTGGTGAGAGACCCTCACTGCCGGAGCTGGTCTCCTGGCTGGACGTGGAGACGTTACTGCTGCTGTTCAGCATGATGCTGCTCGTCGCTATCCTGGCGGAAACTGGGCTGTTCGATTACCTCGCTGTCTTGGCTTTTGAAGTGAGTGCAACTTCAATTCTTTTAGTTGTTCAAGCATTTTTTGTATCATCTTCATCTGCCTGTTTTTATCGTGGTAAAATCATCAAATGAGTCCTCCCACCCCGGGCAGAGCGGGAGGGACTGTCAGACTTGTACTGACTAAAATCCACGGTGTCCTTCGGTAGACCTTTGTGTACCGGAGTATACGTGTGTCCCTCGACCCCGGTAGGATTAGGCTCTTAAAAGGAGGGGGGGGGGAGGGCGTTATTATGCTGACGCTCTTCGAGGCGTATGTGGAACACAACGCTCCGTCGACCCGGGCATGGTCCATGGTCGGACGAGTTGCCCTTTACTTGCTGTCCGCACGTCCGCGCCTACGATGGCCGGAGATCGTCTGCCGACGTCCGATGCTGCTGGCGTCTACCACTGCGGTTGGGGCGGAGGCCCTTTATCATGGCCTTAGAGATCTCATTCAAACTCATAAGCCTAGCTCAATTTTGTAGTTGTCAACGAGCAATGATAGTCGATCAGCATTTTCCAATTCCTAGCTCCCTTCAAAATTCTCTTGATGACATCTCATTCTGCAAAACTATACAGTACACTAAGGCCGGCCACATACATCAGTTTTTCTGATCAGGAATCCTGATCCGTTTTCTATCCGAACACAGTGAATTCATACAAGTGTGTACATGTTTTGTGTGTATTGTTCACATTTCATTCATCATTTCGAATTCCGAACGGAAAAAAAAACTTGTTTGGGGCCCTTCTAATCTAAGGGCGGCCACATACCGCCCTTAGATTAGAAGAGCCCCAAACAAGTTTCTTATGTGGCTGAACTACGCCACTGATTAGAATGTACGTTCCAGGTGACAGGCGGGAGGACGTGGCCGTTGATCAACGTGCTCTGTTTCTTCACGGCCATCTTCTCCACGTTTCTGGATAATGTCACAACTGTTCTGCTGATGACTCCAGTTACTATCAGGTAAGAGTTCTAGAACAGGAAAAAAGAATAGATTAAGAATACGTGAACGCTGCGCGCTGTTCTAGGAGTCCTAAAATATTCTATTTTTAAGCACTTACTGGGCAAAAGTCTCTCCATGACTTCCAGCTATTTCGATCTAAGGCTAGTGTGGGCCACTGGTTGTTAGTTTTATCCAGCTCATCTTGCCATCTTCTACACGGTCTGCCGCGACGCCTTCTGGCTGTGTTAGGGCTCCACATTGTGGTAATTTTGGCGAACAGTGCTTTGGGCATTCGGCAGACGTGGCCAGCCCAGTCCCACTTCAGCTTAGCGGCCATTTTAGCAACGTCGGTGATCCGTATTTTGGAACGCAGTGTGGTGTTACGAATATGATCAGTTAGCTTAACTCCTAGGACACAGCACTCCATTGCACGTTGGCAAACCTTGAGTTTGGACTGTTGTATGTTTGTCAAAGACCAAGTTCGAGATCCATTTGCGTTTAAGTGATAAAGGGAGATTTCCCTTCATTAGGTCTTTCATGGACCAGTAGCTCTTCCAGGCATTTTCGGTTCGTCTGATGACTTCCCTTTCTTGTCTGGCTTGGAATATAAACTTTCTTTTGAGACACCTTGTTAACTAATAAAAACTGAAAGTCTAAGAGTAAGTAAAGCAAATATTCGGTGTCTTTTGAATTCGAATATTCGTTTTTAGCACTAACTTCTAAGCAATCACAACCCATTCTTTCTTTCACAGGTTATGTGAGGTTACCCAGCTGAACCCGATACCAGTACTGATGTCAATGGTGATCTTCAGCAACGTCGGGGGCGCCGCCACTCCAGTGGGGGACCCGCCCAACGTCATCATAGCCACGCACCCGTCAATCGTGAAGGCGGTAAGATACTTTATCTGACTGGCTTTTCTCAACAAGAAAGAAATGAAATAATGCTAATTATGATTTCGACTTATAATTAGATGGCCGGCTGGACGCACGACAAAAGATGACGTCATGCGGCGTTACCTCGCTCTGTAGCGTTCCAAAGCAACAAGTCCTTTCAAAACTGTTAGCGATCTTGCTCATGAGAGAGTTTGCAATAATTTCTACTAACTAAAAATGAAAATAGTCCTTGCCACTAAGATATAATGATGCAATTCGACTGATTTACGTCGTCGGTCGTGGCGATCGTGTTTTGTTTTTCGTCTACCTGTTGATTCCCGCATGTTTTATATGACGTATGTCGTAGTGTTAAGGATGAGTTTCACTTGTAGTTGCAATTGCGTCGCGTCGCGTCGCGTCATTAGCAAGCTTTCTTAGTAGCTATGTCAGTTAAACTGTTTTTTTGTTACAGAACATCAACTTTACGACGTTCACGCTGCATATGGGTGTCGGCATACTTATAGTTGGTGTACAGACTTACTTCCAATTGCGATTTATGTTTAGAGATATAAATAAATTGAGACATAGTGTGCCCAGAGATATTTTAGGTAAGAATTTATCATAGAATTAGACATGATTTTGCATAAAGTTATATTTTTATACGCAATAACGCCTGTGTCGCGTCTTCGCAAAGATATTTTTAAAGAAACGAAAAATTCAGTTACGAGCACGGTTCGATCTAGACGCCTTAACCACTGAAATGGAGTAGGTACCTATCCAGAAGACGCAGGATCATGTGATTGCGTATAAAAATATAACTTTAGTTTAGAAGTCGCTCTCTAATACAGCATTGATTTGATTGCAATATCAGACGTGTTGGTTGGTAAGTAGTTTGATACACTACCAATAGAGGGCGCAATGTGTAAACAGCGTTCGAAAAACAAGGGAAGTAGAAATTCAACTTTGTGAGTAGTGGTTGCGATGGCCTAGTGGTTAAGGCGTCTGGAGTACCTATCCAGAAGACGCAGGATCGAACCCTGCTCGCAACTGAATTTTTCGTTTATTTAAAAATATCTTTGCTGATTTTACATAATGCAGGATAGTGTTATGCAAAATATTTACTTTTAATTCCGTGACAAAACGTTCCTTGGATGCAGGATGCAGTCCCATCTTTCCGCCCTAAAACATTACAGGAAAGGAAATTATTATTCATGAGGGCGGGAGGTGGAGTCCTTTTAAACAAAAATTCGACTACGATCGGGATTCAAACCTACGACCTTGTCATTCAGTATCCGTGGGTTCGAACTCAGCCAGGCGCATTACTTTATGTAATTTTACTTTACAACTTCACCGCCACTGCTCAAAATGGCAAAGGAAAACATCGTGAAGAAACCAACATGTCCAAGAAGCAAAAACATGGAAGACATGATTGTGACCTCTTCGAGTACCAACCCGCAGGACTCGCGTGGTCCAGTCCCTCTCACACAGACGAGCCCTGTGTCCCAGCAGTGGGAACACTAGGAAATGGTGATGATAGCTATGTGATATATTTTTCAGAACTACGGCAAGAGATAGCGGTGTGGCGTCGTGCGGCTGCCTCGCTGTCTTCATACTCACGAGATGAAGACATTGTGAGGAGAGCTCTCGAGAAGAAGGTATTTATTTGCTTCTCATCTTAATAAAATACAGTAGGCATTTAAGGTGGATTGATAGATGAACGGATATGTAGAAAATTATAATATTTATTTAAGCAAGTAGGGGTACTTTTAGGGAGCTTCTCCACGGGTACGCGGTAAGACCCCTCTTTGAAGAGTGGCTGGATAGGCGTCACGGCGTCCTGATCTACCGCCTGACGCAGGTCCTCACCGGACACGCAAGTTTCGGGAGGTACCTGTGTCTGATGAGAAAGGAGAAAACGCCTGGGTGTCACCACTGCGAGGATCGCTTGGAGGACACGGTGGAGCATACGGTGAAGGACTGCCCCGCTTGGGCAGAGCACCGCCGTGTCCTCTCAGCGGCGATAGGCGGAGACCTCTCGTACTCGGCATTGGCGAGGCCATGCTGCGGGGCGAGACGGAGTGGGAAGCGGTCGCCTCCTTCTGCAAAGCAGTCATGCTTGCGAAGGAGGAGGTGGGCCGCGCGAGGGAGAGGATAGCGTCCTCCCTCCACCTCGGCCGCAGTAGTAGACGCCAACGGCGTTGGACGTCGGCAGACGATCTCCGGCCACCGTAGGCGCGGGCACGCGGGCAGAATGTACAACGAATACCGCTGAAGTCGCTCCAGCGGCGGAATTTGATATTAATACCTGAGCGAAACCCGTGCAGCCTCTACCCACAACGGTACCGAATACCGCTTATTACTGAATAGGGCTTTATTACGTAAATTATATCAAGAAATCAGTGCTTTTATACGGTTTCAGGTTGAGAAGCTCAATGTGGCTTTAATTCGAAGGGAGGCTGGGGGCGGCGTCTCACGATCTGATCCACAGTTCTGTTCCACTCTCGCGCAGATGAAGCAAAAGGTATGTATTTACTCCGTACCTTATTTTGCTAGGACCTCTGATAGGATGTAGCTCCACTTAAAATACTAGTATTAATAGGATCGTCTACCGAGCGCTCGTCCATACTAAAAGAGAAAACGTTTTCCTACCCCTTAATGTTATCCTATCTCAATGATTTTTTAGAATGCTTCCTACACAGTAAAAAACTAGGTTTATCTAGGTTTTCTTTTTCAAAATTTATAGAAGTTTGAAAGTTATAAGCGCCAAAGAGTTAGTTTTGGAAAAAAGAAAACCTATAAACCTAGTTTTTTACTGTGTCAGAAGCATTCTAAAAAATCATTGAGATAGGATAACATTTAGGGATAGGAAAACGTTTTCTCTTTTAGTATGGACGAGCGCTCGGTAGACGATCCTCTTAAGAGTCTATCAGTTAAACGGCCATAAATGAATCGTCCTGTCGGCGAAACATTCAATGATGAACTGGTCATCGGTGAATGGTTGCAGAATCTGATTCAGTTGCTTACATTTAGATCAGAACTTGAGTTGATGAAGTGAGCTGAGCGATAGACTGCTCTGCAGTGTGTCGCGGCTTCAATCCCATCTACAGTGGCCGGCACGTAATTTGGCAAGAGTCGTTAGATGCGCATAAGTCATTATGTAGATCTCTTCATGCCCTCTCGCATTCCTTCATGCATTCTTTCTCGTCATGCGGGTCGCGGGGTATGAGGTAGTGCCGATCCGAGCACGCGATTGGTGCGTCACTCGTCTGTGCTCCTCGCACCCACTATACGCGCTCTCGCTTACACTTGTGTGCCGCTAAATGCGATGCGCATACTTACCCCCACTACACCATAATCTTGCCAATTTACATGCCGGGTACTGTATATGTAGGTGTTTCAGGTCTGGGAGTTCGTATATGAGAATTTCTATGTTTGTAAACGCATTCATGATACAAGAAGAAATTCCTAGTTTAGGGGGACGTTTTCAAAAAAAAAACTTGACACGAAAAATACAAAGTTGAGAAAATCCTAGGAAGTTGATGTTTTTTTTAATTTCCGATAGGTTCGCTTTTGACCACTACTGTTTATTTACCCGACTACAACAAAGCCAAAAGGAGGGTTTTGAGTTTGACCGGTGTGTATGTTTTTTAATTACAGTACCGCATCAGGGACAAACAACTGTTGGTCAAATCAACAATCTGCGTGTCATTTGTCATCGTTGTTTTCTTTCTACACGCGATTCCTGAGTTACGTAAGTACGGTTAAAGTGGCCTACACACGGCTCTAAAATCAGAGGCGATATCGGGGAAGCGGAGGGGGAGTGCTCTAGATCGATCGTGTGTAGGCAAATCGCAACTATATCGGCCCTAAAATCAGAGGCGATATGCCTACACACGATACGATTTAGGGAACGATCTAAGGCGCTTCCCACCACTTCCCAAATATCGCCTCTGATTTTAGGCCCGTGTGTAGACTACTTAAATCAATTTATAGTGGCTATTTAGGTGATGGTCAATGATCATGTCTGCCGCAGAACCGACGATATGTGGAGTAGGAAAGTTCTCGAATGGAGACCGCGTGTAGGTAAGCGTAGGGTGGGACGCCCCCCGGCAAGATGGACCGATGACTTGAAGAAGGTGGCTGGCAGTGGCTGGATGGAAAGCAGGAGATCGTGCGCTGTGGCGCTCCTTGGGAGAGGCCTATGTCCAGCAGTGGACTGCAATAGGCTGAAATGATGATGATGATTTAGATTATAGGTTCATAACGGCACGGTACGCCCCCTGTTGTACGATGGAGTTTTTCGTGGGGCAGGAGAGTGTTCAGAGGCAAATGGGGGATGATAATATAGGCCATAGGGTAAAGGGAGATTATTTGGTGAGACAGGCAACACAGTGATAGAGTCTTAAAAGTCTCTCAAAACGTTACTTATGCATGCAGTAATGCGAAATGATGCAACTAGTTCAGCACTAAAGTGGACAAGACGTAGTGACACATCATTTCGCACTATCATTGAGTTGCCTGACTCACCAAATAATCTTTACCTTACTATAAAAAATATATGACATCGCACACCACATACTCGTAGAACTGACAACCGATGGGGAAGAAAAGTTCTCGAGTGGCGACCATGGACCGGAAGACGCAGCGTAGGCAGGCCTCCCACTAGGTGGACCGACTATATCGTGAGGGTCGCGGGCAACCGATGGATGCAAGTGGCGAATTGTCGTTCGGCGTGGCGGTCTATGGAGGAGGCCTATGTTCAGCAGTGGACGTCTTCCGGCTGATGATGATGATTTGATAATGATGACCTTACTATGGCTGCTGGGTTACATTGAGGGAAAAGGCAAATCCATAAAAACAAAAGAAGATCAAGAAACCAAAACTGCACTTAAAGCGATTTTATCGTATTTATTTTAAGAAACTGGTCAAAAACTAATCTTTCTTCTTCAGAACGCCTATCTTTGGGCTGGACAGCACTGCTTGGAGCTCTGCTGCTGCTTCTCTTGGCGGAGAGAGATGACTTGGAGCCGATCTTGGCCAGGGTCGAGTGGTCTACCTTACTGTTCTTCGCAGCTCTGTTTGTGCTAATGGAGGTAAGTTTTTATGCTCTTTAGTGGCAAATCTTTACTTCATCATCTTCATTAGCCTATAATGTTCCCACTGCTCAGGCCTCCTCTCTGTGAGATGTCACATGTCTTCAAATGTTTGGTTCTAGTAGGACATGCCGGTTTCCTCACGATGTTTTCTTTCACGCGCCGTTTTGAGAGCAGTGGTGATGAAATAAATTACACAAAGTAATGCGCCTGGCGGGGTTCGAACCCACGATCTATCATCATCATCAGCCTATAATGTTTCCACTGCTGGGACACAGGCCTCCTCTCTGTGAGAGGGAATGGGCCATAATCCACCACGCGGGCACAGTGCTGGTTGGTAGATGTCACATGTCTTCGAATTTTTAGCTCTAGAACATGCCTCATGTTTTCTCACGATGTTTTCCTTCACCGTTTTGAGAGCAGTGGTGAAGAAATAAATTACACAAAGTTACCTGGCCGGGTTCGAACAAACGACTTACAACTCGTAAGTCGAGACCGATACCACTAGGCCACCACTGCTGTCTTTACTAACTATGTACGTAAATGTTATAGTGAGTTTCAAAGTTACGTTTTCACATCAGCTAATCAAAATGTGTAAGGCCCGATAAATATTTATTATTGTATGTTCTCTCATTTCAGGCATTATCAAAACTAGGTTTAATATCCTGGATCGGCAATATGACGGAGACGTTGATATTACAAGTGGGGCCAGAATCGAGGTTGGCAGTTGCAATTATGCTTATTTTGTGGGTAAGTAAAAAAACGAAACTTGAGATAGAAAATGTGACAAAATACGCGTCACTAACGTCAGCATCGTTACCATGGTGTGATATGGAACACCATGTTTATTCATATGTGCGATGGACTTGGACGTACTTGAGTGACGTCAGCGTAACTGGGGGCCTGCTGACGTCTTACTGCCGGCATGGCACGGCAGATTGTGCTGCGGCATCCCACGGTACGCCATTGCATCTCATGAAACATGGGTCACTTTGTGTCGAGGAATTATGATTATAAAGTATATTTTTTAAGGAACGAAAAATTCTGCTGCGAGCAGGGTTCGAACCTGCGTCTTCTGGATAGGTACTTCAGACGCTTTAACCAATTAAGCCATCGAAACCCCGGAAATTCGTTCCTTAAAAAAAAAAAAACTTATCCTATACTTGTAATGTGATCAGGTATCGGGCATAGCATCAGCGTTCGTGGACAACATCCCGCTGTCGACGATGATGGTGCGCGTGACTGCTGCGCTGGCGGCGCCCGGCGGGCTGGAGCTGCCGCTGGCGCCGCTCGCCTGGGCGCTCAGCTTCGGTGCTTGTCTTGGAGGTAGCTGGCTATCTTTCTCAGCTTTAGGGCCTGTTCAAACGGCTTTGTGCCTTTTGTACCAGGTGCCATCCGTCCGTCATTTTTATGAAATATATGAGCTGCTAATCATGTACAAGTAGCTATTTGTACATGTTTGACAGCTCAAACTCGGAAACGTGACACTTTACGAGGTTTTGCCTCGTGCTTTGTGTTTGTATTGATATGATCTATCGATCTATGAATGTTTCAGACGTGACTGCCAAAAAATCAAAAACCTGGTACACTCCCCATACAAAAATGTTCAAACCCCTTTCATCATCAGCCTATAATGTTCCCACTGCTGGGACACAGGCCTCCTCTCTGTGAGAGGGACTGGGCCATAATCCACCACGCGGGCCCAGTGCGGATTGGTGGATGTCACATGTCTTCGAATTTTTGGTACTAGGACATGCCAGTTTCCTCACGATGTTTTCCTTCACCGTTTTCAGAGCAGTGGTGATGAAATTAATTACACAAAGTAATGCGCCTGGCGGGCTTCGAACCCACGACCTACAATTCGTAAGTCGGGACCGATACCACTGGGCCACCAATTCGAAGATAATATGTGACATCCACCAACCCGCACTGGGCCCGCGTGGTGGATTATGGCCCACTCCCTCTCTCAGAGAGGAGGCCTGTGTCCCAACAGTGGGAACATTTATAGGCTGATGATGATGATATTTATTTTTATTTTCAGGTAACGGCACACTAATCGGCGCCAGCGCAAACGTGGTATGCGCAGGAGTGGCTGAGCAACATGGATACCGATTCACCTTCTTAGAATTCCTGAAGATTGGCTTCCCCATCATGATAGGAAACCTTTTAGTCGCATCCCTGTATTTACTGTTCTGTCACTGTTTTCTTGAATTACATTGATGTTTGGAAAAGTCTAGAATGACAATTTTCTTTTGGCATTATTATGGTATTCAAAAAAAAATAACGCGTTTTCGATAAATTGCCTTCCTTCCACTTGACACCGCCAAAACGACACCACCGGTGGTGTCGTATGGAATCTCTAGTCCATAATGACACCACCAACTATTAGTAAGGTTATATACAAAGTTCTTTATATGAAAACACCAATTAAGTTCAAGCAGTTTCATTAAGGAGATCTCAAATGGTGGTTATCGTTTAACTATAGATAACTTAAAATAATGAATTGGGAACTGTTTGTCAAAAACACGCGTTTCTAGACATCACTAGGGTGGTGTCATATGGACTAGAGATTCCATACGACACCACCAGTGGTGTCGTTTTGGTGTTGTCAAGAGGAAGGAAAGATAAATTGAACTACATATCACAAGTTTACTTTAAAAAACTTTTTTAAGAAAAGATAAATTCGATTACGAGAAGGTTTTGCGTATACGTTTTTAAAAAAATCTTGAGTTTTTTTTTTTTTATGAATGAAAGTGTCAGTAGGGCGCTGATCGTTTTTTTTAAAATTCCTAACTCTCAACGCGCCAAAATAAACATGCATAACTACAATATTTTTGATATCAGTATTTTTATTAATATTTATTTATTTTTAATCACACCTATTTCTAAATTGTAATCTATACATACATATCTTATACCACGTATTCATTCGCTTTAATAACAAGAACATATTTTTTTTACTTACTTTTCATTATTTATTGCACCCGCGTCATTTCTTTTCACGACATTCGACTCCCACACACCGAGAGTAGTACCTGCCTGTGTCCCAGCAGTGGGAGCATTATAGGTGAATTACTTTTTTTTCTAGAGCATGCTGTCCCAACACTGGACAAATGGCCTCCTTAGTTTTTCCAAGAGCTCTTGTGCTCTACACACTATCCCCTTATTAATAAACGTGGACTAAAGTTACACCAAGGTTAATGCCTAAAAAATGTATGGTTAATCCAAGGATTATCCTGGTTGAACCTTTAGTCCACGTTTATTAATAAGGGGTAAAGGTTTATCGCTAAACGGAAACACAACTGCTAGAAGCAGTCAGTGTTTTGGAGTGTATTTTCTTCATTATCTAAGCCTTAATCACGAGTTTTCACTATTTTACTTTACAGCGTCTTTCCAGTATTTATAGCGTTTCTTGTATAGAAAAATGGAACTGATGGATGCGCCTCTGGTGTGCGAAGAAGGAACTAATTTTGTTTCCTGTTTGTCAATTTGAAAATGTCGAAGTTCTAGTTTACGTCTGAATAACTGAAAACTCATGATTAGGCCTCTGAATAAAAAAAAATGGCCCCTTATATTTTTTTTCCAAAAGATAATGTTCTAAATAAAACTATTCCGTATCAGGAGTAGTATAAAAATAAGGGTACAAAAAGTAATTGTGATGATGAATAAGTATTATGTGAAATATTGTTTAAATAAATTGTAATAAATGTGATTTAATAATGTTAATCATTTGTTTTCATTAAATAAAGTACTAGCGGACCGGTACGTGTGCTTCGCTACTTTGACAGCAAAATCCCCATTTTTCAGATTGCAAGTGGGATACGAACCCGCGTCTTTTGGATAGGTACTCCAGACGCCTTAACCAACTAGGCTATCGCAACCCACACCTGCAAGCTGAAATTCTCTATTCCTCATTTGAACGCTTTTCGGTAGCGTAGCGCCATCTCTTGGATTAGTGTTTAACTAACTTCCAGCCAACACGTTGACATTACAGCCAAATCAATGTTGTTCCATGAGATAGCGACTACCATACTTAACAATTATTTTAAACGCATTAACGCATGCGACGCGCATCGTAAAGAAAGAAAAAAAAAATTCTATCCTCAAAAATCATCTTTTTATCATTAGCAAAATGATCCGCCATTTATTGAATTCCTTTGTTCCAAAAAATGTAATAAATGAAGAACCGCTTGACCGATTTTGTGCAAACTTCACATAAACCATCTACTAAATGGTCCGAAAAAAGCCTAAACATTTGGTTTGGATAGGTGCAATGAGCCCGTTCTTAAGTTATAACATTACAACGAAAAGTGGCATTGATTTTTATACCGGGTAAAATTGAAATCATGGGCAATATTTTAATCTAAGGCTCTACTGACGATGCTGATTGCATATGCTAATAAAACGCAAATGAAAAATATTATTGATGCAATTATGGAAACCTTTAAAAATGTAGTATGTCACATTGCAAAGGCTTATTATTAAAAGTAATAAAAAAATCATTAACCCCAAAAGTCCTAAAGTATCAAAATTTTAAAGCGCAGTACACCGCGCGCGGTTCGAAAAGAAAACAAACATCAAATAATAATTTTTTTGTGTTCCCTAATACGATTAGTATCGTTAGTAATGCCCGAGTTTAAAGTATTGCTCATTAATAAAATTTCACCCTGTATATTAGAAGAAAAAGACTAGCTGAGAAAAGTTTGGAATCACTTACTCTGATTCGGAAACTTACTAGTTAAGAATAAGCCAACTAGGGAAGACAATAATATATAAAGACTTTCGGCTGGAGGCGACCTCGCGTCCGGCATTGGTAGAGCCATGAGGGACGAGACGGAAGGGGAAGCAGTCACCTCCTTCGGCGAAACAGTTATGCTAGCGAAGGATGAGGCGAAACGCGTGAGGGAGAGGACAGCCTCTGCCTCATAACACAGCCGCCGCGGAAGACGCCCACGGCAACGAACAAGTAACCGCCAACGTCGGATATATCCGACAATTTTTTTCGGACCATTTCCGTCGATGTCGTATATATCCGACTGAAATACCAACACTCGTTGAATGTGATTTTTTATTTAATTACGCTGTATTCTATCAAAAACGCGATTATATTAGGTACTTAAAAAGACAATAATTAAGTAATCATTTACAATTCAGTGCACTTTATAGTCTGGTAAATGAGTGCTCAAAAGGGGCATGTGGTTGGAAAAGTCGAAAGCAGAAAATCTGACTTTTGAAGTTTGTTTGGACTAGTTAGAAGATAAACATACTAAAAGTCCTGATCCCTCCGAGGTGAGCCCGGGGGAGGGGGGGGTAAAGAAGGTCCCGTTTTTTGGTTTTTTGCTTATATCTCGAAAACGATGCGTCGTATAAAATTTTGTTGTACTACATAATAATACCTCATAAAATTCTCTACAACTTTGCTTGTCACACTTTTTATCTATCTCCAATATTTTCATAGCTGTGAGCTCCGAAAAATGACCGATTTTCAAAAATGTGTTAAATTTTCTGTCTCGTTCTTTGTTTTCTTGTTTATATCTTGAAAACGGTGCGTCGCATGAAATTTAGTTGTACTAAAGAATAAAACCTCATAAAATTCTCTACATTTTTGCCTTTTACATTTTTTATCTATCTTCAATCACCTAGCTATGAGCTTCAAAAAAGTGGATTTCTTAAAATATGTTCTTCACTCTAACGTTTCTTATCACACATCGCTCTTTTATATTTTTTTTCTTAAAAACTAGACAACCGGACTATTTAACACTCCCGCCTCTTTGGACATGACGGTCCTGGTTGTGGTTCGTCAGGGTTCTCCTCTTCTTCTGTTGAATTATTTCAGAAGATGGAACGCAGGCTGCTACTTCTGCTTCATATACCTCGCCGTCGCGCGTCGTCGTCATCGTCGTGTTGCAACGAATGAATGCCACTTATGTTACTTCCATTGCAATTGTGACAAATAGTAGAGCATAGTATGGAGGCTTTCCTACACCCACATCTAGCCCTACTACAATAAGTGGTGCATCGGCAAAATATTAACTTTAGTATTTCTTCCGGTGCAGCTGGTTCTTTGATTTCAACAGGAAACAAAAGGTTGCTTTCAGTCCGTTCCCATCCCCATAGTTCAGGGGAAAGGTCTTGTCCAAGCCAAGCCAGGACCTGATGATAAGTACGGACAGAATGCTCCATCGCTGCTCCCTCAGTTGGTGGTAGGGAGGAAATGTTTGGTTTAACATTTGATACTGACTGGACGAAACGCTGGTACCGATAGTTATTAAGAGAAGTCTCCTACTCGCTCCATACCACCTTAAAAAGCATAACTTTCAATTTTTTCTTATGTCATCATGCGATGAAGAGGGGTTTAAAAACACTTCTGCGGCTTAACGGAATCCGGGACTTTTTAAGTAATTGTATAAGTCTTCCGCTGCAACAAATTGACGCTAGACGACCCACTACTTCTTCACCCCAATCATCTCCTCTTGCATACCCAGTCTCAATGCATGAGTCTTTAAAGGCTACGTTCCTAACAGAGTATACTGTCTGTCGTTTTTCTAAAGGTTTTTTCTTTTCAACTTTGAATGGACATGCACAAAAAAGGCATCGAGATTTGACGACAACTTTTGGTTTTGATGACCTCAAAGTATGAATCCCGGAGGGTCCAGCATACGGAGTATGTTTCCTTAGATCTGCTTTAATGCTGTCGGGTCTTGTGTATTCTTTCTGACAAGATGTGTGAACCCTTAGAAACTTCAAATCTTCAAGGTGTGGGCTCTTTTGATCATTTCTGAGTTTACTGGCACAAATCAGAGAATTTATCCCCTTTTGACCGATCTTGGAAAAATTTTCTCCACCTTGTTCCAGCATTTTACCACGAATAAAATACAGTTCTGTCATTTTGAAATCTTTGTTGTGACTGCTTCCCTACGTTATCGAGTGCACAGTCACAAAACTCAATAAGTCACGAACGAAATAGCAACATAAGCCCGTAGGCATCTTGATAGATATTATTGGGAGTTTTAGCCAGTTCGAAAGTAAACTGTTTCCGCCTTCACCGCGTGAATGTACTCCCAATTTATGTTATTTTTTAATAGCGTAAGTGAGAAATAATAAATAATTGTTACAATGTGCTATAGAGATAGAACACATTTTAAAAATCGCTCTTCGGAGCTCACAGCTATGCAACTATTGATGATAGATAAAAAGTAGGAAAGACAAAATTGTAGAAAGTTTTGCCAGCTTTTATAATACACTACAATATTATCCCATGTGGTGCATTGTTTTCGAGATATTATAAAAAATCTCAAAAACCGGTACAGACAATTATACACATTTTTGAAAAATCAATTTTTTTTTCACAGGTCATAGTTTCACAATAATATGAGATAAATAAAAAAAATATAGCAAAGTTGTAGAGAATTTTATCAGGTTTCAATCTCTAGAACAACTAAATTTCATGCGACGCATCGTTTTCAAGATATAAACAAGAAAACAAAGAACGAGACAGAAAATTTAACACATTTTTGAAAATCGGTCATTTTTCGGAGCTCACAACTATGAAAATATTGTAGATAGATAAAAAGTGTGACAAGCAAAGTTGTAGAGAATTTTATGAGGTTTTATTATGTAGTACAACAACATTTTATACGACGCATCGTTTTCGAGATATAAGCAAAAAACCAAAAAACGGGACCTTCTTTACCCCCCCCTCCCCCGGGCTCACCTCGGAGGGGTCAGGACTTTTAGTATGTTTATCTTCTAACTAGTCCAAACAAACTTCAAAAGTCAGATTTTCTGCTTTCGACTTTTCCAACCAAAATCATTCATTGCCCAGACTATTAGTCTTTAATTCCCATAACAGATTATGTAATTCGATGTAGATCAAAATCTCTGAAACTATTATATTTAGAAATTATCCTCAAAAAACAGGAAAATAAATGTGAAACACTGCATTTACTAAATATAATAATAGTACCTAAATACGCGCGAGTTGCGCACACTAGCCAATTTTACAAAACAATTAGTATTACGGTGCCAAACTAAACCACATGTATTTATTAATTATCCGTTTTGCGTATAATACCGGCAATGGGTTATTTTAAATTAATTTTAATTGTTTTCGTAACTAATTGTGAAGTTGGCGAATTTAGCAACACTGGTAAGGAGTTTTGTTTGATTTAAGATTAGGCAGGTTTAAAAGCATCAATAAACTGGAAATCCAATGTAATTAGCTCGTAAGCTAGAGGTTTAAAAAATAATGCTCACGTTTTTTTTTGCTTTTTTAAAGTCCATGGATATTTCATCATCATCATCAGCCTAAAATGTTCCCACTGCTGGGACACAGGCCTCCCTCTTGTGAGAGGGAGTGGGTCATAATCTAGATAGATGTCTAAATAGATGTCACATGTCATGTCTTCGAATTTTTGGTTCTAGGACATGCCGGTTTCCTCACGATGTTTTCTTTCACCGTTTTGAGAGCAGTGGTGATGAAATAAATTACACAAAGTACCTAATGTGCCGTGGTTCGAACCCACGACCTCGTAAGTCGGGACCGAAACATACCTCTTCTATATTTTAAGCATTACTATGCTAAAATCGATAAAAGTCTTTTATGTTTTGTCATTTTGTCTATTCTCGCGTCGACAAAACCCGTTTCTACGGCGCCATGCTACGGGAATTTCACTCCTCTTCTGCATACAATAAAAGTATAGGCAAATGGCTTTGTACAGTCGCCAGCACATTAAGCTACCACAATCTGTCAGATTTCTTTAAAAGAAATTCAACCTTATCACAAGAGTCGAAGGTTAAGGTTTGACTGGTAAAATCTGACAGATTCGGGTAGGTTGACCTGCTGGCGTCTGTACCTTCGTAGGTAATGTATATTTTCAGATAATCCTCCAATAATATTCAAAACCTCATCCTCAAATAAGTCACTGGACTACACTGTGATGGCGAATAAATCATTGGATTTTTATTTTGAAGATATGTCCATTCCTCGTGGTTGGTAAGCAAATATAAACCTTCATCTTACTTCTTTCTATGAAGAAGTAAGTTCTTATTAATCTTATTACTATCTTAATAACAAACAAAACGCGCTCAGACGCGCTTGCGAAAGCAGGACAAGTTGTAAGTTTGACATAAAAACAATTTCCCACGAAAAAAAACTACGAGTACATAATGTCATCATCATCATCAGCCCGAGGACGTCCACTGCTGAACATAGGCCTCCCCCTTAGACCGCCACGCCGAACGACAATTTTATTCACCAATTGCATCCATCCTCTGCCCGCGACCCTCACGATGTCGTCGGTCTGCCTACGCTGCGTTTTCAGGTCCGTGGTCGCCACTCGAGAACTTTTCTTCCCATTGGTTGTCAGTTCTACGAGCGATGTGGCCTGCCCATTGCCACTTCAACTTGCAAATTTTATGAGCTATGTCGGTGACTCTGGTTCTTCGCCGAATATCCATGTTCCGGATTTTGTCCGCAAAGAAACTCGGAGCACAGCTCTTTCCATTGCTTGTTGAGTGACTCTTAGTCTCTCTAAAAGGCCAGCACAGTCAAGGACCACGTTTCGGAGCCATATATCATCACTGGCAACACATACTGGTCAAACACCCTTGTCTTGAGACACTGTGGGATTCTCGATGAGAAGATATCACCACAGTATAGAAATCATACAGTAGGACGACGCCTTTGATCTCGGGTAAAATGCCGACATCGTCTAGACAGTTATGCATCGGCCAGGGTTGTCACAAGTAAAGAATATTTATGAAATTACTTATTTATTGCAGATCAACATGGATGGCAAAATTATAATGAAAACAATATTAAACACTTACATAATAATGAAAACAAGTTTTAACCCCCTCTTTACTGCATGTATTATTAAGAACTTGAATGAAAATAAAAAATGCAGATAAGACGTATATTAAGAGATTTAAAAATTGAACTGATGCATTTGATAAATAGTTACTATGTGACACTGACGACGTGGACTGCGTTTTTTTTTTTAATTTTAACCATGGACCTAAAAAAAAAGGCGGACGGAACTTCACTAAGAAACAAGTGAAGCACCAAAATGGCGGATGCTTTACTATGTGTGGGTTTCTAAAGGGATGCCAAATGAAGGAAAAAATTACCCATTTTCAAACAATATTTTAATAAGATCTCCCTTGAACTTAAGTTTAATTAAATTTTTTTTGTGACAGATACCTATTTTTAAAATAAAGGTAAAATAATTTAAGCACATTGGATATAAAATATTTACAACTCGTTTAATATTAATAAAGTTTTACAATCCCTTTTGGTTATTAAATTTTTTGTAGACTTGTCTTTTGCTATTGACACATCTAGAAATCCCTTCTAATTAACTTAAATGGTGAAAACGAATGTTTAAGTATTTTTCGCCTATAAATATTTAATTAAAGCTATTTTATGTTTCATTGCTACACGTCTACATTCCTATTCCATGTCTACACTCCCTTATTATTTTTATACAATCATTTTTCCATGCATCATTTGGCGTGGGGAAACTTGTAAAAATACAGAAGAATACAATAACGATAAATAGTAACAAAATATAAATCTCCCAATTTTAAAATAATTTGAACCTTGAAATAGTTGCAACACTGATTGATTTCGAGATGTTTATAAAATTTCTTGACGTAAAATCGAGAAATAAGCTTCAAAATGACATGTTTAACTATGAAAAGTGATCCCCTGGCTTTTTTAATTGAACTATTATGGTTTAGACAACTTTTTGCAACACATGACGGCATACTTTGATTTTTATTAGACAAAATAACACCGTATGAAACCGCGAGTGTCGTTCGAAGCGTAATGGCCGACGGCTGACTTACTATGGTGTGAATGTGTGTGTGCTGGCTTGTGTGGACAAGCGCACTGACTTACTATGGGTGCTTCAATTCTTTCTTAGTGAAGTTCCGTCCGCCTTTTTTTTTAGGTCCATGATTTTAACTTCCAAATAAATAAATATCATAAATATAATACAAATTAATAAATAATAAGTATATTCTAACCGAAAGGGTACTTACATACATGTGAAAAAAAAATTGCTACAGACTACCAAAATGAACAACTTTTACTATAGGACCAACTCGAGACAGATTTAAGTTATTTAGATGGCATTTCGTAACCAGCACCCCAATTTATCACGGAATTGGCGTAATACATTTAAATTGACGCCCGCCATCTTCGATTTCAAAAAGAATGACTTTTTCGTTACAAGCACCTCAATTAACCTCGAAATTGACACCCATATCAAATTCTAAAGAAAAAATGACGTCCGCCATCTTGGATTTCAAAAAGAATAGCTTTTTCGTAACAAGCACCCCATTAACCTCGAAATTGACACCCATATCAAATTCTAAGAAAAAAACGGCGTCCGCCATCTTGGATTTCAAAAAAAATGGCTTTTTCTTTACAAGCACCCCAATTAACCTCGAAATTGACACCCATATCAAATTCTAAGAAAAAAACGGCGTCCGCCATCTTGGATTTCAAAAAGAATGGCTTTTTCGTTACAAGCACCCCAATTAACCTCGAAATTGACACCCATATCAAATTCTA
Source organism: Agrotis segetum (assembly GCA_036375495.1). Taxonomy (NCBI): domain Eukaryota; kingdom Metazoa; phylum Arthropoda; class Insecta; order Lepidoptera; family Noctuidae; genus Agrotis; species Agrotis segetum. The sequence goes on from JAQSVV010000340.1 coordinate 1,409,201, forward strand.
AGGAAAAAACGGCGTCCGCCATCTTGGATTTCAAAAAGAATGGCTTTTTCGTTACAAGCACCCCAATTAACCTCGAAATTGACACCCATATCAAATTCTAAGAAAAAAACGGCGTCCGCCATCTTGGATTTCAAAAAGAATGGCTTTTTCGTTACAAGCACCCCAATTAACCTCGAAATTGACACCCATATCAAATTCTAAGGAAAAAATGACGTCCGCCATCTTGGATTACAAAAAGAATGGCTTTTTCGTAACAAGCACCTCAAATAACCTCGAAATTGACACACATATCAAATTATAAGAAAATGACCTCCGCCATCTTGGATTTCAAAAAGGATGGCTTTTTCGTTACAAGCACCCCAATTAACCTCGAAATTGACACCCATATCAAATTCTAAGAAAAAACGGCGTCCACCATCTTGGATTTCAAAAAGAATGGCTTTTTCGTTACAAGCATCCCAATTAACCTCGAAATTGACACCCATATCAAATTCTAAGGAAAAAATGACGTCCGCCATCTTGGATTACAAAAAGAATGGCTTTTTCGTAACAAGCACCCCAAATAACCTCGAAATTGACACACATATCAAATTATAAGAAAATGACCTCCGCCATCTTGGATTTCAAAAAGGATGGCTTTTTTGTAACAAGGACCCCTAATAAACTCAAAATTGATACCCGTACTTGGTAAATTAAAATACGTGCGCCATCTCGAAATTCACCCTTGGTAATTAATAAAAAAAGTCCACCATCTTGTCATGGGACATACAAATTATAACACAGTCATATAAATATAATATTAGTAGAATTCCCAAACAGATGCCCTGTGCAATAACCTATTAAAAAAAAAAAGGTTGCACTCCAGGAGTGCCGGTAGAAGTGAAAACTTTTTTGTTACTATGTTTTATTTTTAATTTGAATGACGTCTTACTCATTTTCGATCAGGGTCACGTGACCCTGACGCGAGTTTTAAATTTTTTACCCATTACAGAAAAAGTGTACAACGCCGCTAAAGAAGTTTTCACTTCAAAAAAGGCGTGCGCGGGTCGGCCATTTTAAATGAACAAATAAAAATAAATACGCACGTCACACGCGATAGCCCTGAATGATAGAGCCCAACATAGTAACATCATTTTGTTCCCAAGTTGGGCTCGGCTTACCCGCGTCTCACCTCTCACACCCCGCACGATTGCCCTGTCTAGACGTCTTCGTCGGACGACTGTAGGATTATTAGACTGTGATATCACGTAGCTTCCCAAACGCTGCGCATCCAAGTTGGATCCTTCGGGCGTCCTCTTTCTCGAAGTTGGACCTACCTAACTGAACAATCTGTCCAAGGTAAGTATAATGGTCTACAACTTCGAGAGTATCGCTCCCAACAACAACCGGTACGAGTGCCACATGGACATTCGACATGACTTTCGTCTTGTCCATGTTCATTTTAAGGCCGACTAGTTGGGAACGAGTATGTAATAATTTTGGTTACTGCACATTCGACCCAGTGTTTTTTCCTCTTGGGGATAGCAGAATAATCTATAAGTAAATCTATACATAATAAATAAAATTGAAGTGTCTGTTTGTAATATTGAAATAACTGTTTTTGCTACATGCATATGAATATTTATAATTATACGGTACATACACCAAAATATCATTTTTAACATTTTTGTCTGTCTGTCTGTTTATAATGGCTAATCTCTGAAATGGCTGGACCGATTTTGACGGGACTTTAATTGGCATTTAGCTGATGTGATAAGGAGTAAAAGCTACTAAAGGTCCGAAATCCACGCGAACGAAGTCGCGGGCACAGCTAGATAAATTATAAAATCCAGCACAAAACTACCGAAAACGGAGTCACAATGTGGGATCTGAACAGAAAGTACTAGAAGAACAGCCCCCCTAGACAAGTCGCAAACGATAATCGTTAACGCTCGGTTCTCCCCAATAGATTTTCAACCTTAAATCAAATCAAATCAAATCAAATCAAAAGCATTTAATTCAAGTTGACCATTTACAGGCACTTTTGAATTGTCAAAGACATAAAAAAATATAATTAAACACTACAAAGTTATGGTGCTACAGTCCCAGTCACAAGACATAAAAACTGTGAAAGTACCGTAGATGCCCGTTCCAAGAAGTAGATCTCTATGGAGAAGAACGGGCAAGAAACTCCATGGACACTCTTTTTAGATCGCCAAAATATTACAAATCCTTTGTTACATCATTCATTTTGAGATGGTGCACAATATATGAGAACGATGTAGCAAGTTAAAAGTGTCCACAGTAAAATAAAAAAAAAGACAATTCAGAAATAATTAAAATAAAAACCTTGGCAGCTAAGAGATGACCTGTCCCAACTGACAGCGCCCGTTCACGAACATGACACACGTATCAGCACCAATCAGCTCAACCATTTTGAAGGGAGCTAAATGATCCGACACACGTGCCACCATCAGCGAGACATTTAAGTGAGCATGACATTCTCTCAACCACCAGGGCAAAATCGAGTCAATACTAATTAGTACATGGTACTCACACATGTGCAATAAAATTATATAATACTAAGAAATTGAATCGATACAATGCAAAGATAATATTACAGTCTTCTGCAGCTTCCTCAATAATTATGCGAGCTACCTAATTAATAACCCTATTGTTGTGGAGCAGGACCAGCATTGAGCCAAGCATTTTTATCATTAATATAATCCTCCAACTTGTAATATGCTTGCCTACATAGTGTGCGTTTTATACATGATTTGAATTTTGTTTCATTCAGTTCTAATATGTGAGGAGGTATTTTATTGTAACATTTTAGACAGTACCCCATGAAAGATGTGTCAACTTTAGCTAACCTGAAACCTGGCTGAACTAATTGGCCCCTATTTCTAGTACTATAGTTGTGTCTATCGCCTCTTTTACTAAATAGATGCAGATTTTTTCTAACGTACATGATGTTTTCGTATATGTATTGACAAGGTACTGTCATGATGTTGATATCCTTAAACAATTCCCGTAGAGAATCGCGCCTACATAGATTATATATGGCTCTGATAGCTCTTTTCTGCAGAATAAATATGGACTCGATATCTGCAGCGCGTCCCCATAGTAAAATACCGTACGACATAATACTATGAAAATAACTAAAATAGACTAGCCTCGCGGTATCTATATCAGTAAGTTGGCGGATTTTTCTAACCGCGTATGCTGCTGAACTTAGCCGTCCTGCAAGAGATGTTAAATGAGGACTCCACTGTAGCCTTGAGTCAAGGGTGATTCCTAGGAAAACCGTTTTATCGACAAATTCTAGTTTCTCTTGGTTCAATACAATGTCACTATCATGACTTTTGACATTCGGCAGAGAAAATCTTATGCACTTTGTTTTCTTCCCATTGAATACTAAATTATTAGCAGTGAACCACTTTTGCACCTGCAGTAGGGCGCTATTTACGTCGTCAAGGTGTGTGGCACGTCTATTTATCTTAAATATCAAAGAAGTATCGTCAGCAAACAATACCATTTCAGGTTGATTTTTGAACAAATGGGGTAGATCGTTGATATAAACTAAAAAGAGGAAAGGACCTAATATGGAGCCTTGTGGTACGCCCATTTTTATCCGTATACCCTTTGAAGTGACACCATTTATTTGTACTTGTTGTTGTCTATCATTTAAATAAGATCTCACTAAATTAAGCGCGACTTTACTTAGGCCATAGTGCTCAAGTTTTAAGAGCAAGGTTTCATGATTTACACAATCAAATGCCTTCGAGAGATCACAGAAAATTCCTATGGCATCTTGAGCATCTTCCCACGCAGTATATATGTGTTTTAATAAGGTAACACCGGCGTCAGTTGTACAACGTCCTTTGGTGAAACCATACTGCTGCTCGTTTAATATTTTATTGATGTTAAAATGATTGAGCATCTGATCAAGCATAACTTTTTCAAACACCTTGCTGAAAACCGGCAACACGGATACAGGCCTATAATTGTTGGTGTCTTTACTATCTCCGGTTTTAAAAAGCGGTACTACTTTACTGTATTTCATTAGATCTGGGAAGACACCTTGATCCACACACAAATTAAATATCGAAGCTAAATACGGTGCTACAGTCTTAATAATTGAAGTACAAGCTTTGACAGACATACCCCATATATCTTCAGTTAATTTGATCTTGATTTGCTTGTAAGCTTTTATGACGGCGAAGGGGTTTATATGCTTAAATTTAAACTCATTTGGGCAGGCTGAAACGTTCGCTTTTAATAAGTCAATAGAAAGTAAGGGAGATGAATTTAAAGTTTCAGTTGTTTTAAGTGGGATACTGGTAAAGAAATTTACAAATTCTTCAGCAATTTCTTGATCTGAGCTTATGAGACCACGTGAGGTCTCTAGTACCAAATTGTTACTACGTTTTTTATTTCTGTTGGTTTCATTGTTTATTATTTTCCAAACTGTTTTTATCTTATTATCTGATGATTTAATCTTCTTGCTAATGAAGATGGATTTAGCCACCTTACAAGTGTTTTTGAAAATTTTGGAGTAAGTAGCAACATATCTATTAAATGTTTCCGAGTTAATAAAAGGCTTAAGGCCGTACAGCTCAAACAACCGTTCCCTACTTTTTCTAATACCTTGCGTTGCCCAGTCACTAAAAATAAACTTAGGGCCAACGGTTTTCATTTTAATTTTTAAAGTATTATCGAATGCGGTACGAACTGCTTCAAAAAAGTCTTTATACAATATGTTTACATTGTTTAAACTAAAAATATGGTCTGAAATATTTAAGCTATTAATTAGATTATTATTAAATCTATCTAAGTTGTTCGGTGTTATTTGTCTAGTTTGTATTTGAACTTTTTGTAATTGTGTATTGGACTCAAAGGTAACCGCTTGACCGCTGTGATCCGAAGGAAGGTAATTTACAATAGATTTATCTAAGCATTCACAATCACAAAAAACATTATCATTATTATTCCTTCTTCCTTATTCCTTCGAGTCTTTAGTTGAAAATTTATTGAAGATTTCATGGCGTTGTCGTTCGTTCCAGTCGCTAACGCTTAGAAATCCTAAATAGATTTTCAACTAAAGACTCGAAGGAATAAGGTTGAAAATCTATTGGGGAGAACCGAGCGTTAACGATAATCGTTTGCGACTTGTCTAGGGGGGCAGGTCCGGAACAGGTGTAGAATCAATCCCTTCCCTTCCTATTCCCTATTTAAATATCGACGTTCAAAATTGCCTCTTTGATGGCCTAATTGGAATAAAAGATTTGACTTTGACTTTGATCAATATCTTTTCGTGGGGAATCATTTTTGTGACAAACTTACAAGAACCCGACAAAATAATTGAAACCTCTTTCTTTTAAGGTGCTTAGATTTGGACAATCATGAGGAAATATTAGACAAAGGAGAAGTGCTATCAACTTTTCCAATCCATGTAAGTATCAGGGTATCAGGGACATTGTAATTAAGTATGATTAATTAATGTGATAAAAAAATTATTTAAGAGGAAACACCAAGGGCTGGAGAACTGAAAAATAGGTATTTGTAAAATCTATTGTGTTGCGCAGTGCCCACAACAGAGTTACAGAGCGCGATAGAGACAACTGCAGCTTGGACCGAAAATACAAATCAACGATTCGTAGTCCCCTGATTACTCCTCCAAAACTTAACCGATTTCACTACTTTTTTCTTTACAAAATAAAGAAAGGCATTGGCCGTGTTCCTATGTTTTCCTTTTTTTATATAATCTTGTAAAATTGTTTTCTGGATATTTGAACACAGCGGAAAAACTGGACATATCATATCTCTTTTAATAATTGATTTATGGAAAAAGAGAAAACATAGAGACATGCCAATTGTAACGCCAGATGTCGCCAGCGATGCCAGCCAAAGTCAGGCAAGCCTGCCTGCGCCAGCCAGCCAGCCAGCCAACGCCAACTGTCCAGCTCGCCACGTCACTGCCGTACCACGTGAGCCATCCCCGCCAAATTCTGAGCGGAGGGGGTGAAATAGCCGCCAGCCGGCGAGCTATATAAAAGCGAAGAGCAGTGATTTTGGTGTGTCTGTTTATAACGATAATTGTAAGGGAAAGCTCTGCCCAAATAAAAAGCGTAAATTAAGTATTTTTCTATTTATTTTCATCTTTGTCGTTTCAACTCAGAAGTGTGATAAAAAAAACCTACGTTAAAACGACGCTCTGCTACACATTAATCTCGACGGTCGTCTTATCTGGAGATAGTCTTATTAAGATTCTGCTTTGGTAAGCCAGACTTCTGAAAATAAAAACGAAGAAAGGCGATGCACACCACCCGCAAGGAAAATATTGAAGTCTCCTTGCACAAGAAGTTGAAAAATCATCAACAATGATCTGGATCACGAAGTGTCTACCCTCACGTCGGAAAGAACACCATGCCGCATCGTTTATTCCGTTAATGATCGAGTTTCAAGAAGCATTCTTCTCGCTACCAGCAACGCTTCTCTGTGGAAATGAAAGCTACCTCAAAGTCGTCAATAGCGGATCCAAGGACATCGCAGGCAGGAGGGATTCGTCATACTTCGCGCCGAGAGCTGCCAGGAATCATGCTTAAACAACCAGGTCAGTCATGCCATGCCATTAATGTTTGCAAAATGCCATTAGCCAAATGTGTTTTATATTTGAGTGCCTCGTGTGTCGATAAATAATCATAAAATGCCATTGGTGACCTTGACAAGACTAGGGTAAGCCTGATAAGCAAATCTGATTGTAATCAATTTATTAGTTTACTAGCTGTTGCCCGCGACATTGCACGCGCATATCCCGTTTATTCCCGTTCCCGTGGGAATATCCCGTTACCGTATAGCCTATAGCCTCCCTCGATAAATGAGCTATCTAACACTGAAAGAATTTTTCAAATCGGACCAGTAGGTCCTGAGATTAGTGCGTTCAAACAAACAAACTCTTCAGCTTTATAATGTACCTACTATAGTAAATAGTAATATGGTATATAGTATAGATATAATATTAGTATAGATTATCTCGGTATAAAACTGCTTTGCTAGCTATACTAGGGAGCTGGGAAGTTGGAATATACAGATTTAGTCCAAATGCGCATTAAGTACACGTAGGCCTTAGGAATAGATAAGCACATCACAAACAAGAGATTGTTAGAGTCAAAATTAATGAGCCATTGAGCCAGCAGGTATTATAAAAAGAACCCGAATTGATGTATGCCTCTCCTATTGTTTAGTTATGAGGAAGAACGGAGATAGTTGCCTATGTGTCGATAACAGAGCCTTAAATGCATTAATTGTCCGCGATAGATAACCATTTTAATATAATATCGATAAGCAAACTAAATTATCTGGTAAGAAGTACCTACTTCACCAGTCTGAATGTAGTCCAAGGGTACCCATAAACTCAGCATCCATCCTAAAGATACATTTAGCGCTCCCTCAGTTTTTATGCGCTGAATTAACAAGTTCGTAGATAGTTTAGTAATTTCAAAGTAAATTATCAAATAAAAGTAACTCCAATAATGTCGTCAAATGTTCGGGGTCAAACGCAGAATTTTTATTTAATTATGTACATGTGGGTAAATGTAAATTTTTACAAAACAGGATTTCTTATTTAGCTGAGTTATTTAGTGATGAATTATTATGTTCATGGCATTGAACCGGGTGAATTTAAGTTTGCAACTGTGTCTCAATTTCCCGTTCTGAGTAACATACACAAAGTGCGTCAGTTCATTGGACTATGTAGCTACTTTAGGAAGTTCATCCATAATTTTGCAATAATGGCTCGTCCACTAACGGAACTATAAAAAAAAAAAAAAAAAAAAATGAGATGTGGGTATGGTATAAAATCTTAGTTTTGCCAATAGAAATTCACACGGATGCATGCAAGTTACCCATAGCAAGTATTATTTTACTAATACGGATAGGCGGTAGTTTGAGCTCTGTCTTGTATTTTAGTTGCGTTACAAGTCAAAAAAAAAAGTGTTTTTCACAGCGTTATTACGAAGTTTTGGAATCTGTGTTGTGTAAAAATGTCCGTGTAATTACGGATTGTAGTGCAGTTCGCGATACAATGACTAACGTGATCTTATTGCACGCATTGCCTACTGGTGACTTTCAATTCGAGACTTTAAAATTGCCGTTGACTATTTTATAGACCAGGTAAGCGCTTAGAGCATATCAACGCCTTGAGCAGGAATCCGATAGATGCCGTTAATGTGTTCCTTTTAAAAGTAAACTGTTGGTTTCGAATAGTGCAACGTATATTGATCTATTGTAAAGTGGGTGCACAGATAGTGATACTGTAAATAATTATGGGCTGTCTCGTAAAACGCTTTACGATAACCGATCAGTTGTGCCAAATTTCGCGCGTAGAAAATATTTCAAATGCATCAAAACGATGGCCATTACATATAGGAAATATGTGACGTCGTGTTTACATTGTGCGTACGATAAAAGAGAATACGGTTGAAAAGAAGGCAAATTACATCGAATCCCTAAACCTATTAAACCAATGAAAATGGTAGACATCGATAATTTGAGCCCTTTTGAGCAAAATTAAAAAGGGGTGCCAATAAGTGTTAGTTTTGACAAATTCTTTCTCTAAATTCGTTGTTTCTGAGCCTACACGTATTGTCAATTCTGTAAAGACAATTACCGTCTTATTACAAAATAAAAGAGCGCAAAAAAAAGGGTTTAACTAAAAACCCAGGATTGAATCTCTTAAAACGGGTTGCACAAACGTTATTACATGTCGTGGTTTTGTGATAAACCATGGTCTAACAGTAGTAGCTGTCAAATGTGTGTGAAAGTTTCTGATAGTAACTTTTTCATTGTGTTGTTGTTTTTATGTTAATTTCAGCCAAAATGTATTTAAAAATTGTAGATTTAATTGTTTAGACAATGGTTCAAAAAAAAAACGGCACTAGGTCAGGTCAAGGTTTAATATATGTTTTGTATACGGAGAAATTTAAACCGCGGTTCCGCAGATAAGCCTGAACTTGGTAGTCCAGGTTTAAACTAAGGTTTATTCAGTTTTTGTGATTATTAGAGTTTAAACGCATTTCTAGTTTACTTAGTTTCCCAGATCACGTAGTTTCTGTCCATGGTAAGGCCTTTACCAGTAGATACTTTAAGAAGTTCGCAACAGAAAAACAGTTAAAGATAAAGATATTTTATTTGTTCAAAACATGCGTTTACACACAAATTAAGCATGCAAGTTCTTATAATTTAGTTTGTCCGTACATGTTTTACCTGGTGAGGTTCACAAATTTTGCTTTTTTTTACAATTTACTAGATAAATTACAAGTTTGTCTATTGTTGTACGTGTATAGTTAAATACATGTTAACAGCTATTGCGTGGCCTAGGTGTAATGGGCAGGTAGAACGCTCTAATTGCACAATTCTCGATGCGTTGAGAGCCACGGAACCTAGCGAGGCCTCTCTTATTTGGGACAATAGTTTACCAAAGTCATATGGAGTATTAATAATACTGTTAATGATTTAGCAGGCTATAATTTATACGAGTTAATGTTTGCTCGTGTAGGTAGATCTGAATGTGATGTTTCCATCCCTAGTTGGTTTATGAGACAGTGCGATCTAGACGCAATAGGGCTATATTATAATCGAATTTGAACAGCTAGCAAGAAAATGAAACGTAACTGCGATAAAAGGCGTAAAAATAGTATAATTTACAAAAAAAGCGATTAGCTATGTACAGTTAGTAAGTACGTACTTTGTTGCCAGGCTCAAACTCCTTGCTGCAATAAGGTTAATTCCAGTCCGTGGTTAATTCTAAGTTAGATGATCTATATTCTGGTCCATGTGTTATTGCCTAAGGATTTAGGTAATATATAATAGCTGTAATATATAGGTAAATGTCTTAGAGGATACAAGAAGTTCACAGGCCCAATATGCGCTGATTTATTACGACCATATCGTAGCATTGCTTTTATACCCGATAGCGCCAGTAGTGTGAATCAACAGTAGGAAAACGAAGATCTCGTAGATCTCCTAGACAGCTAAATTATAGTCCATGTTATCGATATGCCATTTGCTCTGAGCTGACTTGTAATCACTGTTTTGTTGTTCCCATTGCGGGAGCAATTGTTCCAGGATGGCCGATTGTAACGCCAGATGTCGCCAGCGATGCCAGCCAAAGTCAGGCAAGCCTGCCTGCGCCAGCCAGCCAGCCAGCCAACGCCAACTGTCCAGCTCGCCACGTCACTGCCGTACCACGTGAGCCATCCCCGCCAAATTCTGAGCGGAGGGGGTGAAATAGCCGCCAGCCGGCGAGCTATATAAAAGCGAAGAGCAGTGATTTTGGTGTGTCTGTTTATAACGATAATTGTAAGGGAAAGCTCTGCCCAAATAAAAAGCGTAAATTAAGTATTTTTCTATTTATTTTCATCTTTGTCGTTTCACAATAGTGGTCATAGATTTTTCCTCTACTGGCGTTATCCAGAGAGAAAACAGGTAAGGATGCGTGCTATGGCTGCGTGCTGTGGCTGTGTGCTATGGCTGCGTGCTATGGCTGCGTGCTATGGATGCGTGCTACGGTCCGTCGACGTTTTCCAACATTTACTAAATTTAATTTAGTTGTAAAATACCACAGATGAGTCATTTTTGTCATTTAACTGAACCAATTTAGGGATTTGTCAAATCACTAGAAGCGATTTTCGACCTTATTGACATTTAAAATTTAGTTTGTTTTTCTCACATTCTCGTTCGCCAACATTGCTCCTTCATTAAAATCAGGTGTTCGCATAAATGTCAATAAAGTCGAAAATCGTTTGAAGGTTGAAAAACATTTGCTTAATGATAGCAAGATAAAAAAACAGGTGCAAGCGATTATCGACCTTATCGACATTTAAAATTTAGTTTGTTTTCTCAAGCTTCCTTGTGGCGGCGCATCTTTGTAGCGTAGCTACCCTTTGACAGCGCATCTTCGTAGCGCAGCTACCCATCTCCATAGCACATTTTACTCGCACAGGTACATAGCGTAGCATCGGTGGAAAAGGTCACACAGTTTCGTAACTCAGCTTTCACATCTTCGTAGCACAGCTACATAGCGCATCTCTGGTGGAAAAGCAGCCTAAGGGTGGGAGATTAACCGTATCCTGCATCCAAGCCTGGATTATTGTCTTACAGAATTAAATCTATAAATAGTAAATTGTTATCCTAGGCTTTTTTTTTGTGGCAGGAGGGGAAATCCGGTCGGACTTACACCCATACTACTACTCCTATTCTAAGACTTTTTTTTTTGTTATTATATTTTGCTTTTAATTGGCTGTCTGTCCTACACATTGTTTTTAATCTGCTTGTTTTAGCTGCAAGTCTTCCATGCTTTATAAATAAATAAATTATTATTAACTATTATACTCCCTAACTACACGCTACATAGGTACTTATAGTGCTGACTATTACTACACCAACTACATTATACACTCACTACACTAGGCTATCTTATTCTTAGATCTATGTCAGGGTTGATCCGTGGGCACGCCGCAATTGCGGCGGTAAGACCCCTCTTTGAGGAGTGGCTGGAGAGAAGTCATGGCGTCCTGACCTACCGCTTGACGCAGGTCCTCACCGGACACGGAAGTTTCGGGAGGTACCTGTGTCTGATGCGAAAGGAGGAGACGCCTGGGTGTCACCACTGCGAAGATCGCCCGGAGGACACGGTGGAGCATACGGTGCAAGACTGCCCAGCTTGGGCGGAGCACCGACGTGTCCTCACGGCTGCGATAGGCGGAGACCTCTCGCGCCCAGCATTTATCATTTTTTACTCATTTGATGAATTTACCACGCTAAAAAAAAAAAAAAAAAAAAAAAAGGGTTGATCCGTGGGCTTTTGCCACTTTGTCCACCACCATTTCCGCAAAAGCCATTTATCTTAGGGTTATCCTATTTATTTATTTATTTATTTATTTATTTGCAAAAATGTAGGTACAATCAAGATCTTAACACTAATGTGGTCCAATTACATTTTACCATTACATATGGTGTGCAAATATGTCATAATATTACAATTTATTTCAGTTTAAATTATACCTGTATATCTGTTCATTCGTACATGCATTAATTAAAGTCAAAGAAAAATAAATAGAATGTCAGATTATTTGAGAAATACAAAGTCATAGTAATTAATAATTATAATGTCAGGATTCAATAATATTTTACAATACATTCAATGAATTAATAATTATCATTTTATTTGGAGTGCCCTTCTGTACGATATGACATAAATTCTTCTAAATCATAAAAACAATTTTCTCTTAACCACTGTATTAACTTTCTTTTAAACATAGGTAAAGGTAAATCTTTGAATACGTCTGGTAATTTATTATACACCTTTATAGCCATTATGCTAGAGTTTCTTTTATGCAACGCTAGTCTACATGGAGGTACGCGGAGCATATGTTTATGTTTGGCTTTATTTCTAGGAGCTACATTTCTATCTATAACATCCTTATGCTTCGTAAAATAATCTGGATTTTTTTTCACCAGTAGGCATAATTCTTTAATATACATGCACGGTAAAGGCAAAATATTAAATTTTTTGAATAAGGGCTTACAGCTATCGGTATACCAGGCACCACAGATTGCACGCACACATTTTTTTTGAACTCTGAACGCCCTTATGATATCCACCGAATTGCCCCACATTACAAGTCCATATGCAAGTACTGACGAAACGTATCCATGATATGCGCAAAGAGCAGCTTCTGTTGATACTGTGATTCTTACTCTTTTTAATGCATAGACAAAACGATCGAGCCTGTCACAAACGTAATCGACATGCTTCTTCCAGTCACAATTTTGATCTACTTGTATACCAAGAAATTTAGTGCTTTCTACTCGTTCTACAATAGTGTCATTGTATTTAACATTAAGTAGCAATGGTTTTTTTTTTGTTGTTTGGAATTGAATCATCTTAGTTTTTTCCATGTTAATTTTCAGGTTATTATATTGTAACCATTGTATGATGTCGTGTAGAGCTTTGTTTATTTCTTGTTCATATGTACTCTCGTTGTCACATTTCACAATGAGAGTTGTGTCATCAGCAAATAAGATTGTATCATGACGGGTGCAGTTTGGGATATCATTCACAAACATGTTGAACAAAAACGGTCCTATAACGGTGCCCTGAGGAACACCAAAATTGTTTTGCAGAAACTCACTCCTTAAAACCACATTTTTATTATTTATTATATTAGATATTTCCACACATTGCTTTCTGCCCCTTAAATAGTCTCTTAACCAGTCGTTCGCTTTACCCCTTATTCCATATTTTTCTAACTTGTACAACAGTAAATTGTGGTCTACAAAGTCGAAAGCTTTGCTCATGTCTAAAAATATCGCCACAACTGGTATGCCATCGTTTATAGCCTTAGTCACAACTTTCATCAAGTTGAAACATGCCAGCGAGGTAGTGCTATCTTGCCTAAATCCAAATTGCTCATTATTAAGAAGATTTTGACTTGTTGCAAATTCTTGAAGTCGCTTGAGCATCACTTTCTCGAACACTTTCGATAAGATTGGGATCAACGTTACAGGCCTATAATTATTCATGTCCGATCTTTCACCCTTTTTAAAAAGTGGCTTAACTATTGATGTTTTTAGAATACTTGGAAAAGCACCTTCCTCAAAGGACAAGTTTATTAAGTAGCTCAGTGGTTTACATATATATGGAGCACTTATTTTTACTACTTTTGTTGTGATGTCATCACTTCCCACCGCATTCGTGTCGTTTAAATTTTTAATGACTCTAAATATTTCCATAGCGTCAGTTGGTTTAAGGAATATCGTCTGTGCATTACATGTCTCAATAGTTTTGTTTATGTTGTACCAATCATGCTTGAAGTCGTTATTGTTTGTCAGCTTTATAAAAAATTCATTAAATTTGTCACTTATTTTTTTAGGGTCTTCATATGTCTGATTATTTTCAATTATTCTGTCAATGTTAGTTTTTGAGTTAATGTCATTAATATGTTCGTTAATAACTTCCCACGTGGCTTTGCATTTGTTTTTATTATTATCAATGTATTTCTTACTCTGAAGCTGTCGAGAGTTATGTATGCACTTTTTAAGTATAGAACTGTAGGATTTGTATTTATTATTCAGTTTTTTTCGGTTCGTTTTATTGTATTGTTGGCTAAGATAGAGATACCTCTTCCTTGTACAAGATATTCTAATACCTCTCGTTAACCATTTAGAGTTCCCTTTTTTATTGGATTGCTTAATGGTCTTCACAGGGAAGCATAGGTCGAAAAATAATTTAAATAGATTATGAAATTCAGTGAAAGAGTCTTCTAAGTTATTAATTTCATAAACGGTTGAGAAACTAAGAGCCGAGATGCAACTACAAAACTTGCCCATATTTTCGGTACTATAATCTCTGACACTTTGATACCAGCTGTGTACTTCATAGGATGGATTTGTTTTCAGTGATAGCGTTTGTCCTGTTTCGTGGTCAGACAAGGCTAGATGATGTACCTCCGCTTTAACTTTTTTGATGTTGCTTGCTATCTGGTCTAGACATGCTGACTGTCTCGTTGGCGTTTTAATGTGCAATTCTATATTGAAATTTTTTAATATAGACTTTAATTCTTCGCTATGCTTGTTGGGTTTTAAGATGTCCAAGTTCCAGTCCCCACAAAGAATAATTTTTGCGCGTTTTTTGGTAAGTCTTGTTAGTAACTGTTCCAATTTATCAAGAAAGAAATTTGGACTGCTACTTGGAGTCCGATATAAACAAATAATAACAATTCCATTAATTTCCACACCACAACATTCAAAATTAAACCTACATGTCAAGTCATTCATATTAGTTAAATGTTTGTATTTTAATTTATTATTCAACATTATACATACCCCTCCTCGTTTAGTGTCACGTGAATAGGATGCAACTAATTTAAAACCTGGAATTTTCAGAAACGTCTCAGTACCATTTTTCATGAAAGTTTCTGTCAAACACACAACATCTATTTTTAACCCGTTTTGAGACAAGTCATGAATTGCAAATGTTAATTCTTCCGTTTTACTTATTACCCCGGCAATGTTCTGGTGCAATATTCTAAAATTGTATTCTGGTTTAGGAACGAAAACATTTAGATTGTAATAATAGTGAGTCAGATGGTGCCGTTTTTTTAAAATAATACGGTATGGTTCCCTTTTTGTGAGTTTCGGTGGTTATCACATCCCGATTGCTCAATGATGCGTTATTTGCATTGGCTTTCATACATTTAAGCTTTAGATTTATAATACGGTTAAAATAAAATGGAATTGTGCCCTTTTTAAGAAACGCCTCTGTTGTGCATTCTGTTTTACCCTTCCGCCTTATTAACCTGCAATTTTTATAACATAGAAATGTTTTGTCGTAGTAATTTGAGTCAATCTTAAAGTTAATTTGTTTACATGCATCTAACAAATAATAATATTTATTATATGAGTACTCATTTCTCAAATTAATAAATGAGCAGTTTTTAAAGTTGGCACATATATTTTCAATGTTATTATTTAGCATGTTTTCATTTAAGTATCTGTTCTGTAAGACATTGAAAACTAGTATTTTTGTTTTTCTGTGGGATTTCAACAATGATATTAATTCTATGATTACTTTATTGGGATTAGAATCATTCTCCCCAATGCATACAACCATAATGTTATCTTCTGAATCTAATATTTTATCGATAGGTTTAAGAATTTCTTCTGCGGTTGCATATGGTTTCGTATAAGAGAAAATATTATAATCCCTGTACTGCGTATTTTTCCTGGATTCAATAAGTTTTGATGCCAGACCTGTAAATTGTTGTCCTCCAAATATGAATAAATGGGATTTTGTTTCATTTCCTCTGGTTGCAGCTATTTGTGGCGTTTTGTTTACTATGTTGTCCTGCAAATTATGTACAGCGCCATCTGTTTTGCATACATCGTACCGGCTCGAATTGCTGTTGAGTTCGACTAGTGATCCATTCTCACTCATATTACGTGCAGCGCCATCTTTTGTGATTTCATCGCACTGCTTTGTTTCTAGATCAATGAAACTCGTTTCTAGATTATTTTTGATGACACTTAAATTGAGTGCCTGACTTCTTTTTTTCTTTGTTGTTGAGTGTTTTTTTGTGCTATTACTTTGGCTGCTGCATAGGCTTTTTAGTTGGACAATGAAGTTTTGTTGCTCCAATGTTTGTTTTTTCAAAGTGCCGTTTTCCATGATTAAGTTCTCAATTTCGACATGGGCCGTATTTAATTGCCTTCTCAATTGTTCAATATCTCCATTCAGTCTTTCACACTCCTCACAAGATAAGGTAGTAGTCTGTGGTAAACTTTTTGCTACATATTCAGAATTAGCTGAGTCAAACGATGACGTCGGAGAATTGATTACTGTTTTATTTCTTCTCGTAGTTATGTTCTGGAAATCCATCTTTTGTTTCAAAATTTGCAAAACAAGTTTCAAAAATAAAAATCTCAAAAAAAAAAAAAAAAAAACAGACAGTTTTCCCCAGTCGTGATTCGAACCCACGTTTGTTGACACCGGACGCCGCTGTCTTACTTTGTAAGCCACTGTGAATCACGAAGTAACAGTCGAAAATTGCGGGCTATTTGTTTGACAAAGTAATTAGCGTTATGACACTGTATTAGTAATGAAAAACCGTTAGGGCTATTTGAATTTAAGTTCAAAAGTTCAAAGTCCGTTTCTTTGTTTGTTTTGATAGATCACATTTGTTAGTGATTATTAATGTTTATTCACTTCTGTTGCACTTTTATTGTTTCACTCCTATTTATTAATGTTCTTTTGCACTTTGAGCACTGTACAGACGGTCAATATAGTATCAATCTGAATGTAAACACTGCTTGTGGTCACTGACCTTTTCAACTTGTTTATTAGCACTTTTCACTTAAACTAGTCAACGCGCACTCTGATAATGTTATCATTTTATCAGTGCGTAAACTAGAACAAACTTTCGTGGCTCACACACACGACGCTCACAGTGATATTTTTTAAATATCACTGTGAACCTAGGGTTGGAAGTACTTATCTTATTTAGTTTGGAGCATAGTGAGGGCGCCAATTTTTTATCGGGAGGTAAAACATCCTGTGCTCTTCATTAGGAATACAAAGAAAGTAAAAAAGAAAGAAAAAAATTATTATTAAATTAGCTAAAAATATTATATTTCGATTTTACATCGCGCTGTAATTTATTTTGGTTTCCTAAGGCCTCTGCCAGCCAGGGGCTTACAACTAAATTACTACAAACTAAGTGACCAGACGCTAAGGGCACGCCCTGTGGGGTACGAACCTCGGCTTAGGGCGTCGCTGTGGGAGGACAGCAGGGGTCAGGCTGGATGCGAATGATAATTATAATTATTTAGGGTAATTAAAAACTACTGACTTAGCATCTTGGGCTGGCTTGAGCAAGGGTAGGGTAATTACGACTGCATCATTATCATCATCAGCCTATCGTTCCCACTGCTGGGACACAGACCTCCTCTCTGCGAGAGGGAGTGGGCCATAATCCACTACGCGGGCCTAGTCCGTAGACATGCGGGTTTCCTCATGATGTTTTCCTTCACCGTTTTGAACGCAGTGGTGACTTTACACAAAGTAATGCGCCTGGCTGGGTTCGAGCCTACAACTCGTAAGTCGAGGCCGATACCACTGGAACTGTATAATAAAATTATGCTTGTTGTTTTGTTCATTATTTATAGTAAGTAATTAAAAAAACCCTTTTCAGTTCAACAAAGTAACCTATAAAATGAGTACCCATTGGAAATGCAACGTAATTGAAAACAAAAGTTCTGAAAATAATGAAATGACGAAGATTCAGTCATTTTATTTCACTCTTCACGTTAAAGGCGCAAGTAAGTAATCTTTTTTTTAGCGTGGTACAATCATCAAATGAGTCCTCCCACCTAGGGCACCGCGGGAGGGACTGTCAAACTCGTACTGAATGAAATCCACGGTGTCCTTCAATAGCCCTTTACGTTCCGGGGTCACGATAATGAGATAAGTCCCACGACATCCGGCAGGCAAGTAAGTAATCTTAGAGTAAGTTTTTCGTGTTATTTTTTGGCGATCGTTCAATAGCTTTACGTTCCGGGGTCACGGTACCTACCTAATGAGGTAAGTCCCGCGACCCCAGTCTTTGGCCCTCTAAAGGTGCCCCGTCATATACCGTACTAAAAATGACAGCCACACAGGCCGATCTCTCGGGTTAAGCCGCACTTACCGTGGTTGGTCTGTGGATGGGTGACGATCTGTCATAGCGAGTTTCCTCTGTACCTCGGAAAGCACGCAAAGCCGTTGGTCCCGGCTGTCATTTGTAGATCTTTGACAGTCGTTACTTTTAGTTAGAAGCTCTAAAAGTCTGACTAACCAGTCTTACCATGAGGTATCGTATTACCCAGTTACTCGATTGTGGAAGTTTAATTGGCAGTCGCTCCATGTAAAATACTGATATTCAGCTGCATCTGGTTCGACTGGATGCCGACCACAATATACAGGGTGGAATTTTGTAATGCCACCTGGAGGGAAAGTACTCTTAATACTGCAGATAGAAAATTTTACTCAAAGGAAACATTCCTTTATTTTTGAATAGAAAGCTGATGAGTAAAAGTTGATGGGCAACTCGCTGTCAGATGGACCATGCCCGGGTCGATGGCGCGATGTATTCCACACGCGCCTCAAAGAGCGTCAGCAAGATGACGCCCCCCCCCCCCCCCCTCTAGAGGGCCAAAGCCAGCCGGTGTCGCGGGACTGGAACCGGAACCGTAAAGGGCTATTGCAGGACACGTGGATTTTAGTCAGTACAAGTCTGAAAGTCCCTCCCGAAGATGACCTGTACTTTTATTGCATCGATCGTTAGGATCAATTATGATGAAATCTCTCTAAAAAACATGATAAATTAAATAAAGGGAAAACCAGAAAATCTTAAATTAATTGAATTATTTACAAACGGTTCGATGGTAAGCGAAGATGTGGTCGACGATAAAGCACGCTTGCAAGTAACCCGTAAAACCTGTAAATACAGATGCAAGAAATTCCACTCCTTAGCTGTGCGTACAATAAACTATTCTGCTACTGTTTTTCAGAATCAGTAGAAGTTACGGTGAATAGCAAAGAAATGACGTTCAATGACGCTGATCTCTTGGTTCCGTATGATGGAGACGCCATTTTCTTCTACGAAGACGGCATGCAAGTGCAAATAGTCTGCAAGAACCGGTACAGCACAGGCACTGTGCATATCCAATACATAAAGAAAGGTAATAATCAAAATTATAATCCAGTATCAGATCAGTCAACGACGATATAATACTAGACTCGTAATAACAGGGAACCGATGTATGTCAACACATTAGGCAAAAAAGTCTTATATCCGTCTCATTTCGACCACTCCTGTGACCCGTAAACATACGTTGAGACAGAACAGACCTTGAGCACATATTACATATAACGCACTCCATACAAAATGTTCAATACCTACCGCTTAAATAGCCTACACTTTCAAGTCGATAGACGCTGCGAACGAAAATGTGCCTTAACCATACAGACGTAAAGTAAATTTCGCTTTGAAGATGCGCGCCGCACTGTGGGCTGAAATCAGCGTTTCATAGACATTCAAATCATTTTCTTGAAAGTGTGGTTTTTTTTCATATGGAATGATAGAGGAGACTAATTACATGCCTAAAAAGATATTTTTCTTGAAATGGGTACGTAAATGGAAGTGTGAGAATTTTTTCTTTAAAAATTTGTATGGAGACAACAATAAAAAATAAGATAACTCTGCTATCGCACAATTGGCCCTAATTCCCTTCTAGGAGATTAATCCTTGAATTATTATGGATTTTTTGACATACTCGGTATCACGGCCTCAGGTGCGCTTTTTTTTTTTAAAAATGATTATATATTTTTTATTTTTTTATTTTATTTTAGTGGCAATTTCTTTGGACCAATTTGGCTTAACATACATGAATATGATCGGAACAATTAACTACAACAGTTTTATAAAAAAAAACCAGTCATACCAATAAAATAATTTAAATTTTAGATTTATGTGTCAATTTTGGTGGACTAGTTTTGATTTAAGTCAGGAATCCAAATAATTATTAAATTAACACAAAAACGAGGTATTTAAAAAAATGTATTTATTAATTTATCACAAAGAAAAATAAAAAAATCTTCAAAATAAACAAAAATGAAATGAAAATTATAAACAATGAAATATACAAAATACAACAAGAGTTACAAAAGTAATAAAGTTCATCAGTCATCCATCAATATCATTATCTGAGTCTAACTCAGAGTCAGATTCTATCTGGGAAACGTTTACAACCTCTAAGTCAGAAGAATCAGATTCAGCTAGCTCCAGCAGAGTTAATGTTTCTTCGAAAAATATTTTCTTTTTTTTCGCATCCATCGTGGGTCTTACTGATGAAATAAGTGGATCAGATGAAAGAAGAAGAAAATTCAAAATATCTTCGTTGGAATTCGCTCTGCTTTTCTTCCGAGAGTGGTGCTCTCGGAACCTCCTGAAATCTTTGTTACGAGCTTCCGATGCCTCTTCAGAAAGCTTTCCGATGGGTACAATTTTATTCTGGTTAATGATTTCAGATCCATGAAGCAGTACTTTGTGTACTGTTGAAGACATATAGTACCAATTATATAATGCCACATATCTTTCAGCAGTCTTGTAAGTAAAGTAAGTTTACCGTCAAAATATAAAAGACGAATTGTCAATCAAAGAGGAAGACTTTATTAAGTCGACAAAAATTATACGTCGACGTAAACTAGATAACGGTCGCAAGTGGGTAGGCATTGAGATCGACGCCGCCATACGACAGCATTTAGTTAATACCAAACAGAAGCTTTTTATTGACTTCGCGACTTGTCGGTTTTTTGATGATGTCGATGTAGTACGTTGTCTGCATTGTCAGCAGTTCGGTCACGTAAAAAAATACTGCGTTAATAAATCGCCTACCTGTGCTAATTGTTCTGAAGCACATGAAACAAAAGAATGCCCGCATAAGGATAACTCTGATTTTACACCAGTATGTGTGGCGTGTAAACGTTTTAAAAAACCGTTTGACCATCGGTGCGGTTCTCAACAGTGTACCACCTATAAAGTTAGGCTCGAACAGTTAATACTCAACACTAACTACTAATATAATGGATGGTTTAAAAATAGGTCAATTAAATCTCCATAACGACAGAGTGGCGACTTCTGAATTGGACAAATTAATTATCGATTATAACTTAGACATTGTACTGATTCAAGAACAATACCAAAACACGAGCTTACGTCACAGGGTAGTTCAGTTGGATAACAAGGCACGAGCCGGAATTTACGTGTCGCGTTCTTGTAACTTTACAGTAACGTCTTTGCGTAACCTCATGACGCCTCACTGTGCAGTTGCGGAAGTCTCATCCGCTACTTTTAAAGTTTACATTGTGAGCTGTTATTTTCAATATTCAGACCCTGTTGCTCCTCACATACATAACCTCCGTCACGTCTTGCGGTCACTCGCGGGCTGCAAAGTAATCGTAGGCGCAGACGTTAATGCGTCTTCGTCCTTGTGGTATGGCAATGTCCGGTCCACGGACTACGAACGGCGCTGCGCTGTAGAAGACTTCATTGCTGAAATGAATCTAACAATTCATAACACCCCCGATGCACCACCTACTTTTTGCAGCCCAATGGGCGAATCTTGTATTGACGTCACACTTTCTAGTGCCGACGTACAGCTGGATAGGTGGCGTGTCCTACCGGACGCGTCTTGTAGTGATCATCGCTTGATCGTGTACGAGTTTGTTCCGGTTTTTATTCAGGGTTCCTCACATGTCATTGGTAACTTTAGGTACAAAAGTAAAGGCGCTAATTGGGAATTCTTTAGATCACTTTTTGCGTGTCATGCCAAAGAGTTCACTCGCGATGGGCTGTCAGCTGAAGAAAGTGCTGAAATTATGTCAGACACCTTCACGTACTGTGCTGACATTGCCATTGGTCGCGGATCTATGACCAATATACGTAGATGTGACTGGTGGTGTGACTACCTAACCGAACAGCGTAAAACTTATCGACGGGCGCGTAAACATCTTAACAAGCTTAAAAAACGTCAAGTCACCGGAGACTTGCTAACAACTGCTTTAAATACATTTAGAGTTGCCAAGTCCCGTTACAGAGCATCGGTTGAAAAAGCTAAGGGTAATCTGTTGCGTAAAGTAGTTGATAAATTGGAAAAAGAAGGTCCGTGGTCTCCTTTATATCATGAGTTTAAAGCCAATCGATCAGTCGACCTCGCGTTTGTTCAGAACATTAAAGTAAATAATATATACACGACGGGTATCGAAGAAACAACTGAGGTTCTGTTAAATACTCTTATCCCGGATGATTCATCTGTTAATGACAATGACTACCACAAACAAATAAGAGCGTGGGCTGCAGTCGCACCTGAATCACCAGCGTCAGACCTTCCATCAACTGACGAATTCCTTAATGTTGTCAGGAGACTGCCCCTTAACAAGTCATCAGGTGAAGATAAAATTTCGAATCGTATGATAAAGGAAGCGTGTAAATCGGCGGGTGACGCGATATTAATTGTTTACAACCGGTGTATTTCCGAAGGCGTTTTTCCTCGTATATGGAGACACGGCTTTATACGTATAATACCTAAAAGCGGCGACAAACCACCTGATGACCCTAAGTCTTACCGGCCCATAACATTATTACCCTCTCTGGGTAAGCTCCTTGAGCGGCTTATTGTTCCGCGACTGTTACCGGACGGACCCAAATTCCATAAAAACCAATTTGGTTTTACTGTCGGGAAATCTACCGTAGACGCGGCACTCTCTGTTAGAAAAATAGTTAATACCTCCGAACACAAGTACGTACTTGGAATCTTTTTGGATATTTCTGGGGCTTTTGATAACGCGTGGTGGCCAATGCTTCTGCTTAAAATAAAAGGCCGTGGTTGCTATAATAATATATATAATCTCCTTTGCTCATACTTTTCAAATGGTTCTGCAAAACTTAAACTCGGACATAATTCCGTATCGAAACCTCTCACTATGGGCTGTCCTCAGGGTTCGGTTATCGGTCCCCATTTATGGAATCTAGGTTTTGATGATTTCCTCGCGATTCCACTTCCTAGTGGCTGTTCTTTAACTGGTTACGCGGATGACGGTCTCCTACTCATTCAGTCGAGTACTCGTGCTGGACTCGAGAATTTGGCTAACACATGCCTACGATTAATATCTCAGTGGGGCGATCGAAACCGTCTGACTTTTGCACCACATAAAACCTATCAGCTCCTTTTAAAAGGAGACCTTAAATCGTGGCCTAGTATTAAATTCAACAATGTTCCCGTTAAAAAGAAGCAATCGGTGTGCTATCTCGGTTTAGTCTTAGAGAGAAATTTTACATTCATAGATCATATAAAAACGGTTGGGGAAAAAGCTAAAAATAACTTTTATGCCTTAACGAGAATATCAAAATCTACTTGGGGTTTGTCGTTTTTAACTTTAAAAACTATTTACGGGGCCACTTACTTGGGCTGTATGTGCTACGGAGCACCTGTTTGGGCCGATAGGGCCACCATAGGGGCGGCACGGCGTAAATTGCTTCAGAGTCAGCGCTTGGCTTTGTTATTCTTAAGTAAAGCATACAGGACCGTCAGTACTGAAGCTTTACCGGTACTTGCTGGTGTTCTTCCAGTCGACCTTGAAGTGCAGCGACGTGCTGCAATGTACTATTCCGCACGGGAGACCACTGATGCTGATTTTTTACCGCAACGTGAACGTGCTAAAATATCTAGGTTATTCAAACCACAAAGTGACGTTTGGGAGGAACTTTTATCCGAATGGCAATGTAGGTGGGATAATTCCATCAAGGGGCGGCACCTCCACCAATTCTTTCCATCCGTTCGCGAGCGGTTGGCTAGGACGTGGCTGGAGGTGGATCACTGTGTTGCCCAATTTCTCACGGGACATGGTAACTTTAAAAGTAAATTATTTTTCTTCAAGCTTGTTCCCTCGCCTTTTTGTCAATGTTCAACACCAGATTGTGAATATGAACAATCAGCACATCATATTCTATGGGAGTGTATTCTTTGGCAGAACGAACGCAATATTATGTTGGATACTATACAGGCTACATCTGGAGTCGTTTACTATACGGACCTTGTGGAAACTCGAACAAACTTCCGTGCGTTCAAGCGTTTTTGCCATACCTATTATTGGAATCAAATATAACAGTTCACAATTTAGGACCCATTAATATTAGTCATTTTACCCGTGGTGCTAGGCAACTGGGCTTCTCCCAGTTGTAATGTCCCTTTGTGCCTATTGGCCTTGTTTGGTTCTGTCTCCTGCTTGCATGGAGGGAAGTGGGAACATATATTTTTTCCTACTCCTCCACTATTCTTTTCTGATTAATTTCGTTGCAGGATCCAAGACAGGTAAATTCATTCTCCGGGACACGTCGAGCTTAATTGTCTCGGCGCTTTTCTGGTGGTTGCCACTGTTGATTCTGGCTTTCAGGAGTTGCAGTGGTTGGGAATAGTGTGGTGGGTTTGTCCCATTAAAAAAAAAGTCTTGTAAGTAAATTCTTTGAATTTCTCAACCCTAATACGTTCACCAGATGTAATAGCCTGTAAAATTATTGCAAATCTGCGGATCAGTTCTTCGTCTAGTCCAGTGATGGCAGCAGTTTTTTCTGGAAACTCAAAGAATCTTCTTGCAGTGTTGCCGTCATTGGTAGTTCCGTGACCTTGCTTAACCATATCGATGAGCAGATTCATTTCTTCCTTAAATCTATTTTGGATGATCTTTTTTCTTGCATCTCGTTTTTCAATTGCTTTCAAATTGTTCAATTCAGACGTCTTCGCTAAACAAATGTAGCATGACGCATTTGACTTTGCATCTGAAATATATGTGCAAACCTTAGCATCAATCATGGTCAGCATAAGTCTGTGTCGAACAGTATTGCTGTCACATTCTGTAGGTCGAAGTGCTGATATTTCGGCATCCATTTCTTTTTTCTTCTTTCACTACTGCTTCGCTCTCCTTAACAAATGTGAATTGCACTGGCCGACATAATGAAACTGAGCAAGGCTTTGGGTTCTCCCACACTGTCTCTTCTTCACATGTCATTTTTAACCGACTTCAAAAAAAAAAGTAGGTTCTCAGTTCGACCTGTATGTATGTATGTATGTATGTATGTTTGTCCGCGATTATCTCGCGTTTGGCTGAACGGATTTTGATGCGGTTTTCAGGAAAGTGTTCATTACATCCTGGAGAAGGTTTTAGTATATAACACTAATAGATATCCCGTGACGTTGCCCGCGTGGACCCGTTTTTGTTTAGTTAGGTTGGATTTTCAGAGACGATTGCATGTTTGTCCGCAATTATCTCGCGTTTGGCTGAACGGATTTAGATGCAGTTTTCAGAAAAGTGTTCATTACATTCTGGAGAAGGTTTTGGTATATAACAATAATGGATATCTCGTGAAGTTGCTCACATAGATCCGCTTTGCTTAATAGGATTGTAGATTTTCAAAGACGCCAATTTTATGAAGTTTTTTTTTTTTATTATCTCAACTAAAAAGGGAAAAATAAAAACTTTTTGAAAAAAAGAGAACCGACTTCAAAACCAAACACAAAAAATTGAAAAATAACTTTTCTTTCGGAAGTCGGTGGCCACAGTCAATGAAATAAAAAACAAAGCCACCGACTTCCGAAAGAAAAGTTATTTTTCAATTTTTTGTGTTTGGTTTTGAAGTCGGTTCTCTTTTTTTCAAAAAGTTTTTATTAGTGGTACCAATGAGGTCATGAAGATACTCGAGTCCTCATCGTCAGTGTTTTGCGTTGATTCCATCTTCTGCTTATATCTGCTCTGGCTGGATGCTCCATCAAAACCCCACTTAGATATCAATATTAGTTTTTTGTCATGAAGATCTTGCGGTAAACATTTCATGATTCTTTTCAGTGTTAAATCCAACAAAGCCTGCAGCGTAATTTTTGCTGAGGAGTCTGTTATTGTAATGGAGTTACATTGAGCTGGGTAGCACTCTTTCTTTTCTTGCTGCACTCTATAGTAAGAAGGGTATACATTATTGAGACCCTCTCGAATGGTTGACTCTCTCAATGTAATGTATTGCCATTTTGACAGTTTGAGGGATAACAATAAACCAAGAGCCTTTTGAGCAGTAAAAACTCTCTGTGAGGTGGTTTCTTTATCATGTCTTGAAAATGGTCGACTTTTTCTGGATGTTTTGCTAAATATTCAATAATAGATGCAAAACCGTTTTGACCATCTTCTTTCAATTTAGATACAGCTGCATAAACAAGTTCCGTCCAACTACGGTCCATCACATCACCACTCCGCCTTTTTTTTTGCTTCGTTCCCAATTCTTCAAAAGGCATCCGAGAGCTAATTTGTCTCTTCGTCATCGTTCCACATGTTGATGTTGATGGCTCCGTAGAAGCTGATGTACCTTCATGAGTTACATTAGTTTCATTCTCGTGAAGATTTTCTTTGATACAGCTCGGCCAATCAACCTCAGTCTCGAGCCAGCTTCCGTATTCTTTTCGAAAATTATCAATTTTCCGGTGTGCTGATTGCCAACGTTTCATAACGGCTCTTGTAAATTTTCGGCAAAATTCTTTTAAAGTAACACAATCTTCTTCTGATAAACTATGCGTCAACCGAGAAACTACATTTTGAAATAAATGTTGATAATCGCGGATGCCTTCGGAACTTTTTAAAATAACGAACAAATCAAGGTTTGTCACAATGCTATCCATTATTGCTGTTGTACTTTCTACGCTTAAAGAGTAATTGATTTGCAATTTAAATGCAGTTCTCTTTTATAGTTTACGCCATTAACAAAAATCGAACTTAACTACCATCAGGAACATGTTTGGTTAATGATTCAACGAAATACTAATATAAGGTAATAGTTACTCAAATCATACGTACATACGTTAGCTAATCTATTTCACGTATTTGATTATACTATACAGTATTGAATATGTAAGTCATTAACCGCTAATGAGTAATAATTAACCGGTATAATCATGAGGGTAGTTAAGTTTTATTTTCTTTTGATTCTAAGAAATGATGCATTCCCAGATAGAATCTGACTCTGAGTTAGACTCAAATAATGATATTGATGGATGACTGATGAACTTTATTACTTTTGTAACTCTTGTTGTATTTTGTATATTTCATTGTTTATAATTTTCATTTCATTTTTGTTTATTTTGAAGATTTTTTTATTGTTCTTTGTGATAAATTAATAAATACATTTTTTTTAAAATACCTCGTTTTTGTGTTAATTTAAGGGAAATTATATGTGCGGCAACAAAAGTTTTCTTTAGCACCTGCAACCTAGCGTCTTTTTTCATATGTGAGCGACGAGTTAATAGAACAGCTTCAATTATATTAATTCATCATCTTTACTATTCCAACAAAATATCAAGAAACCAGCGTCAATTTACGAGCGTAAAAGAAGCTGGCAATGAGTGGACTTGGGGCACCCCGACACGGACAGGTTAGGTTCGAAGGGGATGGCGGGGTCTGAAAGACCCCGCCATCCCCTTCGTGTTAGGTTACTTTAAACCCTGTACGCAAAATTAGGAGCCCCGCTAAGCGGGGCTCCGTCAAAGATTCACGGCAGGTGGTACTATTACTAGGTACATCAGTGTTAGATTACTTGTCAGGAAGAAAAAAAAGCTGGCAATGAGTAGACATATCACAAATTTAGTTGCTTAAGAATTATCACCATGTTGCGTCATATTAACAGTAGCTTGTTTTACAATTTATATGGTCGCTTATAAACCATATAATAGACGCTAAAAGTTTGTCGCTGACCTATTAATTCATAGACAACTAAATATATTTGCAGACGAGAATGACATTTTAAAGAAGCTGCCTTAATTAGCACCCTTAATTTAATAATTATTTGGATTCCTGACTTAAATCAAAACTAGTCCACCAAAATTGACACATAAATCTAAAATTTAAATTATTTTATTGGTATGACTGGTTTTTTTTTATAAAACTGTTGTAGTTTATTGTTCCGATCATATTCATGTATGTTAAGCCAAATTGGTCCAAAGAAATTGCCACTAAAATAAAAAAATCAATAAAAAAAATATAATCATTTAAAAAAAAAAAAGCGCACCTGAGGCCGTGATACCGAGTATGTCAAAAAATCCATAATAATTCAAGGATTAATCTCCTAGAAGGGAATTAGGGCCAATTGTGCGATAGCAGAGTTATCTTATTTTTTATTGTTGTCTCCATACAAATTTTTAAGGAAAAAATTCTCACACTTCCATTTACGTACCCATTTCAAGAAAAATATCTTTTTAGGCATGTAATTAGTCTCCTCTATCATTCCATATGAAAAAAAACCACACTTTCAAGAAAATGATTTGAATGTCTATGAAACGCTGATTTCAGCCCACAGTGCGCCGCCGCGTGGATATTCTAAATACGAGGGCTGCCTCTGTCGACAATGATGTTAGTACCTAGGGTTTTTTTTTTACACAGTACACTTACTTTTGTACGAATTTGTTTGTTTATCAACACTTAATAATTCAGTTTTTTTATCTTATTTTTTTTCCTTTTGATATTAAACATTCGATAATTCGTAATAGCGAGAGTTAATGAAACTCGGCTGTACCTGTACGAGTTCATCTGCTCAATCGGAAGCCGGGAAGTAAGTCAAATATAATTATCAACTTATCAAGATTTTATTAGAGACCGCCAACGGAACAAGTGAAAATTAAAAATATACACTTGTAAAAAGAAAGAAAATGTTTTTTTTTTAATTGTCCAACACCATAAATTTCTCCTGTGTCGTGGGTACGTTAAAAATAATCGAAACGTAAGATCGTCGATGAAAAATGTACCTACCTACAACTTTATAATAAACGACAGTATTAAATAATATAATTAATGTTGTCGTTACATTACATTTCAACATTCATTACCTTTTCGCGTAAGTACATTTTTTCGTAACAAAAAAAAACCTCCACGAGGAAAACCGTAAAAAATAGTTTTTATCTCTTCAACTTATACTTTAGTATTTCAAAACTAACATCAATTCGACCGAAATATGCGTAAGTGCGCGTCGCGCGGCTATTGACAACCCGCTGCGCTAAGGTCTTTCTACGGACCGGCGGACAGTAGGTAGTTAGCGCGTGTGAGTACATGGAGTGCAGTATCTGGTAATCTGTGCCTTGAGTTAGCCAATCACAACGCAGTACCCCGTCCCCCTCGCTTACGTAGTACCTCAGCGAGTTGACAGAGTATTTTTTGTTCCTTAGATCGTGTATGCGGAGTCTAGTATTATTTATCGTCGTTGAGATCAGTAATATATGTCGGCGACATAAATTTTAAGACAATCGTGTACCGAGCGCTCGTCCATACTAAAAGAGAAAACGTTTTCCTGCCCCTAAATGTTATCCTATCTCAATGATTTTTAGAATTCTTCTGACACAGTAAAAAACTAGGTTTAAAAAGGTTTTCTTTTTTTCAAAATGTATAATAGTTTGAAAGTTACAGACACATAACAGAGTTACTTCCGAATAGATTACCGGCGCCCGTGAAATTGTAAATACCGTTTCATTATAATCTATCTCGCAAGATTGTAAATTGTTAATTAATTCTTCGATAGGTCTCAGGGTGTTCTTTTTTTTTCAAAGTTTTTTTTTGTTTATAAAAGTTCCCATAGCTTGTCTATATTTAATGCAGTTTGTTTTCTTTTTATATTCTATAGATGCATTAGTCAACTACGGACGCAGGTTGGATGTTCAACTTTACTCGAAAGATAACAATTCAAATGTCGACATCGTTTACATAGCTTCCACTAAGCTTCGAGACATTTATGTATACAGAGTAACCTTCATTATCAAGAAACAATCGTTTTATTTAAATGAGAGTAAGTACCTTTTTTTTTTAACGTGGTAAAGTCATCAAATGAGTCCTCCGGCCCCGGGCAGGGCGGGACGGACTGCCAGACTTTTACTGACTAAAATCCACGGTGTCCTTCAATAGCCTCGCGACCCCGGCAGGCTTGGGCCCTCTGAGAGGGGGGCCCCGTCATTATGCTGACGCTCTTTGAGGCGTGCGTGGGACACAACGCGCCGACGACGACCGGGCATGGTCCATGGTTGGGCAGCGAGTTGCCCTTTACTTACTGCTTTCTGTTTGGGCGACGGAAAAAGCCGATTCCGCGTCGATAGATGTGGGAGCACCCTAAGGACACTCAAATAGGTTTCATATATTATGTTTAAGTACGTCACGCCGCGTCCGCCCCGCGCCCGTGCTTTCATTCTGGCCAAGCCCTAAGGGCGGTATGGCGCGGGTATAACGCGGGCAACTCAAGCAATACAAGTGGCCACAGTGAGTGCGCGGGCGTCAAGCGGTAAACAACGCGGAGCGCGGGGATCTCAAACTATTCCGAGCTAACCGCGCGCGTTAGGCAGGCTTTACCTGTGGCATAAGGGGAATGCTCCAACCAGCCCGCGAAATTCAAATTTTCTTACGTTTTTTGCAATTTGCAGGCCAGTGACATGTTGTTACTTTATCAAAATATGAATTGCGAAAAAAAAAATCATCAATCATCGAAATTAAAATCTCTGAAATCTAACTTAGATGCAGCTTTTCTATGTGAGAGCTGATGGAGCGAATGTTTTGATAATTTTTACATTTAAAATTATACTTGTTATTACCGCAATTCATATTTTGATAAAGTTACAACATGACAGCAATGACAGCAAATTGCAAAAAACGTAAGGAAATTTGAATTTCGCGGGCAACATCGACGCAATCACCTTAACTACGGACAAGTAACGACGAGCGCGTCCCCGCACCCGCGCCGTCCCCGCTCCCGCGCTTTCAGTCTGGCCAAGCACTAAGAGTGGAAATCTTTTCCATAAAAGAACATACAACTGTAAAAAAAACCATTTTGAGAATTTGTCCTTTTGTGATTCGGTTGCCATTTTACGGGGAGTTTTTTTTTCAGGTAAAATAGTGTCGAATTTAAGAGCACCTGTCAAAAAAGAAAAGATATTGACCGGTAGCGAGTATTCACCGGTTATCCTAGGCAGTTCGATAGGAGTTGTGATCGTCACCATAAGCATAACCGCTGTAGTATGCTGGTATTTGTGGAATAAGATTAAAAATATTAAGGTATGGCCATTTTTTTCAGGAAATTCCCACTACATATTCACATGTTTTCTTATTTCTGCCCCACACTAGAATCTTGTATCGTGTTTTTTTTTTTTTAATCAAATGAGTGGAGGGAAATGCGTTCTGCCCGACGTCTGAAAGGGGAGAATGGAAGAAAAAAACGTGTTGCGCCGACCACAAGTAAAATGTGGTAGAAACAGGAGATGATAAGATCTTTCTAGATCTTTCTCGATAAATGGACAAACTAACACAAAATAAATTGTTCAATAAGATTCAAACCAGTAGTTCTTGAGATTATAGCATTCAACCAAACAATAGTCATTATGATACTAGTGCGGGAAGTTGGTTTTTACAAACGAGTAGACGAAAGTCACGAGTTTGTAAACACCAATTTCTGCACGTGTGTCATACAATGTTTTTCAACACATTTGCGAGAAAACAGTACAATATGTACGAGTAATTAAACAAACTTTATTTAACAGTAGAAAAGTCGCAACAATTCTGAAGTTCCTAATATGAAAATGGCGCGAATTTGTAAATGGCCACATGCACGTGGTGGAAATTAGAACTACATCTTTCATCTCATTTACTCATAAGTATTAAAGTAAGACAAAGTATTGACCAAAAGCGCTTCCAAGGAGGTTCGATCAGTCGGGCTGTTTATTCTCATAATGTGAAACTCTTTGGGTGGAATTCTTTTTTTTTAATGGAAATTAAAAAATAAACGTAAAGAAAACGCACGGTGCTATACAAAGGGGTGTGCGGTAAAATAGGTACTTAGGTGAGAGTACCTATTTTACCGCACGCTCCGTTGTATGGTGCGTAATTTTTAACTTTCGAACCATTGTTCGAAAGTAAAAAAAAAAAAAAAATGCATTTACAAAGCCTGTATACATTTATACAGGCTTTGTAAATGCATTTTTCGAGCAAATGTGTTGAAAACTTACTCAATAACTGAGAGGCTAATTTGATATTTTTGTTTTTTTTCAGGCCCCTTATGCAGATATGACGCAACATACTGACAGGCAACCAGAAGAGTATGAAACTGAATCGAAAAGTCATAACAGTGCGTTTTATGATACAGCAGATTATGAAGACAGCATTGATTTGAAAGAGCATGTGTATACTGAAATAGATTACTCGGCTTGTAAGCCCAAAATTGTTGGAACACAAACTAGAAATAGTAAAGTCTACGATGAGCCTTATGTATAAATGATAGATAATATAATATTATGCTTAAGAGGAAAAAGCACGGCCGTTTTTCCATACAAACGTAGTCTCCTGTTTTCTCCCTGGATAATGTCAGTAGAGCAATATTTTTTTTACAAAAAATCTATGACCACTATTGGCATGTCTCTATGTTTTCCTTTTTCCCATAAAATAATTATGAAAAGAGATGAACATTCAAAATCCTAAAAAAATGGCCAGATTTTCCGCTGTGTTCAAATAATCAGTAAACAAATTTGACGAGATTATATAAAAAAAAGGAAAACATAGGAACACGGCCAATGCCTTTCTTTATTTTTTAAAGGAAAAAGTAGTGAAATCGGTTAAGTTTTGGAGGAGTAATCAGGGGACTACGAATCGTTGATTTTGGGCCATTTTTAAGGTATTTTCGGTCCTGGCTGCAGTTGTCTCCTTCGCGTTTTGTAACTCTGTTGTGATGATTTTACAAATACCTATTTTTCAATTCTCCAGCCCTTGCTCTTTCCTCTTAAAGATGCTCCCACACAGCAGTTATATAACGTTATACAACATTATGTAACACGATAACATTTATATTAGCGTGTAACAATACTCTACAACATGTTAAGAAATGTTATAATATGTTATAAACGCGGGCGCATTGGTTGAACTCGTTGTTGTATAACATCGTATAACATCATGTTCAATTAGTTTGGGTTTGTCTTTTCGCCCTTCCGATAACGTCCCGCTGAGCTTCTGATGATGTTAATGTTATGCAACAAAAAATAATACAAATTATACAATACAATAAAAATAATAATTATAATAAAATAAATGTTTTTTTTTTTTTTCTTTTTTAGAAATATTTAAAAATGTAAACAATATGAAACAAAGATGAATAAAGGAATAATAATAATTATTTTTTTAAATGTTTTTAGTTTGTTTTTTATAAAAATATTTAAAAATTTAATTAATAAGTGTAAAAATAAATAAAGAGAATAATAATTATTATATAACTTTTGTTATAATTTGTTTAAAAAGTCTGTCTCTAACGTTATATAAATGGTGTGTGCGAGTACCTTTAGAGCAGTGGTAGCTCAGTGGTATCGGCCCTGCAGCAGTGGTAGCATAATATAGGCTGATGATGATTATGCTAAAGTACCAATAATTATCATCTTCCAACGTAATAAAATTAAGCTTCTTGTGTCTGCTATGTGTTTTATTTTTTAAATTGGTAAAGTAAGTCCTCCCGCCCACCAGGCCAGATGAGAGGTACTGTAAGACTCGTACTGTCTAAAATCCACGGTGTTAATTCAATAGCCCTTTCGTTCTGTGATCAAGGTTTTATAAGATAGCCCTGCGACCCCAGAAAGTTTTAACCTTTTATGGGGCCCTAATTTCGAACGAAGGCGCGCATGGAACACGACACGGCATGGTCACCAGCGCTAACGGTGGCCGGAATTCGTAAGCGTCAAGACCCCTGGACCAAGACAGATATTTGATATTTAGAAAATACCAAAATTTACTACTTTATTGCTACTATTTGGTACCTCTTGGACGCAGTTGTATGAGTTTTAATACAAGGCAAACTAAAATCCGTTACGTACGAAACGTCCGATACATGCGATGCCGATCTTTGGACGCTTACCATTAAAACTCATACAACTGCGTCTACTGATCCGCATCGTACGGACGGCTCATCGGTAATGCCTACATGCGATGCGTACCGATGACGTCATACGGAATGCCGATCATATCGAAGGTGGCATCGGCAATCCGATTGTTGATACTCGCGTCGGCAATCCGATCGCTGCCGATACAGAAATCCGTTTGATGCGATGCGTCCGATACGTACGATGCCGACCTGTGGACGCTTACCTTAAGTCGTCTAGCGCCAGCTCATTTCCTTACTGAAACTACTCTGGCGTAAAAACGTCTTATTAGGCCACCTTTAGGTGGGACTTCCGGGCCTCCCATAGAGCCAAACGCCTATTGGGTCAAGGGATAGCCTACGTAGGAAAAATCACATTGATAGAAAAACACCAAAAATCGCAGACGGTGTGCTTATTCTATTATGTTAATCCCTTTGTGTCGCAGCACATAGGCCACTGGACACAACCACAAAACGCCTCCTCGAGAAGCTAGAAGTGGCCACAGAAATAAGCTGAATCGCGCGACAGCCACTTGTGGCCGGTGGTCGACGCTTCTGGGTCGCTGGCTGCTACTTTTTTTACCCCATTGCATTGTCTTTAACTGCTGGCCTTTTAGAGAGACTAAGAGTCACTCAACGACCAATGGAAAGAGCTATGCTCGGAGTTTCTTTACGGAATAAAATCCGGAACATGGATATTCGGCGAAGAACCAGAGTCACCGACATAGCTCATCAAATTTGGAAGTTGAAGTGGCAATGGGCAGGCCACATCGCTCGTAAAACTGACAACCGATGGGGAAGAAAAGTTCTCGAGTGGCGACCACGGACCGGAAGACGCAGCGTAGGCAGGCCACCCACTGGGTGGACCGTTGACATCGTGAGGGTCGCGGGCAACCGATGGATGCAAGCGGCGAATTGTCGTTCGTTGTGGCAGTCTAAGGGGGCGGCCTATGTTCAGCAGTGGACGTCTTCCGGCTGATGATGATAATGATGATGATTACTGAGTTAAGAGAGAGAGGGGTGCGGAATAGTGCGAGTGGCGTGTGTCGGCGTTTAGTGGCCGGTGCAAGCGGCAACGATTGTAGTGTGTGGCGGCCACCGGCGTCTACCGTGTGCGGCGAGTCCATATGAAATGTATGAAACCTACAAGTAATATGCCGGTGGCGGCGTTTTGTGGTTGTGGCCAGTGGCCCCTGTGCGGCAGCCCTTTGTCCTGATCGTTTAGCGGAATCAAAATCGAAACAAACAGGAAAAAAGCTTCACCGTTTATTTGACATAATTTCCATGTATTTGATGTAATGTTATTTTTACTCAGAAACTCGAGGATAATTACAAAGTTTTCCTTCACAGTGCAATACAGTGGTATCGCAAGGGAGACCATGACACCGGATTGTCTCAGGAAAACAAAATAAATGTAGTTGTTATTGCATATCCTACTACTATTATAAAGGCGAAAGTTTGTAAGTATGGATGTATGGATGTATGGATGTTTGTTACTCTTTCACGCAAAAACCACTGAACGGATTTGGCTAAAATTTGGTACACAGATAGTTTATAACCTGGATTAACACATAGGATAGTTTTTATCCCGATTTTATGTTCCCGTGGGATAATTTTCGAGTTGTAGCGGGTGAAACCGCTGCAGCTGGCAACAGCTAGTTTGTAAATATTTGTAACGTTCTCTCTCCCAATATGAGTACAGTAAGGTGATATTATCTTCATATCATGTAGCATCTATCATAGCATGAATTGACTGGCCTGTTGGTCTAGTGGTTAGTGACCCTAACTGCTATGCCGGAGGTCGTGGGTTCGATTCCCACCCAGGACAAATGTTTGTGTGATGAGCACGATCATTTGTTCTGTGTCTGGGTGTAATTTATCTATAACATATTGTATATAAGTATGTTTATCAGTTGTCTAGTACCCATAACACAAGCTCTGCTTAGCTTGGGACTAGATGGCGTTGTGTGATAGTTGTGGAATATATTATTATTATAATTATATATTATTATATAATTTGTTATTCACACACAGGGGCGGAGCAATTTCAACTTGCCCACGATTTATGCACAGTAAACATTTTTCTACAGGTATAAAAAGGAAGAGGTGCGCATTCGGTAGAATTCATGCGTCTGAGTGCGAATTTCTCTCAATTATTTCAGAAGATAAGGGTGAAATGAAATGATATGATGAAATGAAATGATAACTGTTTACTTTTGCTAGTAGATTAAATTATACACTTTTACACGTTGTCTTTTTAATCGACTTAAAAAAAAAGTAGGTTCTCAGTTCGACCTGTATGTATGTATGTTTGTCCGCAATTATCTCGCGTTTGGCTGAACCGATTTTGATGCAGTTTTCAGGAAAGTGTTTTTTACATTCTGGGGAAGGTTGCTCACATAGATCCGTTTTGCTTAATAGGATTGTAGATTTTCAAAGACGCCAATTTTATGAAGATTTTTGTTGATTATCTCAACTAAAAAGGGGAAAAGAAAAATTTGAAAAAAAGGGAACCAACTTCAAAACCAAACACAAAAAAACTATAAAATAACTTTTCTTTCGGAAGTTGGTGGCCATATGTCAATGAACAAGCCACGCGTCTTCCGAAAGAAAATTAATTTTATAGTTTGGTTTTGAAGTTGGTTCCCCTTTTTTCAAAAAGTTTTTTTACAAGCTACCTTCGTATTACTCTGAGAAGAAACAGCTAAACTCAGAGGTCATTGTCTCTTTTATAGTCTAGACATTATTTATGTATTGGTCGGGCACGCCGCAATCGCGGCTATAAGTCCCCCTCTTTGAGGAGTGGCTGGAAAGGCTTGTGGGTCTGACCTATACCGCATGACGCAGGTCCTCACCGGACACGAAAGTTTCGGGAGGTACCTGTGTCGGATAGGGAGGGAAGAAACGCCTGGGTGTCAACACTGCGAAGATCACCTGGAGGACACAGTGGAGCATACGGTGCAGGACTGCCGCGCTAGGGCAGAGCAAAGCAGTGTCGGTAGGCGGTGCTCGATAGGCGGAGACCTCTCGCGCCCGGCATTGGTCGAGGCCATGCTGCGGGGCGAGATGGAGTGGGAAGCGGTCGCCTCCTTTTGCAGTTATGCTCACGAAGGAGGAGGTGGGCCGTGAGAGAGAGGGGACAGAGTCCTCCTTTGTACCCAACCGCAGTGGTACATGCCCACGGGGCGTCGGACGTCGCAAGACGATCTCCGGCCACCATAGGCGCGGGCATGCGGGTGGCGCCTCACTAGTCTGAGAGTCCCTCCCGCCCTGCTCTGGGTGGGAGGAGTAATTTGATGAGGTTAGGTACCACGCTAAAAACAAAAATGTTTGTTCATCATCAACATCATCAACGTGTAACGTTAATAGCAAATCACTCGTGGGGTAACTCAGCCTATCATGTTACTGAACAATGTTTGTTCCAAGACTTTTGGAAATTCGCAAAAAAGAAATGCTTTTTCATACAAAATGAGAAATAAAAAAAAAAACATACCGACCGAATTGAGAACCTCCTCCTTTTTTGAAGTCGGTTAAAAATTGATCGACCCCATCAGTAAAAAAGCATTTTTTAATATTTTATTGTATGTACACAGTCCTAATGCAGTTCGACCATTTAGCAAACAAGGTTGTGGCAAATGAAATACAAATAATATTTACAAATGAAATACCATTTATATCACTCAGATGGTCAGGTTTCCTAAGTCGGGCTCAGTGAATAATAATTTTCAATTTATCCTTAAAATATTGAAACAATGGTCATTGTAGGACAGTATATACATTCATAAATTCCTGCCCTGATGTGTGTTATTATTGAATTATAGGTGACATTTTAAATTTTGTTTGATTTAATTTGTTTATCAAATGAATGTACCTACAATGTTAAGTTTTATTTTAAGTGTAATATTTTTAATACCAAAAGTGGAAGCGAATGAGTCTGGATTTGGTAAGTTACCATTTTTAGTTGACCTTATAATTGTAACAATTATTGAAAAAAAAAACAGCTTCAGTTGAAAGAAAATCTAAGAAACAAAACGTCAAAAAATATCACTTGACGTTAGAGATTTAGAAGAATAATACTTCAAAATTACAAGGGGAAACTGCTGATCAAGCAGTTCAATAGTTATTTTTGCAGACGGCCGCCATATTGTTTCATGAACACACTAATATATTTCGATGGCAGCAAAGTAGAAACGGACCTAAAATCGCAACTTTACAGGAGAGCAGATTTAGTTTTAAAAGAGTGATTTTTTCACAGTTATGGACCGATTAACCTAAAATTTTCTATGATGCTTTAAAATAACCTTCTTTATGAATTGTGCAACAGATTTTATAGCTACAACATTGTTTTACTGAAATACTGTAGATGTCTTTATTTACGCTGAAAAAACATTGACGTAGAAAAGGACATCTGCCTAAAAACCGTTTATTCTGATGCCCCGGACCAGAATGACGATAGAGATACGGGTCGAGAATGTATCAATTCAATAAAAATGCACGAAAACATAACCAGTACGTGCTAGAAAGTGACAAGTGACTCATAGATGTCTTTGTTGACGTTTCATTCATCTGTCAAAGCTCCAAAGTAAAGGCGGACAATTGCCACATGGCCGTTACTACTGCGATGTTTTTTTTAAAATCCAGTGTGAGATGTCTTAATTTACGTGTCAAAAATTCTTCACTATTTTGAAATTTGAAAAAAAAAATGATAATAAAAGACTTGTAGATAATAATAAATAAATACATTTTTGTAAAAAAAATTCATTTTCGAAAAAATGTAGATGTCCGTGTCTATTTTGCTGCCTTCGATTTATTGTCCCTCTAGCGCCAGAGATAGCTTATTCTCTAATCCTAATTGCGAAAGTGGAGTCGTGTGTTTCGCTGTCGGGCCTTTTTTTTACGTGGTAAAATCATCAAATGTTTCCTTCAACCCCGGGCATGGCGGGAGGGACTGTCAGCAGTCCCTGCCCGGGGTACTGACTAAAATCCACGGTGTCCTTCGGTATGACGCTCCTTCAGGCGCGCGTGGGACACAACGCGCCGTCGACCCGGGCATGGACCATGGTCAGGCAGCGAGTTGCCCTTTACTCGCCGCCCGCATGCGCGCCTACGGTGGCCGGAGATCGTCCCGCGACATCCGTCGCCGTGGGCGTCTACCACTGCGTCTCGGGTGGAGGGAGGACGGTATCCTCTCCTTCAAGCGGCCCGCCTCCTCCTTCGCGAGCATGACTGCTTCGTAGAACAGATTTTGATGATTTTCAGAACAGCGATAGTTGGGGTCCTAAAAAAAAATTATTAGAGGGACTTTACACTACTGCCTAAAACAATATGACATGACATGTGTTGTATTTTTGACATGAAACAAATTAGTTAAATCGAAGGGTTTCCTACTTTTTTACTTTTATTTATAAGATTTTATAATACCTACTTACTTCGATTTTTTTTCCATTTTTAGAATTTGCCGTTTTTAGAATCAGGCTTTTTCCACATAATTGGCTTGATCCCGTTTTATAATTTCAGAAAATCCTGAAATTCGTCTGTCTACTTATAATGCGAATAAAAACTATACAGTTATGAAGGACGAACCACTGATGATAATTATTGAAAACAGTTACGCGCGATTCGTTTGGTAAGTTAAAAAAAAGACCGGCCAAGTGTGAGTCGAATTTATTTATTTATTTAAAGGTACACCAACAGCAAAACATACCTACAATGCATTAATAGAAAAGAAAAAATGCAAGTATGCAAGCCTATTACAGGTATAAGCAACATTTACCATTTAATATTTAACATTATGTATGGTTAAATTATAATTTTAATTTTTCTTAAACTAAATGAAAACTGAATAGAAAGAAAACAAGACTTGTCCATAAGGGTTCCGTAGCAGCAAGGAACATAATATAAAAGTTCTTGTAGTTGGTTGTAACTTTGAAACATAAAATTGCGGTTTACGATTTATGACGAAGAGCAGTGGTGGCCCAGTGGTTTCGGTCCCGACTTACGAGTTGTAGATCGTGGATTCGAACCCCGCCAGGCACATTACTTTGGGTAATTTATTTCATCACCACTGCTCTCAAAACGGTGAAGGAAAACATCGTGAGGAAACCGGCATGTCCTAGAACCAAAAATTCCAAGACATGTGACATCCACCAATCCTGAAATTAAAAAAAATATATTTTGGTTTTTTGTCAGTGGATGGTTCATCATCTGCCATCACCTGCCCATCCTTTTTCCAACTATATTGTGGTCGGCTTCCAGTCGAAGTAGATGCAGCTGAATATCAGTATTTTACATGGAGCGACCGCATGTTGGACCTCCACAACCCAGTAACTGGGTCTTCTGACTAACAGTAACGACGGTCAAAAATCTACAAATGACAGCCGGGACCAACGGCTTTACGTGCTTTCCGAGGCACGGAGGAAATTCGCTATGAAAGATGGTCACCCATCCACAGACCTACCTCGGCAAGCGCGGCTTAACCCGGAAGATCAGCCTGTGCAGCTGTGATTATTTAGCCACGAGCTCCTCCTCGTTGCACTAGACTAAAACTATCGGGCGTCATTATCTTCGACGGATGCCTCAAAGTTGAGGATTTACAAAACTACAAGTTAAAATCAACCTTGGTAGTAATGAAAAGGGATGTAAAATGCATAATAACAACCTTTTTTTTTTTAGTGTGGTAAAATCATCAAATGTGTCTTCCGGCCCCGGGCAAGGTGGGAGGGACTGTCATCCTGACTAAAATCCACGGTGTCCTTCATAGCCTGTTATGTTCCGGGGTTACGGTAAGGGAATAATCCCGCGACCCCGGCAGGCTTTGGCCCTCTGAGAGGGGGGCCCGTCATTATGCTGACGCTCTTTGAGGCGCGCGTGGGACACAACGCGCCGTCGACCCGGGCATGGTCCATTGGTTGGGCAGGGAGTTGCCCTTTACTCGCTGCCCGCATGCCCGCGCCTACGGTGGCCGGAGATCATCTGCTGACGTCCTACGCCGCGGGCGCCTACCACTGCGGTTGGGGCGGAGGGAGGACGCTGTCCTCTCTCGCTCGCGGCCCACCTCTTCCTTCACGAGCATTACTGCCTCGCAGAAGGAGCAGACCACTTCCCACTCCGTCTCGCCCCACAGCATGGCCGCAACCAATGCCGGGCGCATAATAACAACCTTATGTCAATGTTTTCAGGTGTTATGAAGCTTACGCTAACAGTAATGGCCAACTCAAACAATTCGTACCTAATACGGAATTTCAAAACAACATTGTCAGTATTTTACATGTGAGTATATATTTTAATAACCTCGTTCATAAAACTAAACTTTTTCTTAGTCACGCAATAATTTTAAGAGGTTAATATAGCGGCTAACATTTCAAAAAATAAGTATTTAGAAAAACTCGTGCTGTCCCTGTGGTTTTTACTACATGCATAATTATGAATATAAATACGGTCTGCTTGTCTGTTTGCAATGGTTACTTAATCTCTGAAATGGCTGGGCCGATTTTGACGAAACTTCTATTGGCAGGTAGCTGATGTAAGTGATGAAGTGTCTTAGGCTTCTTTATTAAAAAAAATCATTTTTTTTAATAAACACGCGAACGAAGTCGCGTCAGCTAGAAAACTTTTCTTTCAGAAGTCGGTGGCAAAAAAGACAATGAAATTAATAAAAAAAAAGTTACCGACTTCCAAAAGAAAAGTTTTGAAGGTTATTTTACCCTTTTTTGTGGTTGTTATTGAAGGCGGTTAAAAGTTATTTTTTTGGTTTAAGGTCACAAAAGTCACGACTGAAATGAGTACGAGGTGGAAGTGCACAGTGTTGCAAACCTATGCCGGTTCAACAACCTCGATATATTTGTATAAGAATGAAAATTACACTGCGAAAGAATTCCACTTTAATCTCAATGTCAAAGGAGCTAGTAAGTATTTTATTAAATCAATAAAAACACAAACTTAAATCAATAAAAACACACACAAACGGCACACAGAGCCTAAGGAAGAGTTTTTGCCCGCATCCCAGGGTGCACCGGCCCGAAAAACTGGTCTTCCCCTGGACGTATCCGAGAGGGAACTCCAGTCCACGGGCGCACGTGGAGGTTTCCTGTCTTAGCATCCCAATAAATTCCTGTCTTAGCATACCACCCAAAAAAAAACACCCAAAAAAAAGTATTTCACATGGAGCAACTGCCTATCGGACCTCCACAACCCAGTAACTGGGTGTTATGATACCCCATGGGGTTTAGGAGGCGTTTTTGATTGTTTATAGTTATTACTTTTTTTAATACGCCGTATTAAAAAAGTATAATTACGTCTATATTTTTATCTTGTTTTGAACTTTTTTATTTAATTTGCTCACCAGAAGCAGTAAGTTTGTCTGCAAACAACCGCAGTTTGACTTACGTAACGACTGACCTGTCAGTGAGCCATGATGGAGAGGCCATTTACACGTATGTAGACGGCGAAGACCTGCAAATTTCGTGCGAAATGGCGGGAAAAGATAAGGAAAAATATTCTACTCTGCGTATGGAATATTATAATGCAGCAGGTTAGTGCTCTATATTCAATTATACACATCAGAAGTTTGAAATCAAAAAAAACTATAATACCAATCTTTAAAAAAAACTATACATAAAATCTTAGGATACTTGTACACGGCGCATGTAACCCGCGCAAGTAAAGATGCGGGTTACCCGCGCGCAACTGTCAACACATTAGGCAAAAAAGTCTTACATTCGTCTCATTTCGACCAATCCTGTGAGCCGTAAACATACGTTGAGACAGAACAGACCTTGAGTTAGCCAATCACAACGCAGTACCCCGTCCCCCTCGCTTACGTAGTACCTCAGCGAGTTGACAGAATAATTTTTGTTCCTTATATCCTGCATGCGGAGTCTAGTATTATATCGTCGTTGCCCGCGCGAGTATCATGCGCAAGTTACTTGATCGAGTTACTCGCGGGGTGCTTGTACACGGCGCATGTAACCCGCGTAAGTAAAGGTGCGGTTTTGCGGTTTACCCGCCGCGCGAGTATCATGCGCAAGCTACTAGATCAAGCTACCCGCGGGGTGCTTGTACAGCTTGAGCATGTTGAGGCACTTGCGCGGGTTACATGCGCCGTGTACAAGCACCCTTACTAGTATAAGAGTTATATTCTTATACGCAATAATGCCTGCGTCGCGACTTCGCAAAGATTTTAAGGAACGAAAAACCCGTGTAACACACGAAGTTACACGAGTACGAGTAACAGCGTTCAAAAAACAAGGGAATGAGAAATTCAGCTTCGAGAGTAGTGGTCGCGATGGCCTAATTGGCTAAGACGTCTGGAGTGCCTAAATTAGAAGACGCAGGTTCGAACTCTGCTCGCAGCTGAATTTTTCGTTCCTAAAAAAATATCTTTTATAATAATAATTACAAAACATAAAAAGAAAAAACATTCAGGGGTCGTTATAGAATACGTCCACGTGGCAGTCAACGGGAACAGTGTAAGACCATGCTTTCTTTAATTTCTTGGCCTAAGAATGGGCCAGCCACCTCTGGTTTTGGTCACCTGAAGAGTCGACTAATTGCCTGGCAATATCTTTAAAACTTTGTGAGCGCTCGGTCCCCATGGACGGATAACAACCAAACAAACCTTCCCCACTTGTATCGATGTATACATACTTCTGTGGGGACGACATGAGTAACGCAGTGGGCTGAGCTATTGGACTGCTGCGCTGTCTGTCACGGGTTCGATCCC
Organism: Agrotis segetum; assembly: GCA_036375495.1. Classification (NCBI taxonomy): domain Eukaryota; kingdom Metazoa; phylum Arthropoda; class Insecta; order Lepidoptera; family Noctuidae; genus Agrotis; species Agrotis segetum. The sequence continues at coordinate 1,452,953 of JAQSVV010000340.1, forward strand.
CGCACCGAACAAATATTTGTATGGTCTGCAAGTATTTGCTCCGGGTTTGGACACGTGTTTGTGAGTTTCCATGTTTGTAAACGCACCCACGATACAGTAGAAATTAGTGTGGGGCAACGTTTATTACAAAAGTAAAGTATACTTTCGTTACATTATACCAAATCACTCATACAGAAGTGATGGTTTCGTGCTATCACCTACAATCTTAACCGTCGCGGGAGACGCCCAAGGCGCAACGTAACGTAACGAAGCTGGATTTTGGAGGCTCTTTCCCCCTTAGAGGACCAAAGCCTGCCGGAGGCGAGGGACTGTCTCATCCGGTAACTGACTCTGGTACGTGAAGAGTTATTGAAGCCCCGCCCTGGGAGGACTCATTTGATGAAAACGATAAAAAAAACATTAACTAATAAATGGGAAATATTTCAGGTGTTCTTCTGTTTCAAACTAAACCTCGAGATAAAAAGCCACACGTATTTGGTTCTGTATTGAAATCGAGCAATGATAATTATTACTTGGACTGTATACGCAGTACCTATCACCCTGTGAGAGAATATCGTTACAGAACAAAATTTCTGATGACAAACGAAAATTTTGATGGTAAGTGATTGTCCTTTTTATTAAGCAATAGGCCCCAAGCATTTGACCCCAGTCCCGCCTGTAGGTGAAGATGTGGTTGATAGTGAATCTACTCACTTTTGACAAGACTCCAAGTTTGCCGCAATCAGGAAATACGGACTCCGGCATTGAACGCAGAAGTCGCTAGTTCTTAGGCTGATTGCAGACTTGAGTCACAACTGTTTTAAGACAGTCTTGTCTCACATAGACAAGTCTGTCTTAAAACATAAACAAAACTGTTTTGTCTACGACACGCTGTTCACCTGAAACAAAACTGTTCAGTGTCAGACTTGTCGCTGTGCAGTTCTTGTGTCTATTAGACAATATTGTCTATGAGACGTTTTGTTTTAAGAGTGCGCATCTTCGTGGTTTTTGTAAAGGAATAGTCTGTCTTAAAACTGTTATGACTCAAGTCTGCGGTCAGCCTTACTGTCTTAACAATAATGAGTAAGGGGTGATTCTCATTAAAGCGGGCCGTGCCCGGGGCGGCGCCCGGACGGGGCACGGTTTTAATCTGTTACATATATTTTGTACACAGTGCATTCGGTTCAATCCGTGTCCCGTCCGGGCCCACTCGACGCACTTCAATACCCCGTTTGTTGCACGGTTCCGCCCCGCCCTATCCATTTGGTGTAGTAAAAATTGTGTAGCACGGACGGGCCCCTGCTCGTCCACGCCCCGGCCCCGGCACGGCCCGCTCTAATGTGAATCATCCCTAATTGTATTTCTCGGCACTTTCAGAAATCAACAACATGTATAGAAAAAATGACAAACTTGTATTAATTACTTAGCCGAGCCTAAAACTTTTGTGCCGTAGTAATAATTGCTCTAAATGACTCTAGTACTACCCATAATGCCATTTTTTCGTTGGCTTTTAGAAGAGGCCCAAAAAATTATGTCCTTTCTAGAACTTCGTAGAAATTTCCAGGGTAGTCTTTATTAAAACTGTCGAATACCTTGTGTAATCTTTGAAAATTTTGTGCACCGTGTGTGATCCTGATCTCGCAATACTGTCAACATTATCATCTGCCTAGCCTTTTCCTAATAATATTGGAGTCGGCTTCCAGTCGAACCGGTTGCAGCTGCATATTAGTATTTTACATGGAGCGACTGCCTATCGGACCTCCACAATCCATTACCTCGGCATTAATACGATACCCCATGGTTAAACTGGTTGTCAGACTTTCGAGCTTCTGACTCTGATTAAACACTGTCAAAGATCTACAAATGACAGCCGGGACCAACGGCTTTACGTGCTTTCCGAGGCACGGAGGAAACTCGCTATCACAGATGGTCACCCATCCACAGACCAGCCTCAGCAAGCCCGGCTAGACCAGGAAGATTGGCATGTATGGCTGTAATTAATTAGCTTTTAACTCCACGAGCAATACTGTCGTCATATTAATATAAAAAATATGGTTTTGTTACAGGGGCCGATCAACATGCAATAATTTTGTCTGTCAATGGCCAAAATTTAACATCAATATCCAAAGAAAAATCATATGACGATTATATATTTAGGTATATACATTTAGGATTATTGAATGTTTTGTGTCAAAAAATGGGGTATGAGCGAGGCTCCTTGTCCTTCTATACGAATGGTACACGTATGACAAATTCTCGGAGTAAGTGACAATGCATAAATATCTTACTAAAACTAATGTACTTGTGTAATAATATGGATGATTCGACGTCCGGTCATGAATCAGTCAGCAATCTATCGGGGACTCCCCTTAAAAGGCCAAAGCCTGCCAGGAGCGCGGGACTTTTTCACCAGGTAACCGTGACCGTGGAGTGTAAAGGGCTATTAAATGATCACCATGGATTTTAGTCAGTACGAGTCTGACAGTTCCTCCCGTATTGCCACGGGCGTAAGGACTCATTTAATGATTTTACCATTAAAAAATAATTGTTATAATAATTATCTGAGAACAGGGTGTCCTCTAAATAGAGTAGACAAAATACAGAAAATTTTCTGTCTTGAAATATTGTCTCAAGCAATTCATAATTTTAAAAAAATCCTTTTCTAGTACTTATTTTCTGCACGACATTTTTAGTGACTAGTTGCTGTTCTCATTCTTTTCATCTTATTCCAATCAAAATATTTATTTACCTGCTTGTGTTTTTGTTTCAGTTGTCCAAAATCCATCAGGAGCTATTTCACTTAATGTATCCTCATCGAATCTAACTAATACAACTCTAACCTGTGGTATCAATAACACCGAAGTACCAAAGCCAAACGCCAGGATATTATTCTTACACGACGAACTTGCACGTAGTATGTATACAGCAATGTTATAGTTTAATTGTTTTTATCTACTATCGTGCTATTAATCCTCTATAAAAGAACCTTTAACAATTAGCTTATTGCCAACATTAAAAAACTCAATGATATTATGATCATTATATCATCCAAATGCGTGATACTGTGAATTTAAAAAAAAAAACATTCTCATGCAATGACATTTTCACCACCAGATCGCAAAATTTTTGAAAAAAGAACAATAATATATTCTTTGTTTATTTTAAACTAGCGACCCGCCCCGGCTTCGCACGGGTGCAATGCTGATACTAAATACACTACAGAAAAACTGTGAACGTTGTGTATAAAAACATAGCGGCCCGCTCCGGCTTCGCACGGGTATAAAATATATAGCCTATGTGATTTATTCATTACTGCCCGTGGCCCGCACGCGTTAAATTTGGAGTAAAACAATCCCCTTTTCCCTATACCATGAGGATTTCCCGCTATCTTTGGAATATCTAAATTCATACACTACATTTTTACATATTTACTTTTTACATTTTTAAATATTTATTTTATTTTTACAACATATTACAGAATCACTACATAGTATAAAACAAAGTCGCTCTTGCCGCACCGGTCGTCCGGGCGGCCGGCCGGTACCGCCGCAAACGATACGACCCGCAATTTTTAAATCTGTAATATCTTCGAAAATATTCACTTAAATCATACGGTGTAAAGGGCCATATAGATCTATATTAAATGAACAATGTATTCAAGGTATTTGATTGGTTAAGGATTAATGCTGTATTGGTTAAAATCGCTTCGAAAATTAGCCATTATTTGTCGTAAAAAGTAAATGACAAAAAAAGTTATTGTGGGTTATCCCTATGAGATAGACGTATACCATCACGAACTTTTCTGTAGACCTTTTCAATGTGTACAATACTTAGTACATTATTTTGATAAAACTCGTACGGTTCAGCCTGCGTTTGCAATGTAAGCGGAAAAAATGTAATTATTTACGACATCACATTAGAAACCTCAAAAATAACAGTACTTCTTCACTATTTAATGGATGTTATAATACATATAAACCTTCCTCTTGAATCACTCTATCTATTAAAAAAACTGCATCAAAATCCGTTGCGTGGTTTCAAAGATTTAAGCATACAAAGGGACATAGGGACATAGGGACAGAGAAAGCGACTTTGTTTTATCTTGTATGCAACTGTTATATTTAGGTAATAACACTCATGTGATACTATTATCACACTCGGCTACGCCTCGTGTGATAAAGCCGCTTGATTATACAACAGTTGCAATAACTATTATATTGTGTATTTTGCTCCAAAAATATTTTAATTAAAAATAACCAATTAATTACAATACAATCACCGTCAGCTTGATAACTCTGCAAGCTATATTTATTTTCCAGATAATTTCATTCCTGATCATACATCAGTTTTCCTGATCAGGAATCCTGATCCGTTTTCTATCCGAACACAGTGAATTCATACAAGTTTATAATGTGTGCATGTTTTGTGTGTTGCTAACATTTTATTCATCATTCAACAAAATTCCGTACGACTACCAAACACATTAAATTTGTTTTTTATTTCCGTACGGGATATCTAAGTATAATCAATATACATAAATATAGCTTTCATTCGAAAAGTCGGGACGGAAAAAAACCGAGCGGAAAGTCACCGAATGTGTGTGGCATGCAGTTGCTTTTGTATGAATTTCCTGCGTTCGGAGGCTCCGTTTCGGAAAACGGATCAGGTTTCCTGATCAGGAAAACTGATGATTGTATGTCGGCCGCCCTTAAACTATTTAACAAAAATGCACAATGAGATTAAATATTGTCTTACTACCTATTTTACAAAAAATAGGTAACGTATTAGATATTTTATTTTCAGATATTCGTTTACGAGGCCTGCCTAGTAGTAACGTCATGTACCAGTACACAAATGGTGACAGTCAGTGGACAATTGAATATCAATATTCCGTGAACGAAACTTTCAACGTAACCTGTGAAGGTTATGCTGGATTTCAAACAGATCAAGGTGGCAACAGGCGAAATGATTTTATGTGGACATTCCAAGGTATGTCAGACATGTACTTGTATTTTGCATAAATAGTATTAGAGACGATGAAGATACGATATTTTTAAAACTGTCAATACGTCACTAGAAAGGACAGTTTTTAGTTGCTTCTGACTATAAATTTGGATGCATTTTAACTTAGTTAATATGAAAAGACTGCAATTGCCAACGACATCACCCGCTTCAACTTGAAAATTTTGAAGGTTTCCTACCAACATCCCTTATGCCAGTTTTGAAACGCAGCGTAGTGTTTCGCACCCTGTCTTCTCTTTCATAACTAGAATGGTGCGTTCCATTGCTCGTTGGCAAACTCCAAGACGGGACTTTTGTGATTCGTTGAGTGACCACGTCTGAGCACCGTCGGTTAGGTCGGGCACAATATATCGATGAGTCTACGCTTCAGGGAAATTGGTAGATCACCCTTCATTAGCGTTTTCATAGACCAGTAGCAAAAGAAAAGATACATGTCCATTATTCTTCGGAACTTTAGCTGACGCCGGACTAATCAGATTTGGAATTTATTGATGCTCTCAACGTATTCTGTCCTCATCATTATCATTTCCTAAGCCAAGCCTATTGCAGTCCACTGCTGGACATAGGGCTTTCTCAGGGAGCGCCACAGCGCACGATCACCTGCTTCTTTCATCCAGCCACTGTCAGCCACCTTCTTCAGGTCATCGGTCCATTTTGCTGGGGGCTGTCCCATCCTACGCTTACCTACATGCGGTCTCCATTTGAGATCCTTCCTACTCCACCTATTCTATTCTTCTTCTGCGCAAACGCCTAAACGACGACATTCTAAAATGGACTTCTTACTCCTCTTTCTTTCTTTATTTCAGGCCGATCGTATGATTCTCGAGAACGCCACTGGCCAAATTATACGTCAAATAAGTGGAGTGAAACGCCATTTACGAAGATCTTGGAGGCATCCCACAACAGAGCGATATTACAATGTATTTATTTTCCTAATGGACAGCAGTACCCTAATAATAATCATAGTGTAGAGCTTATTTTCCGATTAAAACCAGAGCCTTCGTCAGAGGCAGATAGTTTAGGTGAGTCCATTATTTTTCTTATTTAATGATAGTCTCTCTCACACTATCTCGCCCGATGGTAAGCGAAGATGTGGTTGACGGTGAAGCACGCTAACCCAGAAGTAACCTATTCACTCTTGACTTGAAGACGCCAAAGTTATAGCTGTCGGGAAATAAAAGCCGGGCTGGCAGGGAGGAAGAGGTGGCAAAAAGGTTTGGTGCGTACCGGAGGGATGTTCACTATAGATCGATGGCGCATTGCCGTACGTCTTGTAGTCGGATGATGGAAAGGGCCAAGCGGAATCAAATCGTGCTGTTCCATCGAACATTCACCGAAATGTAATCGATTAAAACCGACAATCTGGCAACGCAGCATCGATTTTCTAGACTATGGAGCTTAGAATCGACCAGAGCATCGTTGCTGACTAGCCTCTTGCCCCGTTTATCAATTGACTCAAGTGCATCAAGTTGGTATTTGGCAGACGCATCCCAGAGGTATACTAGATGCAGCTGTACATATAGTATTAATTTACATGGAGCGACTACCTATATAACACCCACAACCCAGTGACTGGGTTATACGATACCCCTTGGTAAGACTGGTTATCAGACTTTGAGCTTCTAAAACTAGGGCCACACTAACGGGAAATACCGTTAGTTATCGCGTTACTGGACGTTTCTCCGAAAGTTGAAAGCCTTTTATTGCGAAAATACGAGTAAGGTAACAACTGCCGAAGGTCTCACTGTACCATCTGATGATGAATGATGTAACAAAATTTTTGTCATAATTTTGGCGATTGAAAAGAGTGTCCATGAAGTTTCTTGCTTATTCTTCTCCATAGAGATCTACGCTGTAGAATGAGCACCTACGGTACTTTCACAGTTTTTATGTGACTGGGACTGTAGCACCATAACTATTTTTGTACTTGTTTTATTTTATGTCTTTTGACAATTCATAAGTGACTGTAATTGGCCTTGTTGAAATAAACGATTTGATTTGATTTGAAGGTCTACAAATTTTATTGACAACCGGGACCAACGGTTTTACGTGCTTTCTGAAACACGGAAGAAACTCATTCGGCTTTATTACAAAACGTGGTAACTTAGACCAAGCTTTAAAATGAATTGTTGAATTTCGAACTTTATAAATTTCTACTGTCGTAAAGTTATTAATACAAAAACCTAGATTTTTTAGGTTTAGATCCCGATCTAAGTTGTCAATGTGCATTTTAGAATTTTATAGCAGTTGGAATAAAGTTCGAAATTCAAAAATAGATTTTTTATTTAAAATACTGATATCCAGCTGAATCTGGTTTGACTGGAAGCTGACCCCAATATAGTTGGGAAAAGGCTAGGCAGGTGAGGTGATTTTTGATTTAAAGCTGGGTCTAAGTTAAATCACGTTTTGTAATAAAACCGATTATGTTGTAAGGTCACTCATCCACAGACCAACCTTGGCAATAAACAGCAAGAAACTTGACAGTTTAACCTTCTTACTAATAAACTTGATTTTGATTCCAGCTCCAGATGCGAGAGTGAATATTGTTCTAATAGCTACATCTGTTGGAACTATAGGCATCATAACTGTGATATGCTTAGTACTCTGGCGTAAGAGGTCGAAACGAACTCGACTTATTGAGGTAATTGTTTTATTTTTATAGTTTTGCTCGAGTGCAAATATGTAGTATTGTAATGGTCAATTAGCCAGCATCATTAAATTGTAAATTTAAGGGCGCATAACCAGAGAGCAGTGGTGGCCCAGTGGTATCGGCCCCGACTTACGAGTTGTAGGTCGTGGGTTCGAATCCCGGCAGGCGCATTACTTTGTGTAATTTATTTCATCACCACTGCTCTCAAAACGGTGAAGGAAAACATCGTGAGGAAACCGGCATGTCCTAGAACCAAAAATTCGAAGATATGTGACATCCACCAATCCGCACTGGGCCCGCGTGGTGGATTATGGCCCACCCCCTCTCACAGAGAGGAGGCCTGAGTCCCAGCAGTGGGAACATTAATAGGCTGATGATGATGATGACTGTATGGAATTTTAAAGATTATGGTGTGCCCGAGTATAGCTTACCCTCTTTTTGGGTTTCACTGCCGCCGGCTGAAAATTAGGAAGTTAAACACAGTTTATTTTAAATTTCAGAGCGAGAGCGATAGTCACTCGAACCAAAACAATAGTCCAATACCAGCATTCCCAAGTCAATGGGAAAATGAATTCGATGATTCACACTATTATCAAATTGATGAAGGAGTCATGGAGGAAAATGAAACATACTTAATGGACGCAGACAAGCCGTACAAAATGCCTTACAATAGGCAGAGTAATAATAGTGAAAATCATTATACTGAAATAGATGATAACTTTAAAACAAAGTCTGGTGGACTAGCACCTGACTGGAGCACTGCTCATCCACCTGGAACACAATCACACAATCCTATTATTGCTCGCAATAACAACTCAAAACAAGGAATTTACGACACCTTGAGACATGAAAATTTACCTATTATTAAAGGTAATTATAGCAATGTACAACAAGCAGGTAAAAGAAAAAATGTGACTTTTGAACCAATGAGAAATGAATTACCAACTGGACGTTACAATCAAGGAACCTCTAGGAAAGATGGTGAGAATTACGATCCAAGATTAAAACAAAATAGAGGTGGTCATTACGTTAACAGTAATCAAGGTATTTCCATGCAAACTGGTGATTTGACAGAAAAACATAACTATGAAAACGATTTGGTTAAAAACGTGAAACCTGATGATTTAGATTATGCTGAACCGTACGGCCATCTTGGAATTGGTTGCAAACACTTTTTTCACCGGTAAAATTTTGGTACTTAATCAGATGAAAGTTATAAATGTTTTCTATTCTATTCTTTCTATTCTATTCTATTATAGATGAAATATTCATGCTAAAACCCTCAGATCAAAGAAATAGGCAGATAGAACACTCAGAACACGCGAGTGTGTCCACCAAAGCAAATACTAAATCAAATTGCATTCCATATTTTTTCATGGTAAAGATCGTTTATTATTACATATACAACTATAACAAGATTATAAACATATTATTTAAAAAATACCCTTTACATACTACATTAAAAACTAAAATTAAAAGAAAATATTTACAGAAATAACTAAACTAAAATTGTAATATTCCATATTGTTTTCTTTGTTTTTGAGAACAACTTTTACAGTGTTTAAAGACACGAAATTTAAAAATAAATTTTGGCAAACAACAACAGCGACACGTAGCTTGGTACGACGCTTAGCTTGGTACTGTCGCGAGTTGATATTCGCTTTTTTATTTGTATTTGCTTTGGTGGTCACACTCGTGTGTTCTGAGCGCTTTATCTGCCTATTTCTTTGATCTGAGCTAAAACCTTTGTAAGCTGATTGCTTAAACTGTGTTTCTAAATAAAGAAAAAGAAACATAATAAACGAATATGATAATAAACGCTATGTTTGAACTCAGTGGTAGGGACTGTCAATACGATCGATCTCAGGATTGAAGTACCTTTATTTAAGTCAAAAAAGTAAAACTAATGTTTTTTATGATTTTTTTTAAGTATATTTTTTGATACTTAATTAACAGTGACGCCCAAACCTATAAATTACAAACAAGAAACATGAAGTATAGACATCAAGTCAGTTTTATTTATGAAACCGCAGAAAGTAATAGACATAATCGAAGTTTTTGGGTGTATATTAGTCAGGTCAATTTTTTACTCAAAAAATACTGAATGTATTTTAATGAAACTTTGCAGCAATATAGTTTATACATCCGAATAAAATATAGGCTATCATTATACGATCTTCCGAGGCTCGAGTAGCTAGTCGCGGTAGTATTAGCTAAAATCAGATCTTGCAATTGCAACGTCAACTCTAGATACTTTAAACCTTTTGTCACACTTTTATACAACATTATAGACACATAATGTATGGCGTAAACTACTTTACCATGACAAATTGTGAAGCAAGTGACTTTAAACCTCATATAAACCGAGATTAGTTACATGGGTAAACCATCGTTCTCAATTCCAAGGACACCAGGACACAAAATTGAGGGCCACGGAATTGAAAAAATATCGTACTAATCAAAATAACTTATTACTGTTACGACTTCAAACAAATTAAATGAAACAACCATGCTGGTGTCTAGTTAAACTTCAGTCTAGGGAAACAAAACATGTTTAAAATAAAACATTCAGAAGATATCTTTGACACGGTATTGAGAAAAGACCCCGAACTAAATCCACGGAAACAGGTTCTCACGTTCGAAAATCGAAAAAAACAGCAGCACACCACACATGCACTCACATGGCCTGCTCGGGAGCACCTGACAGTTTACAAGAATCGGATGGTGATGTCCAGTTCGCGGGTATTTAGTATCGTAATCAAGTTTTTTTGTATGACACGGAAATTATTCATTAGACTGGGACAAATCTTTACGAATCCACAAATATAACAAAATAAGCAATTACAGGTTTATTTATTGTCAATGTCTCTTGGTAAGCTATCCCTTTACCCAAGAATATCAAAAGTTTGCTTGAAATTCAGCTCCATTTAAAAAAATATTTTTTTTTACACTCGATTCGGAAAAGGGACAGGTCAAAATCAGTGAAATGACACCCGTTTTTTCACTTCAGATTTTTTTTAGGAAACTAAGAAGTAGTACGGAATTTATGTTATGCTCTCCAGTTAGGATATAGATTGGGACGTACGCTTAAAAATTTTGGGATGTGTATGTAACTTCTAACCATGTTTTTTTAAAAGGACAAAAAAAATCCCTCTTCGTAGAAATGCCCATGTAATAGTTGTATTTAAAACCAATAAACATAATAGGTATATTACTTAGAAAAAAAAAAACATTTAAATAAGTTCATTCAATAGTCCTCAAATGGTTTTTAATTGTATATTAAATGTTCTGCTTTGATGTTAATACGAGTAATTACTTTCACATTTATGTTAGATATTAAGATAAGATAATATTATATTATTGTAGTTAGGAAAATAAAACCAAAGATTTTTTTTATGATAGAATATTTATTCATTAATGTTTTACATACCTACTCAATTCACAATGAATATTTTTTAAACATTTATTATACAATAAAATAGTTATGTAACATTTATACATCATTGGTAATGTAATTACAAATATACAATATATTAAAAAATAAGTATATTATTTACAACGTAAAAATAAAGTTTTGTAACAATTAACATATGATTAAATAAGTCATTTATTCTTAGTTTTATTGTTCTTATTACAACTACTAACAAAAACGTATTTTGGTTGGTTTCACAACTAAACATTTATTTGTACATATCTAAAATGTCTTATATAATTATGACGTAAAGCCGTGTAGGACGTTTTTATAATCTAATTATCGTTTTCTTCAATTGTCTTTAAACATAATTGAATACATTCTTAAAAATAATAAAAAAGTAAATAAAAATAATTACTTGAAACAAAAATCTAACAAAATTATACGAAAACTGGGCAGTTCATACAATATGACATATACGGGTTGAATTTTTTTTTTTTTTTTGAAGTCGGATAAAAATGTTTCAGTTCTAAAAAAAATATAATAATAATAATTGAGGAGAGTAATGAACCCTCATTACACTGAGCATTTGAAGCACTATACTGATTTTATTTACTCACACGTAGTTGTTGCTGATAACTCCAAAATAAGTCAGTTTGGACACCATGATGTCGGGGGTATGATTGTTGCAAATAAGTAATAGCATCATCCATTTTTCAAGAAATGCACTTAGTTAAAAATCACCATGTATATTCATCTGAGGGGCAGTGGTGGCCCAGTGGTATCGGTCCCGACTTACGAGTTGTAGGTCGTGGGTTCGAACCCCGTCAGGTGCTTATACTTTGTGTAATATATTTCATCACCACTGCTCTCAAAACGGTGAAGGAAAACATCGTGAGGAAACCGGCATGTCCTAGAACCAATAATTCGAAGACATGTGACATCTACCAAACCGCACTGCGCCCGCGTGGTGGATTATGGCCCACTCCCTCTCACAGAGAGGAGGCCTGTGTCCCAGCAGTGGGAAAATTATAGGCTGATGATGATGATGATGATGATGTATATTCATCTAGACACGCGGGAGCGTGGCCAGCCAAGCAGGCGCACTCACAGTGTGTAATATTACACGAACCATTTGGAGTCACTTTTTAGCCCCTCATAATACTTAATAATAACCTAAAAAAGGTATTATTTAATGTTTACCCCACTTATTTTTACTAGTAAACAATAACAACATAACAACAATACAAAAAGTAAAATTATGCTTTCTTCGTATTTATATAACACTACCTGCGCCCGCGATTTCGTTCGCGTGGTACTTAACAATGTACTTTTTTTTTATAAAATTGACAAAGTTTCATACAAAATTTCACCCCCTAACTTATCCCTTTGGGGGTAAAATTGATCAAAATCCTTTCTTGACGGATGTCTACGTCATAACATCTACCTGCATGTCAAATTTCAGCCCGATCCGTCCAGTGGTTTGGGCTGTGTGTTGATAGATCACTATTGTCAGTCAGTCACCTTTGAGTTATAGATGTATTTTATATTTAGATATAATAAAGCTTACTACAAGTAAATAACAAAATTATTTTAAACTTAAGGTACCGATAGGTAGATGTGCAAGCAAAAAATAGGAAATTACGCTTAATCAATAATATCATCAGCTGATTTTTAAATTTCGTATTTTTGTCTTATCCGTATCCGCATCATCTTCACTGTCAGTGCTCGTTTTGATTTTTCTTTCTGTAAACAATAAATGCCGTTTTAGCAAATGTTTTCAGAATAGGTATTGGAAATAATAAAGATCAGACATCTGAAAAAAAGTTTTGAGGCTCATTCGCATCGCGTCGGGCTTACCTACTGCTACCAAATGATTTTTAAATTATTTTCCATGTTTTATTCATATCACAAATACTGATATTCAGCTGCATCTGGTTCGGCTGGAAGCCGACCCCAATATAGTTGGGAAAAGTCTAGGCAGATGGTGATTCTTACCATGGCGTTTGACGACATACATTTATATTTTATAATATTATAATATGTATTATAATAAACACACATGTGGCGCCACGCTAAGCTCGCTATTTGCCAAATCCTTAAGACAACGTAGTCTAGTTAATGTATTTCAGATGCAGCTTCAATTGAAACCCAACGACGAAGACCGAATGTAGGTATTTAGCCTTTATGGATTATACGAAGGCATTCGATAGCTTTAAACATCCCGAAATACTCAAATCTCTATAGAACTAAGGTCTTGAAACTTGATATACATATAGATCTGTTTAAAAATATAATAAACCACAACCTCCGCCAACATAAAGTTTAACACTACAGGACCTAGTTTTAGAATACAAGAGGTGTAAAACAGGGTGACCCGTTGTCTCCAAAACTATCTACGAGCAAACTTGAGGAGACATTTTAGACTATAGCAGCAGATTATATCACATGAAACAATAAGATGTTAAAAACCTCGGTGTGCCGCCGACACAGTCCTTCATGAGCTCTAGAACTACTTATGTCCTCCACGACCAGAGTACTGAGACAAACAGACGACAGCAGACGACAATCGTTATTGCTCAGCAGTCACTAATACATTTTCAACTTCATACCCTACCGCATAAAGTTAAAAATCGATTATAGACTGCTGCGCGATAACGAACGAGACAAACGAAAACGATCTGTGAACTTCAATAGATTTTCAACTTAATGCTGTGAGGTATAAAGTTGAAAATGTAATAGTGACTGCTGGGCGATAACGATTGTCGTCTGCTGTCGTCGTCACTGTTATAATAATTATATCTATAGGGCCTGAGTACGGCTAGCACCAACGTGGAACTTACAATTAATGGATCTAAAACCAAAGCTATGACAATTAGCTCAAAAAAGTATTGAGGTGGAAGGGCAGGAAATACTATCTGCTGATGGGAACATACACTTGAGCCAGTTCCTCTCTTTCGAAAACGGGTGGGTAAAGGAAATCGACCGTCGAATCGACAACGCCTTGAAAAGCTACTAGTCCATAGAAACGCTAATGAAAAGAGATCTACTGATATCCCTGAAGCATAAACTCATCGATATGAGTATCCTGCACGTCCTAACATACAATACAGACTTGATTGCTCTCCGGGTCGCCAAAATTTCATATTCATATTAGAGTATGCCAAAGAGCAAAAATTGAGCGCAGCATTCTGGTCAGAAGATTCTATAGAATACTGAGTTAGAAGATCCTATAGAATACTGAACACCACGCTGCGCTCTAACACTGGAACAATTAGCGTAAGTACAATCATCAAAGTTGAATCATGACCCATTTTGACAAAAATCGTTGGAATCCGTCAAATGGACAAGAACCAAAGTCGTGATATGTATATTTACGCGAATGTGGACCTAATTGTATTTGAACATCTGTAGGAAAATAAGCTTATGGTGGGTCATAATTCCACTTTGTCGATTGTACAAAGGCTGCTAATGCTAATATAAATGGTATTGCAAAATAGCCGTTCGGCAAAAATATGCACTAAATGGCTGGCTGAGGTGGAAAACTAATATTAAGACAACTTGCTTCCATGTCATCAAAATCATGTTTGATTCATTGAGCATTACAATTGACATTAGTGATTGCGTTACCTGTGTACATTTTATCCATTTCCCTCGGCCACTTCACAGATCGGTGCATCGGTTCATACACAGAAGCTTCCATGTCTACATGCACGGGCGCATCGTTTTTCTCATGCACGGGAGTATTGGTCTCTCCATGCACGAGAGCATCAATATTCTCGTGCAAGGGACCTTGGATTCCTTCAGAGACCGGCGTAACACTCTCCTCGCAGACTGAACCATTGTCCTCAGGAATATCGATTTCTGCATAGTCGGGCTCATCGATCTCTTCACAATCTCGATTATCGACCACGTCATAGATGGGTGGACCAATCTCTTCATAGATGTGCTGATCAATTTCAGCAATCTCCCTGTCGCAGTCATCCCTAAGAATGAGATTTAGATAGAACTGAGGAGCAGTGTTCTGAAAAATGCAAGGTATATGAAACGTTAGCCTAACGTTACTGTTTTCATTATTATTGAGAGTAATAATACTGGAGCAATGTTATGACCAAGCAGTGGTTTTCACTAAATGGCTCTGTCGTCTAATATTTTGTGGTAACGGAACTCGTTTGCCTCATAAAACGATAACATTTAGGCCTACTGTCCACACAGTCGTCTTTCGTAGGATGCATGTAACCTACAAATGAAGATAGGCGTATTTTGCATATTTGTTATGTCCACGCTGCTTCATGCAATAGTCAGTCACGATACAAAAGGTCTCAGTTTTCTTTCAACTAGCATCTAGAAAGGACGTCTCTTGTTGTAAAAATGCATGACGAACACAAGACGAGTGGCTGACGTGACGTTGCCGCTTCGTGGACACAGATTTCATTGTTTCTACGCAAGATGCAAGCATTCGACTTGCAATCGTCAATTGATGAAAGCGTGTGTATGACGTGCGGTTACGTGGACAATTGGCCTTAAGTCGCCAATTTGTAAATTTTATACTTTCATATTGCCAAAATCTGAGGTTTTCCCCACACCCGCTGACAACTGAGCACTTGAGCTACTGGCACTATTACTTATACCACATAATGGCTCCTGTCAACATTTTTCGCAGTTGCCCTTTGTGGAATACCTCCAAAATAAGGCCTAAAATCTCCGTCCGACAATTTTCGTAAAAAGTGGTATATTAGAAGCGTTTTACCTCACAATAAAACGCATATTAATTTACTTACCTTATTCGAAGCTTATTTAATTGAGATAGGCCCTGCGTTTCTCGCTCTTCGTATTTCTATATATCTGTCTCTTTCTAGTACGTCACTTCCGCTTGGCAGTGGTAGGGAGGCTCGTTAAACGAGAGGCGCCATTTTGAATTCATTGAGTCTAATTACCAGGCAGAGCTTGAACATAAGCTTCGAATAAGGTAAGTAAATTAATATGCGTTTTATTGTGAGGTAAAACGCTTCTATTAATTTGACTTGACCGTTATTCGAAGCTTATTTAATTGAGACGTGTTTGTTATCGCCTGGTGGAAGTGACGAAGACGCCAATGTGAGCTAGTATGACTATTAATAAAATGTACTGTAGCTATGATTTAGTAAAACAGTTAAGTACTTGTATCTAAAAAGCATACAGAGATTTGGAGACATTGATTTATTTAAGATAAAGACAGTTTAATTAATAGAAAATATAATTGTATTTGATCCCAACACCAACACCTTTTATAGGTAATAATAATAACAGTAAATCAGGTCATTAATTACCAACATATTTCTAATCAACTGGATTAAATAAAGCGGTCACAGAAATAGGATTTACAGTGGGTCTAACCTCACGTCTATAAAATTTACAAAATGTATTTTGTGATCGCCAGTTACCTCTAGCTAGGATTTCCTGAAGGGGATAATTATCTACCCAATTTTTTGAGGCCACCGCTGACCTAAAACTCCCAGGAGATGCCTTAATACCGGCTTCTACTAGTAAGGACTTGATCCAGCCAGCAATCAGGGTTTTCGATGCAGGCTTAGGTTCACCTCTAATGTTAACAAACAAATTACTACAATCTGCAGCATTTCTACGATTCTCAAGAAGTGAGATCGTATGCTTGGCCCAGTAGACCGGGTCTAAGTTTTTGTTATCGTCATTAGAAATAAACCTCCAACCAGATTGCCTGTAATCTGCAGAATCAGTTTTTGATCCAAAAATCGGCCAAAAAACTAAAGCATCATTTTGATTACAGTAATTATTTGAATCAACTCTGAGCAAAGTTAAATCGTGGATTCTTCTTCCGGAACATAACAGAAATAGAGCAGTTGTATGTCTCTGAACTTGAAAAATGTTATTTTCATCAATGCGTTTACTTTCTAGGGAATTAGCCAGGTCGTCAATGTTCCAAACAGGAGGCTTGACATTGCTGACCGGTTTATGCAACGCGATCGATTTTAGCACATGTTTTACTAGGACATTTGAGCTTAACTGGCCGGATGACTCTGGGTTGCAAAGGGTTGCGACCACAGATTTGTGTAACAAAATCGAATTGTACGATAAGTTATTAATTAAATGGAGGTCAGATAAAAATCTAGCTAAATCGCTCCCTGCCGGAGTTGAGGGGTTAACTTGGTGCGTTTCGCACCAAACTAGCCATCTCCTCCAAGCAACGCTATAAACTTTACGTGTTGAGGGACGCCATGACTTCTCAAGAAGTTCTAATTGACTACTATTCCAGGATGTTAGCATCCCAGACCACCCCCACATTTCCACACTTCCAGAGTCATGTCGTGGACGTTCGGCGGGGGCAGTCCTGTTGTCGTGTCGATCAGGACTTTGTCTAGGTGGTATATTGTAAATGGGGCTGCTAGGGCACGCAATTTGATGTCGGGTCGCCAAAATACTCGCTCCCATCGTGGAACTACTAGCAGGTATGTTCCCTGTGCTTGATTGAGATAACCTAGCACCTTGGGAATCAGAAAGGGTGGAGGGAACACCCACGCTAGGTTGTAATTCCATATCTGGGAGAACGCGTCGCAAAACAGGGCTTGGTTGTCGTTTTGGTCCAAGGACACGTAATTGGTCACTACATGTGCTCGGTTGGACGCAAATAGGTCGATCAGTGGAACTCCCCATTTGTAGAATATTTTGTTCGTGCATTCCACGGACAGATGCCACTCTGGAGTCAGACGAAGCCTCGACAAGTGATCCGCGTGGCCGTTGTATATACCTGGTATATAAAAAGCGTTCAGGTGAATTTGATAATTCTCCGTTATTTGGTAGACTTTGTAAGTCAAGTCTAGGAGAGGAGCCGACTTGGTCCCGCCCTCGTGGCGGAGATATGCAACTACCGACTTGTTGTCGCTCTGAATCAAAACTGTCTTGTGTCTCAGGAGCTGATAATGATCTTCCAAAACTCTTAGGATTGCTAACATTTCCTTTTGGTTGCAATGAAGATCTTTCTCGGCTTCTGACCACAGACCTGAGAGAGAGAGATTGTCCAGGCGAGCTCCCCAAGCGATGTCTGACGCATCTGTTGTGAGGAAATGAGCTGGAGGCGACATGTGTATGTCCGATGGAAGATGACAATTCTGACTCCACCACAACAGATTGTCTATGGCAGCACGAGGTAAGATGTGTAGTAGCCTGTTGTCTGACTTCAAGATTTCGTTCAGAAAGTTCAGAAGCGCTCGAAAGTTGAGTCTTCCTTTCGGAACTACAAAGCTGGCAAAATTGAGTAGACCAACTAGACTCTGGAGCTCTTTGAGCGTCGTGCTCTGCTTCCACAACAAATGTTTGATTTTGTCTGAAAGACCCGGAATCTTCTCTTCGGGAAGGCGCTTCCGATTCGCCCATGGATCCCAATGTATTCCTAGGAAAACTATGTTTTTCGACGGTGTGATTATCGACTTTCTGTAATTGATCAGCCAACCTAATTTTTCTAAGGTGTCGAGCACAGTTTTCACATGACTCCGAAGCTGATCTTCGTTCTGGTGAGCGATCAAGAAATCGTCGAGAAAAACTATTATTCTGACACCTCGTTGTCTGAGTGTCTGAGCTATCCAATTGGTAAGCGCAGCAAAGGTCTTGGGCGCTGTGCTCAGGCCAAAAGGTAAGCAGGTCATTTCTAGCAATTCGTTGCGATAAATCAGGCGCAGAAATCTTCTGTGGCTGTGGGCCACAGGTAAATGAAAGTACGCCTGTGAGAGGTCGATTTTGCACAGCCAATCCTGTGGTTGTAGAAAATCGGGAATGCGACAAGCATTTATTAGCTTGAATCGATCTGTTATGACGTAAGAATTCAGAGCTTTCAAATTGAATACTGGCCGATTTGAGCCGTCGCCTTTGGGGACAAGAAACATCGATGAGAGGAAGCTTGGCGAAACAACAGCTCGCTCCAGAACACCCTGTTCTATCATTTTGTTTATGACAGATGTCATTACGGCAGATTCTGGAACGTTTAGCTTGGTTCTGACCACGCTTGGATGTACAAGCGGTGGTTTCCGGCAAAAGGGTATGCGATACCCTGTTATTATTTTTAGAATGTAACTTGGTGCATTCATTTGTTCCCATTGGCCTCGAAACTGAAGGAGACGGCCTGCTCTGAACGAGTCAATACTTACGTCGTTTGTTGTCATTATTGTTCTGGGGGGGCGATGACGCGCGCTTTCGCCCATGCCTTGGTGGATTATATTGCCGAGATCGACCTCGAAAGGTATTGCGATTATTCGGTGCGACCGAATTATATTGAACAGCATGACTATGAGCGTTACATCCACCTTGCGGAGGTGGGTTACCGCTGCTGCAACCACCTTGCGTAGGTGGGTTACTGCTAGCACATTGCGAATGTGCGTTATTGTGTTGACAAGCCTGAGCTGTATGAGCAAAGCCCTGCGAGGACTTATTGTACGGCTTTGACCCCTGCGAGGGGCCACGAAACTTTTTTGCATCCACCTGCGAGGTAGAACTTGTATGAGCCTTTTGCAATGGCCAAAAACATTTTCGTACGCCACCAGCTTTTTCTACAGCAGCAGTAAACTTCTCAGCATTGAACAGGTTGGTACATGTCGGTGGAATTTTCTTTAAACTTGCCTTCATCAAAGGGTCCTTTGCCTGTTTTATAACACAATCTCTCCTCATTTGGAGAATCTCAGCACGATGTCCACAAACAATCTGTAATAAGTCTGAAGAACACTTATTAAAATCCCCTGTGGAAAAAAGGTCATTTACTTTTTGAAGCAGAGTGTCAGACGTGACAGAGTCATTATTCCTTGCCCATATTAACAGTTCCTGAAGAGTTCCTTGCAAAACCTCTCTTTGTTTGAGCACACACATGGTCAAGGCTGCGAAAGCCTTATCAGCATGAACGAGGTGACGAGGAGACTCGTATGCTTTCACTTCCTCGTTAATTTCAATATCTGTATAACCCGGCGAATAATTATACAATTTTTGGGTTTCAGAATACCTAATTTCGTTCCAGTCACTTTTATCTAAATGTTGCAAATCACATAACAACTTCAAATAGTTCTCGGAAGTCTTAGGCACCATAGGTTCCTTAAGCTTAGTTTCAAAATTTAAGGTAAATTCTTGATCACCACGTGCACTAGCGTTATCAGGTTCAACATCAAGCATTTGTTCGTAACGGTTTTCACTAACACCTGACAATAGTGAGATAGCATCGTAATCCAAATTTGTACTCACGTGTTGACCAGTGCTTTTGCAATCCATTTGCCGTCGAAGGTTACGTACCTCTTTGGCTAATTTTCGAACCTTATGTTTAGAACTCCGCTTGTGTTTGCCTCCCCTTCTTTTGTAGCGGCGACTTCTCTTTGGGTTGTCTCCGCTAGACGAGGAGCTATTACTGGAACTTGAGCTACTAGAGCTTGAGCTACTGGAACTTTTTGACCGAGTTCGCCGCTTCTGCGGCGAAGAAGGTCCTGGAAGCACATCACTAACCGCCCTATCGGCGTTTTCACACGAATTTTCCATACTGAATATCGAAAGATTAAACTTTATTCACTTTTAATTCGAATAAAAATCGTTAGGATTTTTCCACGCACTTGTGTACTTTTAAATTATATTATAATTTTATATTATAACACTTTGAAGGTATCTGTGTCGGTAGGACACGACCGTTCACGGCGAGAAACAAGACGCCAATGAATTCAAAATGGCGCCTCTCGTTTAACGAGCCTCCCTACCACTGCCAAGCGGAAGTGACGTACTAGAAAGAGACAGATATATAGAAATACGAAGAGCGAGAAACGCAGGGCCTATCTCAATTAAATAAGCTTCGAATAACGGTCAAGTCAAATTAATACATAATTATAGATAATAAACTTACCGCAGCTATTCGTAATCGTAGCTGCCTTTCGTAATTTCTTCTTCTCAACCAAAGTATCAAATATGCAAGTCCACACAGGACTATCGCACCTCCAACTGTAGATACTACAGAGACTATTATTGTAGTCGTGTGATCCAGGTTTGTCGCTTCTGAAATATTAACATTGTTAATCATCATTATCAGCCTATAATGTTCCCATTTCTGGGACACAGGCCTCCTCTCTGTGAGAGGGCCACGCGGGCCCAGTGCGGATTGGTGGATGTCACATGTTTTCGAATTTTTGGTTCTAAAACAGTCATGCCGGTTTCTTCACGATGTTTTCCTTCACCGTTTTGAGAGCAGGGCCTCAAGTCTGCTAATTTTATATAACTCGCATGCTATTGATATTCCATTGAGACTCAATCACGACTCCATTACGATTAGAATGGTATTCTGCAAAAACTTGAATAAGCTCAATAGAGTCGTAATGGAAACGTAGTGTAATTGTAATTGACTCTCAGTTGAACAGTCATAAATATTGCCATTAGAGACTAGAATACCGATAAATTCCACAATCGATTTACAATTGTAACAGGATTTGAGAGCAGACTAGCAAATATTCTGATAGCAGTTCAAAGGAATGTCACTGGAAAACCATTGGTCATAAATTAGTAGCAGAATACCAAATGTAGTTAAAACTGCTACTGAGATCCAATTGATATTCAATTGAATCATTACTAAATTAGCAGAATTGTGGCCCTGTGGTGATGAAATAAATTACACAAAGCAGAATACAAGATACCTGATGGTGAGGTGACTGCAATCCTTCCTTTACTGTTTTGATACAAACTTTTCCACGATTTAGTCTTGTTGCTTATCAAACGGAAGATCACTCTGACTTCTGCACCTATTGAGTAGTTTGTGTCGCCTGTTCTTCCGCTTCTCAACATGCCATAAAATGAATATTTAGTGTTATTGTGTTCAAGAGTTAAGTTCAATTGTTTATTAAGACTACAGTTATTTTCTTTGCATGTATCTGAAAAGAGATTGTTGTATTTAATGAAATGAAATGATGATGATATTTGTTTTGCAAGTAGGTTAATATCAACACTTTTAACTAAATGAAGCCGGTGTTTCGTACCTGACTACTCTGAAAAGAAACAGCCGAAACAAACTCAGAGGTCACTGTCTCTTTTAAAGTCCAGACATTAAAATGATAGTCATACGAGGGCCATGTGGGATATCGTCTGAGATGGTCTTTTGAAGAAAGAACCACACAGTTTTGAGTGGACCTGTCCAGTCAGTGCAAGTATTTGTCAGTTATCATGTAGCTAGACTCGTAATTCAAGGAACCAGGGAACGAAAACCTTTATAAATTACGGTACCGGTATTGAAGAATTTTGGTTATTTTTCAGATTTAGGTAACCGCTATCTGGGTAACCAAACCGAAGAAAAATGTAACCTCTATTCAGGTTACCGTTTTAATACCGGTTAACTAAAGATAACGACTCTTTGTCACACACACATGCGATGCGCGCCCTGTGACTATTGCCTACGGCACGTGTGAAGTGTGCAGGATAGGGGTCATTTTTATTTCGGTAACCGGTATTAATACTGGTTATGTATTCACTTTTAATAATAAAGGTTATTTTTAAAATTACCTGTAAAAGAAAAAAGGTTGTTACCGAAAAAATACCAGTATTGATCATACCGGTTTCGGTCCCTGCAAGGAACTCAACGTTTTTTAAAATTAAAACGCGTGTCCGAAGATTTACAAGCTTTTATTAATAAGAAGATCTAAGGATGCATGAGATAAGTAGAAGTTGACGGCTTCTACCGACAGACGTGAGCTTCTGGAGAAGAAATTCAGCATCACTAATCATTCACCATCATTTTTTTTTAAACGTGGGTTTTGTGCTACTAAGTATTTCGCGAGAAACATCTAAGTATTATTTAAAATTATGTAGCTGTTGTTAGCGGTTTCACCAACTCTTTAATCAAAAGTTATCCCATGGAAACATATATTGGCCTAAATACTATCATAATAATATACCTACGGGTAAATATTTGAATATCGAAGATTAAAATACCTACGCTTAATACCAATGTTCAAAACATCGAAAATTTAAATATCGATTGTAACAAAACGTCGAAAATTGTTAAGTACCTATTCTCTCGCGCCCGGCATTGTTTGCGGCCATGCTGGGGGGCGAGACGGAGTGGGAAGCGGTCGCCTCCTTCTGCGAAGCAGTAATGCTCGTGAAGGAGGAGGCGGGCCGCGAGAGGGCCAGGACAGCGTCCTCCCTCCGCCCCAACCGCAGTGTTAGACGCCCGCGGCGTCGGACGTCGGCAGACGATCTCTGGCCACCTGGCCACCGTAGCATGCGGACAGCGAGTAAAGGGCAACTCGTAGACACGGAATAAATACATAAAATAATAATAAATAAATAATTTAGTATTTATATTACGATTTTATTATAAAAAAAAAAAACTTACCGGTATCGTCTGATTGTAAGTACCAATCCAAATATACTCGTACTCCTTCGAGCCAACTCTGCTGCCTCATTGTACAGTTCAAATGCAATATCTCACCAGGTTCAAACTCATATAAATAATAGACGAACTTTAAATAGTAGTCGTAAACGCTATAGAATTTCATTACCGTAACATTTAATAGAAATAGTTCGAGTGGAAAAATATCTGAAAACAATAAAATTGTATCTATAAACAATAGTTGTAGTGAAAACAAGTGCGGAAAGGCTGTCATTGCAAAGAGTTCCGTCAAAGGTGTGCGTCCACATTTTTGTCGGCATCGCACATATCGGACGTATCGTACGTAACGGATTTTAGTTTGCCTTGTATGAAAACTCATACAACTGCCTCCACTGATCCGCATCGTACGGGCGGCTCATCGGCAATGCCTTAATGCGATGCGTACCGATGACGTCATACGGAATGCCGATCAGTGGAAGCGATAAAGGTGGCATCGGCAATCCGATCGCTGATACTCGCGTCAGCAATCCGATCGCTGCCGACACAGAAATCCGTTTGATGCGATGCGTCCGATACGTACGATGCCGACCACTGGACGCTACCCGAGCCGAGGCGCAGCCGAAGGCGAGGGTTGACAGATGACAAATCGTGCTAACCCTTAGCACAAGTTTTCACTCTTTTACTTTACAGCGTTTATTACGTATCACAACACAATAAATCTGATTACATTTATAGCTTTTTTGAAGTTTTTATTGCGCATGTAAGAAAATTATATAAATAACAATCAATTGGGTTTAGAATCTGAACTAAAAAGGTTAATAAAAATGTGGTTGTTTCGAAATCGTGTTTTTTTTTTGAAGTTGTAATTTTCTCGAAAGTAAGGTTAGTGAGGTGAATAAGGCAGTGTACTTACAAAGAGGACTTGGATGATAACTTATTATAACTTTTTCTGCAGTACCACCAGTAATGTGATCTGCTGAGCATGTTAACTGGTTTGAACGAGACATCGGTTTGAAGGACATCTGAGCCAGCTTTGATGTTATTATTTCTGTAAAAAAAGAACACTCTTTTATCTTGTTAAAATGGTCAAAGTAACTCCCGTCCCTCACTGGGAGGACTCCAGGGCGGGACGGACCCTGAGGACACGGCGGTGCTCTGCCCAAGTGGGGCAGTCCGGCCTTATGCTCCACCGTTTCCTCCGGGCGATCCTCGCTGTGGTGATACCCGGGTGCTTCCTCCTTGCTCATTAGATTCCTATTTTTCTTTTCTTACGTTAACCAAAATTGATGAAGAAACAAAGTTTCTAAAAAAAATACTGGCATTATGACGACACAAGCTGTACAGTCACGAGCAATAGTATGTATACACTAAGCAGTATTCAAAAGCGATTTTGTGCTACCATATTGATTAAACTTTTGCCTTTTCATTTGACTTCTATTTTGGAAGCCATACTGTTGCGAAATAGGTCTTATTTCAAAGTAGAAACCAGTATTTCACGAGTAATTTGCGTTTGAATTTTGTTAAGTGTACACATGTAATCGCTCGTGAATGTACTCTGAATTTCAAAGCGTTTCATCTTTGTCAATATTCATAGATTTAAAAAAAAAATTGTTCAAAATTTTTCAATACTCTGGACGACGCCGACGTACTAAACAAATTTTCAATAGGGTAGTTTCCAGGGTCAAAATAATTACATTCTATTTAGTCCGTATTTTAGATTATAAAAAAATATTGGACACGTATTTATTCTTTTTTTGATTAGACATAAAAGAAGAAAGATAATAGCCTGTTTAAGTTACCTGTGACGTCACTCTGCGCGAAAAATGCCACGCATCGTGACGTCACACGTAACTTTAATAGGCTATAAATCTTTGTCATTTTTGGTCTAATTTACAAATAAAAAAATACGTGTCCCTTATTTTTGAATAATCTAAAAGACGGACTAATTACATTTTTTTAGGCAACTAGCCTATTTATTTATGTAGTAAACTATATTGTTACCTGACTTTTTGTAGTCCGTTTGGTTACTGACGAGTGTGTCCATCACCGCAAGCTGAAGGTCCTCTTGGTCTACTTCACAAGCTAGCGTCATTTGATTATCAGAGTTCAAATTTCGGAACTGGTATTGAACCAAATAAGTATTAACTTCCACCCGACGTTTCTTTTTCTGAGGTCGTATGACAGCCCCATCAATGTAGATGCTCACAAGAGCTTTGAAAACAAAATCTTTGTCAAATTTATCATTTTTAATATGCAATAGAATAAATGCTGTTTTATTCTTTGTCTTCTCAAAATGTAAACAATAACAGTGTATAATGACTGAGAATTAAAAAAAATACGACTAAGAGGGGAAAAAAAATGATTAATTATTATAATCTCTATAGGCCTTATTAGTAAGCTCAAGATAGTCCAATGAGCTATGAAGAGGATTATGCTCAGGCTCTCTCCGCGATCGACTCAGAAATGTGCTTACTAAGAAAACAACATGTTTTGGTGTCCTTGCTACTGCGCTCAAAAATGGTAAGCGTCCACAGGTCCGCATCGTATTGCCGACGCGAGTATCAGCAATCGGATTGCCGATGCCACCTTCATCGCTTCCATTGATCGGCATTCCGTATGACGTCATCGGTACGCATCGCATTAAGGCACTCCCGATGAGCCGTCCGTACGATGCGGATCAGTGGACTCAGTTGTATGAGTTTTCATACAAGGCGAACTAAAATCTGTTACGTACGATACGTCCGATATGTGCGATGCCGACCTGTGGACGCACACACTAAATAAAATTTTTAGAAAAACAAAACTAAACTTACGGAGTTCTGTCGGCATGATAAATTTCACCATTACTTTAATGCCACTTTCTTCTTCACTACATGTAATATAACTATTGTTGTGTCCAGAATATAGTGTTGTAATAAATCCCCAAGCGCCTCCTAGTGGCAGACTCGTGGTTTTAAAATTATCTGGAAAGAATTATAAATTATTAATTCCAAATAGTATTTTCATTAATGGAAGTCAGCATAATACGGGTACGCCGCAATCGCGGCGGTAAGAACCCTTTTTGAGGAGTAGCTGAAAGGGTGTCAAGACGTCCTTCACTTCCACCTGTCGCTGGTCCTCACCGCACACGGGTGCTTCGGGAGGTTCCTCCGTCAGATTGGGCGGCGTGTAGGATAAGGTGGAGGTGTGCTTCTCTTGGGCAGAGCACCACCGTGACCTTACGGAGGTGGTAAGGGGCGGCGGCTACTCGCACCCGGCATTGGCCGAAGCCATGCTGCGGACTGAAATGAAATGGGAAGCAGTCACCTCCTTCAGCGAAGCAGTCATGCTTGTGAAGGAGGATGCCGGAGGAGGTGGCCAGCCGTCGCGGGAGACGCCCACGGCACCGGACGTCGCGAGGCGATTTTCGACCACCGTAGGCGTTTGCATGTGGAGGGCGAGTAATAGGTAACTTGCCGTCTGATCATGGACCATGCCAGGGAACGCGTGTTAACTGAGAAATCACAATGGCGGTGATAGGCCTCCATTGAACTCCAATATCCTGACGGAGTCCAGATCCAAGCAGTATTTATCTACTTATGTTTCTTTAGTGTGAAGTAGTTTTCTTCATCTTTACAAAGATCAAAGTCATTTTAAATACAAAAATGTGGATGTGGATTTCAGACTCAAGACCTGGTTTAACAGATTCTTCAAAGTTCTCTTGAAAGATACAGAATTAAAATCTCTTCAAAGCTAGAGTTAACAGGCTTCTTCTGGGTAAGTTCGCTCCATCGTCGACCTTGTCTTAGTCACTCCTGACCTTGACTAAGGTCAAGAGCAAAAACATTACACATAAAAAAAAATACCTCGCACCAGCGAATTAAATAAAATGTAAAACATACCACTAAACGTGTCTGCCACCGCATATTCCATCCTGATGCTTTCTCGAGCAGTGTTGATGGTATAACACCGGACTTCGACTTCATCGCCTTCCATGTATTGGTACTCGGCTACGAAGTCAACTTCTGAGAGTACATCGGGTTTAGCTTGCAGACTCATCCCGTTTACTCTGACCAACGGAGCTTCAACAGAACACTTGTTCTCATTAAAGGTGCTTGCATATTTATCAACACAGTACACGTTACAATTTTAGGTGAACTGAGCACAAGCCGAGTCGCTCTAGAGTGTCGAGTGTGGATGTACAAAGGGCCTACAACATTCACTCTCGACTCGAACGCTTTGCAAATCCCTTTGTGTTAGTAAAAAAACACCGACAATGGATGGTGCTAAGACGAGGACGAACCTAAATGCTCCAAGCGCGTTCGTTAGAGGCTTGTGAGGCGGTCATTGCGTACGGCTTTGTGCCTTTTGTACCAGCCCCTGCAGTCTCGACATTAGACAGCGACAAAAATCGCTCGCTAAGTCGTATCGTTGTCAAATTCCTTTAATAGGCTTTCAATTTTATTTCGGCAGCATAAAGTTGAAAATCTATTAAAGAAATTTGACATCGATTAGACATATCGAGCGATTTTTGTCGAGACTGCAGGGCCAGGTGCCATCCGTCATTTTAGTTTCCGAGTTATGAGCTGTAGTACAAATAGCTACTTGTACATGTTTGACAGCTTAGAGCATGGTCATTTGTTCTGTGTCTGGGTGTAATTTATCTATAATATGTATGTATTTAGAAATATATAAGTATGTTTATCAGTTGTCTAGTACCCATAACACAAGCTCTGCTTAGCTTGGGACTAGATGGCTATGTGTGATTGTGGAATATTATTATTATTATTCTTTATACAATGCGCCCGATTGCTCACTAAGGAGCTATCTATTGAATCTTATTATCGTTAATTCTTTGGTCGTAATGTGATGTTATATAGCATAAAGCATTCCTCGATAAATAGACTATCGAACACAAAAAAAATTTTTCAATTCATACTAGAGCCTGTAGCCAAACGGCAAGCGACAATCGTTAACGTTCAGCAGTCGCTAATACATTTTCAACTTTATACTCCATCGCATAAAGTTAAAAATCTTCTAAAGACTGCTGAGCGATAGTGAACGAAACAAACGAAAACTATCTGTAATCATTGATAGATTGTCAATTTTATGCAATGGGGTATAAAGTTGAAAATGTATTAGCGACTGCTGAACGTTAGCGAATGTCTCTTGCCGTTTGGCTATAGGGCCAGTAGTTCCTGAAATTAGCGCGTTCAACCAAACTATTCAGCTTTATAATTTTAGTAATTAGTTTAATATATTTTAATAATTTAAGTAGATAATAAAACATTTCTCACCATCGGGATCGTAATAATGCTTTGCCTCAGCAAAACATATTATAATTATTAAAAATTTCGTTGAACTGAACATTTCAATAAGCAGTAATTATTCGTACTTTGTTTTTACTGTTGTGATCCTTATATTATAATAAGGACAAATACTGCTAAATGCTTACACACTTTATAATGGTTTATGAACTACTGTGAATAGGTACCTCTGTATCATTTTGTCTTTTAAGGATAACTGCTTTATTTATTACTAGCTGTGCCCGCAACTTCGTTTGCGTGGATGTCCACATTAGGTTGCTTTTCCACCAGAGATGCGCTATGCGACGTTGCTGAGGATGCGTTTGATATCCACCAATCATATTCATTGGTTTACATAGCACAGCACTGGTAGAAACGGATTCATCTAAGATGTGTGTTTTTTATATGAAAAGATGCATGCTATGGCTGCGTGCTGTGGCTGTGTGCTATGGATTCGTGCTATGGGTCGTTGTCCGTACAATCGATACATCGCATAGCTCGAGCTGCGCTTCTTTGTAGCGCAGCTACCTTGTGACACCGCATCTTCGTAGCGCAGCTACGCATCTTCATAGCGCAGCTACCTTGTGACTTAATTATTGCAATTTAAGATTAATTCCAGGCCCTATAGCCAAATGGCTAGCGACATTCGCTAACGTTCAGCAGTCGCTAATACATTATCAACTTTATACCCCATTGCATAAAGTTGAAAATCTATCAAAGATTACAGATCGTTTTCGTTAGTTTCGTTCGCCATCGCTCAGCATATGCTCAGCAGTCTTTACTAGATTTTCAACTTTATGCGATGGGATATAAAGTTGAAAATGTATTAGCGAATGCTGAACGTTAACGATTGTCGCTTGCCGTTTGGCTACAGGCTCTGGTTTTCCTTTCATTTAATTTATCATGTCTGTTAGAGAGATTTCATCCTTATAATTGACCCTAAAGATCGATGTAATAAAAGTACAGGGTTATTTTTTTTCAGATTTTAGCCGGTTCGATGCCCGAGTGTAGGAGAACAGAACTTTCGAAAATCTTTGAATGCAGTTAGCTTTCTATTCAAAAATAAAGGAATGTTTCCTTTGAGTAAAATTTTCTATCTGCAGTATTAAGAGTATTTTCCATCCAGGTGACATTACAAAATTCCACCCTGTATAATTATATTATTTCAACATCGAAATAGTTACGATCGTTATAATAAAATCACCGAAAAAAATATTAAAATAATATACCTAGAAATATTGCTCGTTTGATTATACCATTCTTATGGGACCATAAGGGCTCATGTACACGACGCCGCCGCCGCGCCGCCGCCGCTCCGCCGCCGCGCCGCCGCCGCTCCGCCGCCGCGCCGCCGCCGCTCCGTCTCCGCGCAGCCGCCGCGCTGGCACCGCGAAACCAATTCGCTAGTGTTTTATTTATCTGAAAAAGAAGGTTTCTCATTTCGGACATAATGTTTTTTTTAATGTTTATTCGCGGATAACTTCTTTGTTCATGAACCGGTTTTGATGATTCTTTTTTTGTTGGAAAGAAGATATTTCTTACTATTTAGCTCCACTCGATTTCTCTGGTCTTCCATCATCAAACCCTAATCTCCATATCATGGGACCGCCTTTGAAATACCTTCTTTCCAACAAAAAAAGAATCATCAAAACTGATTCATAAACAAAGAAGTTATCCTTGAATTATCAAAAAAAAAAAAACATGGCCGCATTGAGACATCTCCTTTCTTAGATAAATAAAACACTAGCGAATGGCATCGCGGTGGCGGCGCGGAGGCGGCGCGGCGGCGGAGCGGCGGCGGAGCGGCAGCGGAGCGGCAGCGGAGCGGCAGCGGAGCGGCGGCGGCGCGGTAGCGACCGTATACACAGCCTAGAGGCGCGGTAGCGGCGCGGCGGCGGCGCGGCGGCGGCGTCGTGTACATGAGCGCTAATATTGTTTATTTAAAAATAAAGATTAAATAGCAATTCCAGAAAATTCCGTAGGTTATAGAATAATATTTAACAAATAATAATAATATTTTCCTGATGTATGTACTAGTCAACTAATTATAAACCACTACAGCATATCATTTACATATATGTACAAGTACCTATAAAAACAAGACCATATTAGCTTAGAGCGTTATCGAAGTAGGTGGGAATTCGGTAGAGTTATTCATGTCTATAATTTATGATTACATACAGCGAAAGAATAAAGTGGATGTGCCCGAAATCCCGGAATTACTTTTAAACAGCAGAAAAATCCCGTCATTTTTCAAATAAAAAAGTTATTTGTATGCTACTAACTATGGCAGGACGCAGAGATACTTAATGTGAATATTGATGAAAACTGCCTAAACTATTTTTTTTTGTCGTGGTAAAATCATCAAATGAGTCCTCCGACCCCGGGCAGGGCGGGAGGGACTGTCAGACTTGTACTGACTAAAATCCACGGTGTCCTTCGGTAGCCCTTTGTGTGCCGGAGTCGCGGTATACGTATGTCCCGCAACCCCGGCAGGAACTACCTAAACTAAGACTTGTGTGTACAAATTTTTTTTAATTGATTTGAATGTATTATTTTGTCAAAGCTATGTCTGATGTTTTTCTGATTATTATTTTTTTGTAAACACGAGATTGCCTACGAGAAATCCCAGGAAGATCCATATGAATACCTATCAACATTTCGATGCAAGTACTGAAATAACTTCTACCGGGTGCTCGCACGTACTAAAAGAGAAAACGTTTTCCTACCCCTAAATTTTATCCTATCTCAATGATTTTTTTAAATGCTTCTGACACAGTAAAAAACAAAGAGATTTAAAAGAACCTATAGAGCGGGCTATTGGGAAAATTGTCATACAAAATTGTTGATGCCGTGTGTCAGTAGCACTATCTAGCGTTGCATAGCAACGCGACTACTAGACTGAGGGACTTTTTACTTAACACAGCCAAAGCCTATCTTTAGTTTTTAAAGGAAAAAGTAGTTAAATCGGTTAAGTTTTGGATACGTAATAGGGAATATTATGAATCGTTGATTTTGTGCCATTTAATAAGGAATTTTCGGTCCAAGCTGCTGTTGTCTCTATCGCGTTCTGTAACTCTGTCGTGGGCACTGCGTGGCAGCAATAGATTTTACAAATACCTTTTTTTTCAATTCTCTAGCCCTTGGTGTTTCCTCTTAAGGCTTGACCAAACAGCGAGCGTGACGCGACGTGATGCTAGCGGGGCGTGTCCTTGGCGTTTTTTTTTTTCTTCAAGTGTTCTATCCCACTGCTAAAGAAAGGCCTCCCCCATTTCCTTCCAGGAACTCTTTTCCAGGACTGCTTCGAACTAGCCCTCATGGTAAGTGTCTATGTCGTCTCTCCACCTTTTTCTGGACCGGCCTAAGCGAGGACATCCTTTTACCGGTACCCATTGTGTGGAGATCTTTGCCCAGAGGTCCCCCTGCATGCTTTCTTTTTTTTTACTTTCTTTTATTACTTCATTAGCAAGGTTTTTTTGGTAAATATACCGTGTTTCTTTAGAAAAAAAAAATTACAATAACTTAACATTTAGAAAACACGTTTAATATGATGTAACGTTGCGACAAAATTTACAATTACAGACATAATTTTTTTTCAATTAATTTTACGACACGAAAAGACATTAGTTTGTATTTGTAAACATAAGTATGCACACAGAGCACGCCGATTTTTATAGATTACAAAAAAATAAACATACATACAACTAAAATGGACTAAAATTAAGCTACTAATAAAGTATTAACAATAAGACAATGAAATAAAAATAAGAGCGCATCAAAAGATTTATTTACATCGTTGTCAACGGTTATATTGCCCAGAACGCTTGCAGCATTGCCTCGTTGGAAGGCTGTGCTAATCCTTTGACTAAGGAATTAGGCCACGCAAAATTCAACTAAGAGCTTTAAATACTTGAAAAGCTAAGAAATACAAAAGTAATACAAAATAACATAAAAAAAGATAACAAACGGAACAAAAATAACATAAAATAGTCCTGTGCGCGGCCAAAAGGCTCCAATCTCGGCATGTGCTGCGACATTTTTTTAAGACTTGTATTTCGTGACCGCGCCCCTACCGCGCCAGCGAGGCAATGTGTTTTGAGCACTAAACAAGCTGCCTCGCGCGGCAAGTGCCTCGCGAGTACCTATTGACATTTCATTCATCTCTGTCTGTCACTTTACAGACCGGCTCATCAATTCCCTTATGCTCGGAAGTATCAATCCCCTGATTCACGGGGGCATCGAATTCCTCATGTGTGGAAGTATCACCGTCCTTATGTACGAGCGCTTCTATTTCCTCATGCACGACATCGTCCACATTCATATGCACGAGAGCTTCGGTTTCTTCAGGGTCTGACGGACCACTCTCCCTGCAGACTGAACCACTATTCTTCTTAGGCACAGTATAATCCATCTCTTTTAATGTAGAATTATCGATCACCTCATAGATGGGAGGACCAATCTCTTCATAGACGTGCTGATCAAGTTCAGCAATCCGCCTGTCACAGTCTCCCCGAAGAATGAGGTTGAAGTAGAACGGAGGAGCCATATTCTGAAAATGTAAGATATATTATGAAACGTTAGCCTAACATCATTGTTTATTTGACTGCTACACATGACACTGGGAGTAGTGATACTAGCACAAGATGGTCCAAGCAACGAGTAAGCACGCCACGCTAGCGTCGTAAGACGTTTAAAATTTCTAGTGTCGAACGTTCAACTTCCGTATGACATTGGCCGTCGTACCACAAAAACTTTTAAACGTCTGTTGAAAATTTGTCTAAAAATTGTCAGATTATGAACGATGAAATAAGGTCCGTTTTGCAGTCACACTTTTTTTTAGACAAGTGTTCAATAGATGTTAGTTTTTGTAGTAAGGCTGTTGAAGTTTTATTCAGTGTGCTTGTGTAAAATTCAAGGCAATGTTTGAGATTTTGTTTTTAATTAATTTAATGTAGTTTTAAAGCATAATAAAGAAGAACGTATTAACATTATCTTACTTATTACCAATCTTACTAATATTATAAACTATGCGAATCTAACTACTACACGGACTTAGAAAAAACATACGATTTAGATAACTATTTTTTTATCCTGGCTCCCGTGGGATAAGTTACGAATTGTCGCGGACGAAACCGCAGCCAACAGATAGTAGATAATAAGAATAAACTTACTGCAGCTATTCGTTTTTCCAGTTTTCTTTCGAAATATCTTCTGCTCAACCAAAGTATCAGGAACCCAAGTCCACACAGGACTGCAACTACAGACACTACAGAAACTATTATTGTAGTCGTGTGATCCATATTTTCTACGACAGAAATATTATAATAATAATAAAGCCTTTATTTCCAAATCTTATTTTACACATACATTATGACATTATCTAGTCCCATTCATCCCACGACAGAAATATTAACATTGTTATTATTTACTTCACCTTCAACCGACCATCATCTTCCTGCCCTTATCCTATTTTACTTGGGGTCGGCGCAACACGTTTTTTTCTTCCATTCTCCCCTATCAGACGTCACAGTATCATTTACTCCTTTTTCTTTCACATCATTCCTTAGACAATCTATCCATCTCTTCTTTGGCCTTCCTCTTCCTCTCCATCCATCAACATTCATACTCACTCTCTTAGTCACATGATTGTCATCCCTCCTCATCACATATCCATACCAAGATAGACGATTCCCTTTCATTTTTTCTTCCTTACTTTATCCATTCTTGTCACTTCACACATCCATATTAACATCCTCATCTCCGCTACATGCAATCGTTTCTCATCCATCTATTTCACAGCCCAGCCCTATATCGGCCACAACCCAGTAACTGGATTATATTTGCAGACTTTAGAGCTCACTAACAGTAACAACTGTCGAAGAACTACAAATGACAGCCGGGACCAACGGCTTTACGTTTCCGAAAACCTGTTCTTCAAAATATAAGTTACCTGGTCCTGGGTTGACTCCAGTCATTCTTTCATAATTTTGCCAGAAAATAGTCTTGTTGCTAGAAATGAGAGCAGTAAGAGAGCTAGTATTCCTCATGCTGAAAAGTATTCGAAACTCCGCAACAAAAATGTCGTGTTCAGTGGTATTTGTCGCCGTTCCGTTAATTGTATCTGTTCTCTCCATAAAATAACAGGCAAATTTCGTGTTGTCTTCACTCTGAGTTAGTTTGAATTGTTTAGTGATAGTACAGCCATCCTCCCAGCATGTTTCTGAAAGTAAACAAAATAATTAAAGTCGACTCGTACCTATATAATTAAAATTCAATTGCTATTTACCCGACTTCTTTAATGCTATTTTACCATAATGGTATCGGAAGTTTCAGATGTTCACAATTATTGAAATGGATTTGGTAATTCTTTTTCATTTACGTAATTTTTTGCAATTTTGAAATTTGATTACGTAGACTCAAATTCTAATTTTTGGTCTGCTCTGAACCAAAAAGTATGTTAAAAACTTCAAATATTGTACGCCACAATAAATTAGCATGATCAAACATGCAGATCGAAAGGGTCAGAGCCCATACGTCCCCTAAGATTCGCACCCTGTGCCCACTCGTCCCCTGGAACTTTTGAGGGGCCCATTCGTCCCCTGTTTTAAGACCTTACACATAAATGGTGTGTCAGTCAAAATGTAAACATTCAGTATTTACATTAATTTTAACTTTATTTCTAAGAATAAAAAACTTACCAGAATCGTCAGATTTTAAGTAATGCTGGTTATCCCAATTAGGCACGCTGCAATTTAACTGCAACACCTCGCCAGCATCAAACTCATAGAAAATCACCCTCAACCCGTAGTATTTGCTAATACTATAAAGTTCCGTGACTGTACCACGTGATGTCAGTTCCAAGTGCAGAGGGAAATTCCCTGAAAACAAAGTTTTTCTTTAATATAAAGTCTGCGATTTCACCTTTCTTTATGACCCTGTAGTCAGTGAGTCTGTTTTCTTTTCGGTTTAAGGTGCGTACAGACCATTTAACAATGTTATAAAACACGTCCACACTATGTAACATTGTTATATAACATTGCAACATAAAACAATACCGTACAAATTAGTGTAACAATGTTATATAATAATGTTATATCATAATTGTCGTTTGTCGTTCTTCAGTGCTATCCACAATGTCCCGTCTCATCTATACATATAATAAAATAGTAGGAAAGTCAAAACTGTACATTGAATATTTTTTAAAAGAATACTTGGGGTGTGATCTACATTCGATACCGAAGCCAAAAATATAGTTTTTAGAATTTTTGTCTGTTTGTCTGTTTGTCTGTATGTATGTCCGGGATAAACTCAAAAAGTACTGGACGGATTTGAATGATTTTTTCTTTGTTGTATAGGTATTAAGTCTGGCCAACATATAGGCTATAATTTATCTTGGAAACTTGAACACCTGGTGCAGAACCGCAATAGACCAGCTAAACTATAAGAGATACAAAAATGGTGTGATAGCAAAAATTGATCCACGTGATGAACATTTTCTGCTGAGAGAATAAATTTGAAGATCTGGAACACCTGATGTGGAACTCCAAGAGCCCAGCTACACTAAAACATATACAGGAATAACGTCTCAGCAAAAGTTGCTCAGCCTGATGAGCACTCTCTGTAGACGTAAAAAAATTGAATATCTGGAACACCTGTTGTGGAACTCCAAGAGGCAGCTACACTATAACATATACAGGAATGACGTCTTAGCAAGAGTTGTTCAATCTGATGAGCATTATCACTATTGATGTATAAAATGGAAGATCTGGAACACCTGTTGAACTCCAAGAGCCTAGCTACACTAAGGAATGGCGTCTTAGCAAAGTAGTTCAGCCTGATGAGCAGTCTCTGTTGACGAATAAAAAATGAAGATCTTGAACACCTGATGTGGAACACCAAGAGCCCACCTACACTATAACATAATATAGGAATAACATCTTAGCAAGAGTTGCTCAGCCTGATGAGCACTCTCTATTGATGTATAAAAATTGAAGATCTGGATCACCTGATGTAGAACTCCAAGAGCCCAGCCTGCTACACTATAACATAATATGTACATATTATGTATATAGGAATGATGTCTTAGCATGAGTTGTTCAGCCTAATGACCACTCTCTGTTTACGTATGAAAATTGAGATATGGAACATTTTCTGTGGAACTCCAAGAGCCTAGCTACACTATAACATAAATATAGGAATCAAGTCTTAGCAAAAGCTGTTTAGTCTGATGAGCATTTCCTGTTGACT
The DNA here is from genome assembly GCA_036375495.1 of Agrotis segetum. Lineage (NCBI taxonomy): Eukaryota > Metazoa > Arthropoda > Insecta > Lepidoptera > Noctuidae > Agrotis > Agrotis segetum. The sequence continues at coordinate 1,489,897 of JAQSVV010000340.1, forward strand.
TACAAAAATGAAAGATCTGGAACGTCTGGAATCGTCACGCGCGTCCTGTTGATTTCCTGTCCCCATCAGGCTCTAAGAATTTCACATCAGACGTTTTAGATCTTCGATTTTGTCGACCCCGTTGTCGCTGGCTTTGATCGTAATTTATTGAGACAAGCAGTAAAATTAGTACCGAGACATTTAATTTTACGCAGACATTAATCTTTTTTTATAATTTTGATCAGTTAAGGCTTAATAAAAGTTATCTATACATATCTATACATATAATAAAATAGTAGGAAAGTCAAAACTGTACATTGAATATTTTTTAAAAAGAATACTTGGGGTGTGATCTACAATCGATACCGAAGCCAAAAATATAGTTTTTAGAATTTTTGTCTGTTTATCTGTTTGTCTGTATGTATGTCCGGGATAAACTCAAAAAGTACTGGACGGATTTGAATGATTCTTTTTTTGTTGTATAGGTATTAAGTCTGGCCAACACATAGGCTATAATTTATCTTGGAATCTTGAACGCCTGGTGCTGAACCGCAACGGACCAGCTAAACTATAAGAGATACAAAAATAGAGCAATAGCAAAAATTGTTCCACGTCATGAGCATTTTCTGCTGAGAGAATAAATTTGAAGATCTGGAACACCTGATGTGGAACTCCAAGAGCCCAGCTACACTATAACATATACAGGAATGACGTCTCAGCAAAGTTGTTCACCCAGATGAGCACTTTCTGTTGACATATAAAAATTGAAGATCTGGAACACCTGATGTGGAACACCAAGAGCCCAGCTACACTATAACATATACAGGAATGACGTCTTTGTAAAGTTGTTCACTTCGACGAGCACTCTCTGGTGACTTCTAAAATTTGAAGATCTGGAACACCTGATGTGGAACACCAAAAGCCCAGCTAAACTATAACTAACATACCTATATAGGAATGAAGTCTTAGCAAGAGTTGTTCAGCCTGATGAGCAGTCTCTATTGACGTATAAAAATTGAAGATCTGGAACACCTGTTGTGGGTCTCTAAGAGCCCAGCTACATTATAACATATAAAGGAATGACGTCTTTGCAAAGTTGTTCAGCCTGATGAGCACTCTCTGTTGACATATAAAAATTGAAGACCTGGAACACCTGATGTGGAACTCCAAGTGCACAGCTACACTATAACATTTACCGGAATGACGTCTTAGCAAGAGTTGTTCAATCTGATGAGCATTAGCACTATTGATGTATAAAAATTGAAGATCTGGAACACCTGCTGTGGAAATCAAAGCTATCACTCATTTCACTGTATAATTATTAAATAACATAAACTTAGAACCTCCACGCAGTGATGGCGGTAACAGTTCAGGACTGATTTTCGATGACGATGTATAATTGAGTACCTAAATATTTTACTCTACTGGCCAAACTCCCAATATTTACCCGGGCTCTTGGAATTGGGTATCAGACTTTTAAATCTTCGATTTTGATGACCCCGTTGTCGCTAGCATAAACAACAGGATCCGCGTACGAAGTCGCGGGCAGAAGCTAGTATAATAATATCTTGTAAATAAATTAGAGATTTTGTGCCCAATTATGCCATAAATATATTTCTTACCCGTGAAAAACGTATATCTAATAACACGTATTACGACTGTTTCTGAAGTTTTACCACTATTGTCACGTGCCAAACACTGCAGCTTATAGCTGGCGTCAGACGGCACAAAAGATATCTTAGACTTCTTTGATCTTATTATTTCTGTAATAAAAAAAAACTTGATTATAAATATAAAATAGGTAGATTGACTAACACAAAAATAGGAAGTCTGTGTAACACAAACTAATTTTCTGTCTAACACACAAATAGGTAGTTTGTGTAACACACAATGAATAGGTTCTATGTGTATTACAAAATAGGTAGTCTGTGTAACAACAAAATAGTCTGTGTATCACACAAATAAGTTCTCTGTGGAACACACAAATACGTATTTTGTGTAACACACAAAAAGGTAGGATGTGTAACACACAAGTAGCAAGTCTGTGTAACAAAAAAATAGGTAGTCTGTGTAACAACAAAATAGTCTGTGTATCACACAAATAAGTTCTCTGTGGAACACACAAATACGTATTTTGTGTAACACACAAAAAGGTAGGATGTGTAACACACAAGTAGGTAGTCTGTGTAACACACAAGTAGCTAATCAGTGTAACAAAAAATAGGTAGTCTGTGTAACACACAAGTAGGTAGTCTGTGTAACACAAAAATAGGTAGACTGTGTAACACAAAAATAGGGATATCTGTAACCATCTGTAACCATGCCCGGGCGCGTTGTGTTCCACGCGCGCCTCAAAGAGCTGTGCGAGTCGAGACGTGTTTTGAGCTACCAATAGAATTGCGTTATTGAAACGTCTCGACTCGCACAGCTTTGGTGGAGTCTCGGCCTTAAGGCCAAAGTCTGCCGGAGTCGCGGGACTAACGAATACCGTGACCCCGGAAAGTAGATTTATTGAAGAATCACCGTGAATTATAGTCAGTGCATTGCTGACAGTCCCTACTACCCTGCCCTAGGTGGAAGAACTCATTTGAAGATTTTACCGCGCTAAAAAAAGGGTTCTTAGTTAGGTATTACAATTACCTGTATTTTTATAGTCCGTTAGATTATTGACAAACAAGTCCATCACCTCAAGCTTCGAGTTTTCTTTCCCCACTTCACAATCCACTTTTATGGCTTCATTGTCAATAGAACTCAAATGTTGATAATCAATCAAATAAGTGTTTTCTCCCACCAGTTTTTTTTGCCGCATCGTCATCTCATCAATGTTGATGGTCACAACAGCTGTAAAACAAAATAATCATTAAGAGCCCACACGACATCAAATGTCTTAGCAGAATCCTGTGATACGTCGAAAATACTCCAGCATTAAAAGCGTATATTCCGAAAGTTGGCAACGTCGCAATTGGTTGTCAAATATTAACAAGTTTTAATTAATTTAGCATTGTAACTGAATGAAAATAAGAAATATGGCTCTGTTGTGCACTAAAAAGTGATAAGGGAATGCGATAATGAATATCGTTACACCGAACATACAGTTTTAGATGTAAAAAAGTATTTGGAAACCTTCCAAATGCCTTTTTTACATCTGAAACGGTTTCAACATCAAATTAAGTGTTGTAATTCCATTCCTATATCAATTATTTAGTGCACTACAGAGCCTTATATTTCTTATTTTCATACAGTTTTGTGAAATTAATTGAAACTTGTAAATATTTGATAGCCATTTGCGACGTTGCCAACTTTTTCGCTCATAACTAAAGATCCGCCATCAATCCTGACTTCCTACAAGTACGTAAGGTTAGATTATCAACAAAAAATAAATTGTTCTATAGTTTTTTGTTACGTTAACCAAAATTGATACGACACTTTTAAAATACGACACAATCAAGCACATTTTTCGCCCGAAGAATCCAACTCGGATGGGCAGGGTTTGGGAAGCTACGTGATATCTTCACATCGAGAATACCACAATGTCTCAAGACAAGGGTGTGTTGCTGACATAATTATGGCTCTGAGACGTGGTCTTTGACTGTTGGCCTTTCAGAGAGATTAAGAGTCACTCGACGAGCTATGCTCGGAGTTTCTTTGCGGGACAAAATCTGGAACGGATATTCGGCAAAGAACCAGAGTTACCGACATAGTTCTTCAAATTTGCAAGTTGAAGTGGCAATGAGGCCACATCACTCGTAGAACTGACAACCAATGGGGAAGAAAAGTTCTCGAGTGGCGACTACGGACCGGCAGACGCAGCGTAGGCAGGCCTCCCTCTAGGTGGACCGACGACATCGTGAGGGTCGCGGGCAACCGATGGATGGAAGTGTTGGTTGCAAGTGCAAGTTTAGGAAAGAGGCTACCGCCTAGGAAGGAGGTTACCTAAGGAGGCCTTACCACGAGCTGTTAACGCGATCCAGTTTAGGCTGTGGGAAAGAGAAGGCGCTAGACGATTTGTATAACTCTTTCTCTTTCCCACAGATTAAATTGGATCGCGTTAAGAGCTCGCCGTGGTAAGGCTACAGTTCAGTTGTCTGAATCTTTATTTTTATTTATTTACATTATTGTTTCCCTGTGACTATGCGCCAACGACGATATAATACTAGACTACGCATGCACGATCTAAATAACACAAACTATTCTGCCAAGTTGCTGAGGTACTACGTAAGCGAGGGGGACGGGGTACTGCGTTGTGATTGGCTAACTCAAGGTCTGTGCTGTCTCAACGTATGTTTACGGCTCACAGGATTGGTCGAAATGAGACGAATATAAGACTTTTTTGCCTAATGTGTTGGCAGACATCGGTCGCCTGTTATTAGGAGTCTAGTATTATAACGTCGTTGCTATGCGCCCAATCAGTAAGATAAAAAAAAAGGTTTACCGAATTCTTTCTGCAAAATGAATTTGACTACAGTTTGAACACCGTTGTCTTCGTTACGACATATAACATAACTATTGTTATGTTCAGAATGTAATTTTGAAACAAATCCCACGAAATTGCCAGTTGGTAAAGTGGTGTTGAATAAATCTGAAAGAAAATTCCTTTTTAACTAACAAACATTGTAAATTAATAAAGTTTAGCAGTGCAGGGCATTTACAGTCAGAGCACGGAATCGGAATATCAATAAAAACAAAACCCTCCTTTGGCAGTCAGAAAATAAATCATTATATTATGTGTACAGCATACTAACCGAACCACACTCATAATTAAAAGCGCATAATATTATTCTGAAAGTTGGCAACGTCGCAAATGGTTGTCAAATATTTACAAGTTTTAATTAATTTGGCAATGTTACTGTATGGAAATAAGAAATGCCGCGAATAATATTTTTATCAACATACAACCTAGCACTGGCCTGCAAATTGCAAAAAACAAGAAAAAATGAATTTCGTGGCCTTTGGAAGAAGGGGTTTTATGAAAAAACCACTGCATCAATTAATTTCAAATAAAATTTATGGAATTTTTCGATAAATGTGCTGTGTCGGTACGGACTTTGTTTTGGGATGCTTCTTTAATTTCAAATTTACGCCCAAAATTGTGTTTAAATTAGCAATAATAAAAACGAATCTTTGGAAGCTCGTAACTTTTTAATGGCTTGTTAATTCAAAATTAATAATGAGACAAAACGATACCATGTTTAACTTTGGATGTGACCTTGTCAAATAGTGGAGAAAAACCAAAACGAAGTTTCGATGGAAAAAATGTTTACTTGTTTCACCTTAAGTAAAAATGTTTACTGCCCAACGAAGTGTTCACAGGTCAGCTAGTGTATTACCTATATTATTAAACATACCTCTAAGCGTGTCGGCCATCGCAAATTCCATCAAAATGTTGTCATAAAGAGTGTAGAAGTCTCCACACCTTATGTTAATGACATCTCCGTCGACGTATTGGTACTCGACCATGTCGACATCCTCTGTCAAGTATATGGGTTCAGGTCTCATGTTGTTCACGTAGACAGACGGAGTACCTGCAGTGGTGATAGTACTCATTAATTCCAATTTTTTTTATATATTGTAGTCAACTATTTGTAACATAAATTAAACTATATAAATATAAAAATACTAAATAAAAATAAAACTAAACTAAACTATTAGCGAGCATCGAAAAATTCATCCTCAACGCTGTCAGCTGGTAATGTGCCCAAGAGACTGGCGGCGTTGCCTCTTTGAATAGCAATACTTAGCCTCTGGCCAAGGTAAAAGCCAGCTCTTGGGTCACGGGAAGCGTCAACAAGTCTTTTAACGATATCTCTGTAGAGACTGTGAGCACTCGGACCCCATGGCCCTACAGTTTCAACCCCAAACGGCTCAAATATACATATAGTTACCACTAAGGTTGCTATATTTACGCCGCTTGAGGTTCTCAGCAACCGCAGCAGCAGAGCCAGCAGAGCACGATGAACTTGGAAGATGGGATGGCGCAAGAGTATCGACACAGGTAGCGTCCCATACTAAAGGCCTACCCATCTTCCAAGGAAACAAAGACATACCGTCCGGTCTCCTGCCATCGTCGCGTGCCAAGCCGTTGGAACATACATACATCTATCATCATCATCACCATGTTCCCACTGCTGGGACACAGGTATCCTCTCTGTGAGAGGGAGTGGACCATAATCCACCACGCGGGCCCAGTGTGGGTTGGTAGATGTCACATGTCTTCGAATTTTTGGTTCTAGGACATGCCGGTATCCTCACGATGTTTTCCTTCACCGTTTTGAGAGCAGTGGTGATGAAATAAATTACACAAAGTGATGCGCCTACCTGAGTTCGAAATTGCCAAACTATTTTCACGAGTGAATAACACAGGAGACGCGGTTTACGCGGGTGTACCGCGAAATGAGCATGTTTTGAACGGACAACCAGGTAATATACAAGCTTATAACTTTGTGATTTTTTATGACACAGTTTTAAAATTTTGTACACAGATTCTTTAAAACATAGGACAGGTTTATAGGGTTTCGCATATACAAAAAATAATGTTGTATTACTTACCATCGGGTTCGTACAAGAACTTCGCCTCAGCTGTTAACATTATACATGCAAAAAACTTCGTTAAACTGAACATTTTAACACTAATAAATAACTCCTAGTTAGTCCTCACTGTCGTAATTCCTTTAATGCAATGAGGATAATATATATAAAGTAGTAATGTACAGCAGTGTTTCATTAATTAATTAATGTGTAAAGTAAACGCTAATGTCCTTGAGTAAGTTTCAGGGGTTAATGCCGTCACTCGTAGTATCATTCACTCCTTTTTTAACCGACTTCAAAAAAAGGGGGAGGTTATCAATTCGACTGTATTTTTTTTTTTTTTTGTTTGTTACCTCATAACTTGCGACTGGGTGAACCGATTTTCATGATTCTTTTTTCAATCGAAAGCTGGTGCTTCCCGTGTGGTCCCATTATTACCATTTCAGGATCTGATGATTGGATCTTGGAGAAATCGAGGGCAATCCTCAAATTTTATTAGCTGACACATAATTTTTCGCAAATCTTATGAAGTAATTCAAGTACTTGCGTATAGAAATCATCATCTCATGAAGCTGAGCTGATGATGGAAGGTACAACTCCTCAAGTAAGAAAATTATGTTCGTGTTCGCATATCTCCGGAACTACAAGTCCGATTTAAGTAATTATTTTTTTGTTGTACTAGGTATCGTTCAACTTAGGGAATACTGTAAATTTCATCAAAATCGGTTCAGTAGTTTTTGAGATAGGGAATGAATGAAAGAGATGTTAACGATGTTATTACCGGTGCTACGGATTGCGAAATTCTAGTGCACATGTAAGAAAATTATGTATTTGACAAGAATGTTGGTTGAATATTTAAACTAAAAAGAGTAAAATAAAAATTTTTGTGGTTGTTTTTGAAGGCGGTCACATTTTTTTTAGAAAAAGTTTTTTTATTCATATCATTCAAAATCAAAGCATTTATTTCAAGTAGGCCAGTTACAGGCATTTTTGAATTGTCAGAGACAATTAAAGGAATAATTATTTACAGTCCCTGTCACAAGACATAAAAACTGTGAAAGTACCGTAGATGCCCGTTCCAAGAAGTAGATCTCTATGGAGCAGAACGTGCAAGAAACTTCATGGACACTCTTTTTAGATCGCCAGAATTATTACAGAACTTTTGTTACATCATTCAGGTGATACATTATGTGAGAACGATGTAGCAGGTTTTTAATTAAAAGTGTCCATAGTAAAAATTAAAACAAAGATAATTCAAAAACAAAATGATCAATATTATTAAAATAAATCGTGGCAGCTAAGAGATGACCAGTCTCATCTGTTCACGAAAATGACACATGCATCAGCACCATTCAGCTCAGCCATTCCTTAGACAATCCATCCGTCTTTTATAACTACGTACCTACGAAGGATTGATTCCTCACTGGATTTCTACTATAAAATGTTTTTTAAAATGTTTTTTTTTTTTACAAGACGTTTTTATTCCGGGGTCGCGGGATTATTCCCTTACCGTAACCCCGGAACTTAACAGGCTATGAAGGACACCGTGGATTTTAGTCAGTAGAAGTCTGACAGTTCCTCCCGCCCTGCCCGGGGTTGGAGGACTCATTTGATGATTTTACCACGCTAAAAAAAAAAAAAAAAAGACCTTTTTATTAAAATTTACTTTCGAGTAGGATCCCGTTTTCTGTAATTCTTGCAATTTTTGATTTCCGATTACGCTGAAATTTTGCCCGTATACGTAAATCACATTACAATGCAATATTATGATGACATGGAGTTGATCTAATGATGGAGCTGTAAGGTAGTCATAGGAACTCTGTACCCGCAAACCCATCGTGCTTAGACTCCTTTGATTTGACTTGGCGAGGACTTTGTCTATAAAGTTTTTTTTTTTTTTAATAAAAGGTTTTTTTTTTTAAAAAAAACACAGTTTTTAATCACTTACCTACTTGTCTTAAATTTTATTTTGGTTTAATGTTTTTAAAGGAAATGAAAAGGTTTTTTGAAAATATTTTTTAGTAACCCGCGCAAGTGCCTCAACATGCTCAAGCTACATGCGCCGTGTACACACACCCCGCGGGTAGCTTGATCAAGTAACTTGCGCCGTGTAAAAGCACCCTAACGGTAGGTCGTTGGGTGCTTTTACACGGCGCAATGTTCTCACATTCCCAAAACACGGAGTATAAAAAAAAAATGTAGGCGGTCACATATTTTTTCGGAAGTCGGTGACTTTTTTTATTAATTTCATTGTCTTTTTTGCCACCGACTTCCGAAAGAAAAGTTTTGTAGGTTATTTTACCCTTTTTTGTGGTTGTTTTTGAAGGCGGTCACATTTTTTTTAGAAAAAGTTTTTATTTTACTCTTTTTAGTTTAAATATTCAACCAACATTCTTGTCAAATACATAATTTTCTTACATGTGCACTAGAATTTCGTAATCCGTAGCACCGGTAATAACATCGTTAACATCTCTTGCATTCATTCTATCTCAAAAACTACTGAACCGATTTTGATGAAATTTGCAGTATTCCCTAAGTTGAACGATACCTAGTACAACAAAAAAATAATTACTTAAATCGGACTTGTAGTTCCGGAGATATGCGAACACGAACATAATTTTCTTACTTGAGGAGTTGTACCTTCCATCATCAGCTCAGCTACATGAGATGATGATTTCCATACGCAAGTACTTGAATTACTTCATAAGATTTGCGAAAAACTATGTGTCAGCTAATAAAATTTGAGGGTTGCCCTCGATTTCTCCAAGATCCAATCATCAGATCCTAAAATGGTGACAATGGGACCACACGGGAAGCACCAGCTTTCGATTGAAAAAAGAATTATGAAAATCGGTTCACCCAGTCGCAAGTTATGAGGTAAAAAACATAAAAAAAAAACAGTCGAGTTGATAACCTCCTCCTTTTTTTGAAGTCGGTTAACAAATGGAAAATTTTCATAGTTTCGGATATGGATATCTACGCCCAGTTGGAACATTTATTCCGTATAATTTTATTATCGTAAGTAGGTATGTACAGACAGACGCGATTATCCGCGCGTGGCGACATCACTGATACCGCGCGCGTTTCCTTGCCGCATTGTTGTTCACATAAGAGCGCGCTACGCGGCGACACGACGGGACACGATTATAACATGACGCGGCGCGGCACTGCAGAGCCAAGCCCTGCCAAGAGAAGTGAACCCAATCGTAGTGCATTTAGAGTGGAAATTACATTGGCAACCAGCGCCAGCGCGCGCGTCGCGTCTCCCGCGCGACAAATTGCCACAGAAATATAAACTCTAAATGTACTACAGTAAGGACACGACGCGGAACGGCCAGACTCGCTCGCCGCGCGGCACGCAGCGCGGCACCGTAGAGCCACGCCCTGAAAAGAGAAGTGAACCCAATCGTAGTACATTTAGAGTGGAAATTACATTGGCAACTAGCGCCAGCGCGCGCGGAACGCGGCGTCTCCCGCCGCGACAAATTGCCAAAGAAATATAAACTCTAAATGTATTTTTTATTATATTATATATATTATATTATATTTTATATATTACATTAAGGACACGACGCGGCACGGCAAGACAGACGCGCCGCGCGACAAGAGGCGCGCGCCGCGCGGCGCGCGGCGCGGCACCGCGGAGCCATGCCCTGCGAAGAGAAGTGAACCGAATCATAACACATTTAGAGTGGAAATTACATTGGCAACCAGGGCCAGCGCGCGCGGAACGCGGCGTCTCCCGCCGCGACAAATTGCCAAAGAAATATAAACTCTAAATGTATTACATTAAGGACACGACGACGCGGCGCGGCAAGGCGCGCGCGCCGCGCGACAAGACGAGCGCCGCGCGGCACCGCAGAGCCACGCCCTGCAAAGAGAAGTGAACCCAATCGTAGTACATTTAGAGTGGAAATTACATTGGCAACCAGGGCCAGCGCGCACGGAACGCGGCGTCTCCCGCCGCGACAAATTGCCAAAGAAATATAAACTCTAAATGTATTACATTAAGGACACGACGACGCGGCGCGGCAACGCGCGCGCGCCGCGCGACAAGACGAGCGCCGCGCGGCACCGCAGAGCCACGCCCTGCAAAGAGAAGTGAACCGTCGCAATAATAATATTAGAAACGCGATACGCCGCGCCGCTTCAGTGTGAATAGATATGGGTGTTTTCATAGAAAATGGACTAAGTAGGTTTTTCCAACAATCGCCACGCGCGATTAATCGCGTCTGTCTGCAGGAGGCTTTATGTTAAGTAAATAATGGTTAAGTGATTTACAGAAATTTTAATATATGTAATGATATTTTATTAATAGCACAGAAAATAATAGTTTTCCTTATGTTTGCACCAGAATTTTAATTAAGTAATAACCACAGTGACGTATACTTTAATGATTTGAGGTATTGAGAATTATTATGTCACAATAATAACAAAATATAATCAACTTTTTTTATCGTATAAAAATCATCAAATGAGTCCTCCTAGGCAGGACGGGAGGGACTGTCAGACTTGTACTGACTAAAATCCATGGCAAAAAACAAATTGCAAAAAACGGAACCCATAAAGATTCACCATGTCTGTCTGTATGTCCGTTCGTATGTCACAGCCACTTTTCTTCGCAACTATAAGATATAGACTGGATATAGACTGGCCTGTTGGTTTAGTGGTTAGTGACCCTGACTGACCGGAGGTCGTGGGTTCGATTCCAACCCAGGACAAATGTTTGTGTGATAAGCACGATCATTTGTTCTGTATCTGGGTGTAATTTATCTATAATATGTATGTATTTACAAATATATAAGTATGTTTATCAGTTGTCTAGAACCCATAACACAAGCTCTGCTTAGCTTGGGACTAGATGGTGTTGTGTGATAGTTGTGGAATATTATATTACACTATAAGAGCTATCCTGTTGAAACTGGGTAAGTAGATGTATAATGTAAACCGCATTAGGATTTTTATAAATTAAACAGAGTAATGCGCCTAGCGGGGTTTATTTGTTAATTTGTTTAAAGGTATATTTATAATAATATATTATAGCAGTTAATTATCCTTAAACGACAAATAATGATACAAAAGTTTTCTGAGTCCTCTCAGTAGTTCACAAACCATAATAAAGTGCGTAGCCATGTTGTATTTATACTTATTGCAATAAAGGGATCACAGCAGTAGAAACAAAGTACGAAATTACTGCCTATTGAAATGTTCAGTTCCACGAAATTTTTAATAATTATAATAAGTTTAGTAATTGCTGAGGCAAAGCATTTTTACGATCCCGATGGTGAGAAATGTTTTATTATCTAGCTATACTTGTGTAAGTTAAATCTATAATACTTACTGCTCTTAAAAAATATCTAAACGGTTGTACCTACATCAGAGTAAAAAAAGTTAGAAATAACCTACAAAAAAACGTCGATGACAAAAAGTCAATTAAATAAAAAATAAAGTCACCGACTTTCGAAAGAAAAGTTTTTTTGTAGGTTATTTTGAACGTTTTTTGTGGTTGTTTTGAAGTCGGTTACATTTTATTTTTGAAAAAGGTTTTTTATTCGTAGTATTGTTTTGACATAACTGTGTGCGTAATATTGGCGTTATGGAGGGGCTATTGTGGGTTCTCTCGTTTTCTATACAATTTGAACTTTAGGCCATATCTCCTTCTTTAATATATCTATGGTCCTGTAGAACCTCCGCTGGTCAGAGTGAATGGAATGAGTCTACAAGCAACGCCCAATGACCTCTCAGAGGTTGACTTTGTTGCCGAGTACCAATACATGGAAGACGATGTAGTTAACGTCCGGTGTTATACCACAGTATAAATATCTACAGTAGTGGAACTCGGCCGCATGATAGAAATAAATACCTACAGCCGCGCGGTACGTAAACATGCGCTAGGGCTGTTCGATCCGACGCCCGTCTCCAGCATTTTAATTACATTTGCCTACTTTCTGTATCTATTTAGTTTTGTGATTGTAAATATACTTTCTTATATCAGTAAACAAATAAAATACTTTGTATATTGAATAGGAAGGATTTTAACACAAGCGTAAGTACCTACCGTATCATGATTCATTCAGAACTGCCTATAACTTACCTATTTCACTCGTTTCAGTAACTTTCCTTTACTCTATTCACTGTATTTATTAATCCAAATACCCTTTTTTTCGTGAGATAATTGAAAATATTTATCCATTAAAAAGTCACACATTATGTACCTACCTACCAGCTACTAGTACTTAAGTAAAATTATTTTATAGTCAGTACTTTTCAGAGTTTCCAGGTACATTTAAAAAAAAAACTTATGACTGGATACGTTATTGACGAATTCAAACACCCAAAAACAGCACAATATTTCCTACTCGTCATATTAAATTATGGGAAATTATATGTGCGGCAACAAAAGTTTTCTTTAGCACCTGCAACCTAGCGTCTTTTTTTATATGTGAGCGCTTCAATTATATTAATTCATCATCTTTACTATTCCAACAAAATATCAAGAAACCAGCGTCAATTTACGAGCGTAAAAGAAGCTGGCAATGAGTGGACTTGGGGCACCCCGACACGGACAGGTTAGGTTCGAAGGGGATGGCGGGGTCTGAAAGACCCCGCCATCCCCTTCGTGTTAGGTTACTTTAAACCCTGTACGCAAAAATAGGAGCCCCGCGAAGCGGGGCTCCGTCAAAGATTCACGGCAGGTGGTACTATTACTAGGTACATCAGTGTTAGATTACTTGCCAGGAAGAAAAAAAAGCTGGCAATGAGTAGACATATCACAAATTTAGTTGCTTAAGAATTATCACCATGTTGCGTCATATTAACAGTAGCTTGTTTTACAATATATGGTCGCTTATAAACCATTTATTAGACGCTAAAAGTTTATCGCTGACCTATTAATTCATTAGACAACTAAATATATTTGCAGACGAGAATGACATTTTAAAGAAGCTGCCTTAATTAGCACCCTTAAATTATGTCTATGAACTGATTTTGTTAAAAAAACAACACACCGTCCGTTCATCACTACGGTACGGCCGTGACTGTCAGCGCCCCGAGCACGCCCCGACATCGAGGCACGTAGGTATAGCTCGCGTTTCGTCCGTTTGTATGAAGATCAAATACTGTAGATATTATTACCGTGGTTATACCATCGACACTGCACGTGAAAGCATCAGGATGGAATATGCGGTGGCAGACACATTTAGTGGTACGTTTTACATTTCATTTGATGCGTTTGTGCGGAGCAATCTGTGAACCAGGTTTTAGAGTGTGGAATCCACAGTTTTGTTCTTAAAATGGGTTTGATTTTGGTCTAAATCTATCCTAAAGGAACGACGAAGCCTTTTTTTTTGCGTGGTAAAATCATCAAATGAGTCCTCCCACTCAGGGCAGGGAGGAGGGACTGACAGATTTGTTGGAACAGACTAAAATCTACGGTATCTTTCAATAGCCCTTTACGTTCCAGGGTCACGGTAGCTCGTTAGTCCCGCGAACCTGACAGGCTTTGGCTCTCTAAGGGGGCCCCGTCATTTCGCTGACAGCTCTTTGAGACGCGCCGTCGACCCGGGCATGTGCAGACAGCGTCAGCCCATTACTTGCCGTCCGATCGTGACTGGAGATCCCATCGTGGCTGGGTCTAGAGGTAGACGCTGTCCTCTCTCTTACGCGGCGCGTCTCCTCTTTCGCTAGCACGATTGCTTCGCAGAAGGAGGCGGCCGCTTCCCACTCCGTCTCACCCCGCAGCATGGCCTCGACCAATGCTGTGTACGAATAGTCGCTGCCCCTTATCGTCTCCATAAGTACTCCCCCTGCCCCTTATCGCCTCCTTATATAAGCACTCTGCCCAAGAGAAGTACGACTTCCACCTTATGCTCTACCATGTCTTCCGGGCGATAAATGCGTTTCTTCCCGCCTATTCCTCTTCCCCCCCGGACCTCTGAGGAGATCAGACGCTTACACAGTAGACTTATTGTCAATTTTTTAAATAAAATTTTAATAAAATTAATCGTTTAAATCAAAACGAAAAAATAGGAGTGCGTAAATTTTGAGGAGCTTCATTGCGCTGCGAACTAACGACGCATTGGCAACAAGTGACAGGGAGTGAGTCATCGCTCCAGCACCATTAGCACCGCCAGCACAGTAACGCCCACTGCTGCGCGTGAGCAGCCCACAGGGGCGGTACGCGTCTCGGCCAATTAGCTGCGTATGAGCTGCGTGACCGCACCAAACGCCACCAGCGGAGGGAGGTACGTGATCTGTCGCACTCTTTGCCCAAAGTACTATACTCTTCACACTGTGATTATCGCCGCTCTCTGCTGCGTTCCTGGTACTCACACCTCTAATAATCACACTTGGAAAGATGTCGTTTCTCCGTACTCCTCCGAAGCAATCGACCTTGTCGGCAACTGACACGGAGAGTATGGATGGAAGCGTATCTGACAATTTAAATACTGCCCATACCAACATTAGCACGACTCGCTTGAAAAGAAAACGCGAAACAGAAATGTCGCAATTTATGAGTGAGGTACGGGAAATGTTTGAAGACTTTGTTGCACAGCAAAATAATAAACTGCAAAAATTAGAGTCTTCCCTATCCGAAATAAAAAAGCAAAATGATGATATAAACACATCTTTAGCTGCACTATCTGACAAATATGATGATATTCAAAAAGAATTGGAAAATATAAAGCTGGAACGCAAAGAACACTGTGTTTACATTAAGAATCTGGAGGATAAAATAGAGAATTTTGAAAAGCAGTCTTGTATGACAAAGTTGGAGATAAGAAACGTACCTAGGCTAAAAAACGAAACAAAAGAAAATCTTTGTAATGCAGTCATCAAAATCGGCAAAATATTGAATATGCCTTTGCAAACATCAAGTATAAGAGACATTTATCGACCTTTCGTGAAAACAGACGTTGCTAAACCAATCATAGTGGAATTTACATCAGTCTTAACAAAGGAAAACATCATGAATAACGTCAAAAAACTGACCCTGCAAGAAAAGAAAGATAAACTCAATACATCTATTTTTGATCTAGAAGGGCCTCAGAAACCAATATTTATTTCGGATTATCTTACTCCAAAGGGTAGACGGCTTTTCTTTCTGGCGCGTGATTTCGCGAGTACCCATAATTATGCTTTCTGCTGGACATCATTTGGTAAAATATACCTTAGGATGAAAGAAGGGATGCAGCATATTCGCGTTGATGAGGAGGCAGACCTTAATAAGTTAAAGAAAATCACAACCGAATGACTATCCTTTCTTGTTAATTTGTGCAGCACTGTCCTATTTTTATGCGTACAAAGTTATAGAGTAATTCATAATTTGCATGTTATTAATCTAATAGTTTTAATTTTTTACTCTAATCATGTCTTTTGCCTTTTTTATACACACTCCACACAAATACAAAAATCTTTGAATATTATCTCATGTCAATTTATAAAATACATACTGTTAATGTTATACAATAATTATGATCGTTTGGTATTTCCATATTTGTCCGTCAATAACTGCACTGTCTTTTTACCGTTATTTCAAGATAATAGTTTGATTCCTTTTTTCTTTTTGTCAAATTGTGGGTCTCATAATTCATTTTTACACGGTACTTCGCTATTTTTTTATATTAAAAATGGTTGATTTGGTTTCCGAAATTGATAGCATATCTATTTCTGAATCTCAATACTGTGACGTCGAGGATTGTAGCAACTTAATAAAAAGGCCTGCCAATTGTTTGACAGTCTTGACACAAAACATACGCAGTATATCACGAAATTTTGATGATTTTGTAACTTTGTTGAATAGATTAAAGATTAATTGTGATATAATTATATTAACTGAATGTTGGTTATCGTGCAACTCTGTGGTACCGAGATTGGAGGGTTATAGTCATCATATTACTGAATGCTGTGGTAACCAAAATGACGGCGTTACAGTCTTTTGCAAATCGAATCTTAATATTACTTGTGAAGAGCCATCCTGTGAAGGCCTTAATTGTCTTATCATAAAGATTGGTACTGAGAGTGTTATTTTAGCCATTTACCGATCGCCCTCTAATAGAAATATAGACACCTTCCTCCAATCTTTAAATAATATTTTAGATAATTTAAGCAATCGTCTCCATTATTGGAGACATTAATATTAATATATGCCCTGAATCTCTTCAGTCAAGATCTCTGGATTATCTAAATATGTGTTCATTCCATGGTCTTTTACCTGCACACACTCTCCCAACCAGACAAAATAAATCATGCCTTGACCATGTAATGCTAAAAACGCAAAATTCAGCTCTCACACTGGTCTTAAACAGTACAATCACGGACCACCAAGCAGTCCTACTCTCCCTGCAACTTAAACAAAAGAGATCCTTTGCCTATGTATCCACGAACCGTCTGGAGAGTGAAGGGCTACTTTCTGATCTCACGAAAACCGATTTTTCTCCTATATATACGTCAACTGACGCAAATTTCGCAATGGAATATTTCTCCAAGTCAATTCAAAGGGCTATATCACAAAACACAAATGTAATAAAATATCCAAGACGTCATAAAATAATAAAGCCATGGATTACACCTGGGCTGTTAAGGTGTATTCGACATAGGGATATGCTTCATAAGAAGATGAGACAGTCACCAAATAATGAGACCACTAAAATTGTATATTCCAGGTACAGAAACCATTGCAACAAATAGTTAAAAAAAGTAAAACAAATACATGACAGAGACTTGTTGACAAAAGCGGGGAATAACAATAAAAAACTTTGGGAAGCCATTAAAACAGTAACAAATACAACTAAACTGAAACATAACGCTACGAAATTACTAAATCTATCAAACGTCAAACAGTCTGTAGAAAATGTGAATGATTTTTTCGCATCAATTGGCAAAAAATTAGCTGATAACATTAATTCCTGCTCGAACCCTTGCCATAGCATTTATAATCAAACGCCCTCACAACCGGTCCCCAATTCATTTGTATTGCTGGAAACCGATGAATCTGAAGTGGCACGTTTAATTTTGAATCTAAAAGATGCATGTTCTGTTGGTTGGGATTCAATTTCAAAGTTTACAAACATATTTTAATCCGTCCGTTAACATTTATTTTTAACCTCTGCCTAACCAAGGGACAATTTCCTACTGTCTTAAAGAAATCAGTAGTACATCCAATTTATAAATCGGGTGATAGAGACCGTGTCACTAATTATAGACCCATCTCCATATTGCCTTCGATCTCAAAGCTCCTGGAACGAATAATAAATAGTAGACTGGTTGATTACTTGGAAACAAATAACCTTTTATCCAACAACCAATTTGGTTTTAGAGCAGGTAAGTCTACCAGTGATGCTGTCCACGAGCTCCAAGATTATGTCGTAAGAAATATCGACTCAGGCAAAAAAACAATAGGAATTTTTCTGGATCTAGCCAAGGCATTCGACACGGTCTCTACACCTTTGCTGATTAAAAAATTAGAACGCCTCGGTATAAGGGGAATTCAACTTCTACTTTTAAAAGACTACCTCTCAAATCGCTGCCAGTGCGTTAAGATTGACGACAATGTTAGCAGCGATTTACCAGTCACGTACGGAGTTCCCCAGGGGAGCATTTTGGGTCCTCTGCTTTTTCTTATATACCTGAATGACCTCTGTAAACTAGACCTCTCAGGAGGTAAAATTATATCTTATGCAGATGATACAGTTCTGCTGTTTTCTGCAAATACCTGGGACAAAGTATACAGAGATTCGCAGAACGGTCTCAATATTGTGACCCACTGGTTGCAAAATAACTCCCTGACCCTTAACCCGGATAAAACCCAGTATATGCTATTTTCGATGCGAAGTCAAAATAATCAGCTACCATATGCCAGTTCCATTACAGCACATAATTGTTGTAATAGCTTAGTATGCTCTTGTCCAACACTAACAAAGACAGCGTCAGTTAAATACCTTGGAGTCATTTTAGACTGCAACCTAACCTTTAAAGAACATATTCACCTGCTCACTTCAAGGACAAGGAAACTGATCTACGTGTTCAAGAATCTCAGACATGTTGCGCCACCAAAATTAGTGAAACAAGTATACTTAGCTCTGGTACAGTCCATTCTCCAATACTGTATTACTATTTGGGGAGGTGCTCATAAAACTATATTAAAACCCTTAGAAATTGCTCAGAGGGCTGTTTTAAAAGTTAGTACTTTTCGTCCATACTTGTACCCAACCCATCTCCTTTATGAATCATGTGGGGTCCTAACAGTGCGACAATTGTTTATTGTCCTGGTAGTTTTGAAGCAACACTCTCTACTACATTTCCCAAAAGATGATCTAGCTAGAAGACGAATTGTCATTACTAATGTTGACCGACCTTCCTTCAGACATATATATGTAAACAATTATTTTTGCTTCCTGGGACCGTACCTTTATAATAAAATAAACGATGCTCTAGGTATATACCCGCTTAATAAAAATAAGTGTAAAAGTGAACTCTTTAATTTTATAAGTAAACATACATATGAAGAGACGGAAAATTTATTAAAAATATTGAAATAGCAAGCATTTAACTCACCCCTCACACTCTTTCATACACTTTCGCACTCTACTCATCGAGAGGTTAACACTCCACACACATTTTCGGTTTGTTCTAATTCTAATTTTAAGTTTATTCCTGTGTAGAGATATACTCCTTATATTTTATGTATTATTAAGCCAGTATTGTAATGATCACTATAAGGGAGAGCGCTGATGTCTGAGATACAGATATTTATTATCTAGTTCAGACACAGATGCCTTCAACATTAAATTAAGAAAATAAGATATGGTACTGTATTATTTGTATAAATGTAAGTTATGTTGGTGTCAAATAAATTATTATTATTATTATTATTAATCCTCCCGAAGCACCAGTTTCCGGTGAGGACCTGGGTCAGGTGGAAGTGAAGGAAATCTCGGCGCCTCTCCAATCAGGGAGCTCCCTCCCTGCATGATTATGGTTACAATTTTTTTTTGTGGTAAGACTCCCTTAACGCCGCGATTGCGTCGTAACCATAACCATGCTGCCTTTTTCTGATTAAATAACTTTTTGGGATCAATAATTTCTTCCAGATATTTTTAATACTACGAGTCTGCCACCAAGCGGCTCTTGGGGATTTATTACAACACTATATTCTGGACACAACAATAGTTATGTTCTGTGTAGTAAAGAAGAAAGTGGCATTAAAGTAATGGTGAAATTTATCATGCTGACAGAGCTCCGTAAGTTTGGTTTTGTTTTCTAAAAATCTTATTTTGAGCGCAGAGCGGACACAAAGAGGAGCTCGTGGCTAAAATAATCACAGCCGCACCGATCTTCAGGGCTAAGCCGCGCTTGCCGAGTTCTGTGGATGGGTGACCATCTTTCATAGCGAGTTTCCTCTGTGCCTCGGAAAGCGTAAAGCCATTGGTCCCGGCTGTCATTTGTAGATCTTTGACAGTCGTTACTGTTAGTCAGAAGCTGAAAAGTCTGACAACCAGTCTTATCATGGGGTAACGTATTACCCAGTTACTGGGTTGTGGAGGTCCGATAGGCAGTCGCTCCATGTAAAATACTGATATCTAGCTGAATCTGGTTTGGCTGGAAGCCGACCACAATATAGTTAGGAAAAGGCTGGTGATGAGATGCAAGGACAGAAAACATAGCAATCGTGCTACCAAAAGAGAAACATACTGTTGAACGCTGTCTAAAAATAAATGTAACTGCAAATCGACCCTTACATCAAGGTGAGATGCCGTTTTGACTTTGACAGTTTTAATAGACAAGTGTTCAACAGATGTTTATCTTTTTTGGTGGTAAGACGAATAGTGTCAACGACGATATAATACTAGACTCGTAATAACAGGGGACCGACATTTCGACCAACCCTGTGAGCCGTAAACATACGTTGAGACAGAACAGACCTTGAGTTAGCCAATCACAACGCAGTACCCCGTCCCCCTCGCTTACGTAGTACCTCAGCGAGTTGATAGAATAGTTTTTGTTCCTTAGATCGTGTATGCGGAGTCTAGTATTATATCGTCGTTGGATTGTGTCTTTTTTGTAAGCTGTTAAAGTTAAACACTTTGAGAAGACGAAGAATAAATCAGCATTTTTTTCTATTGCATAAATGTATTTAAAACGATTTTGTTTTAAAGCTCTTGTGAACATCTACATTGATGGGTTTGAGATACAACCACAAAAGAAGAAACGTCGGGTGGAAGTTAATACTTATTTGGTTGAATACCAGCCCCAAGAATTTTACTTTGACTATCAAATGACGGTAGTTTGCGGAGTACACCAAGAGAACTTTCAGCTCGTGGTGATGGACTCATTCGTCAGTAACCAAACGGACTACAAAAAGACAGGTAAGAGCTGATTTTTTAATAGTCAGATAAAAATAACAGGTAAAAGTTATCTGACTATTGAACAGCCCTTAGTCAGGGTATTGAAAAATAATGAAAAAGTATTTGGTTTTTTTTTTTAAATCAATTAATATTGACAAAGATACCTAAAACGTTTCGAAATTCGGTATTCCCTCTTGTGACTTCATAATGTCAGTATTTATTTAAAATTGTATCTTCGTTAATTCTGCTTTACGTCACTAAAGAAAAAAATACGGGTCATAGACTATTGAAATATTAATATAGTTTTAATTCACCTCGGATGTGGAAAGAAGAAACGTTTGGGTGTCACCCGGTGACCCGGAGGACACGGAGGAGCATACGTGCAAGACTGCCCCGCTTGGGCAGAGCACCGCCGTGTCCCCTCAAGACGGCGATAGGCGGAGACCTCTCGCGCCCAGCATTGGTCGAGGCCATGCTGCGGGGCGAGACAGTGTGGGAAGCGGTTGCCTCCTTCTGCGAAATAGTCGTGCAAAGGAAAAGGCGCGTTGCGTGAGTGAGAGGACAGCGACCGCAACGGCCACCGTATTACGCGTGGGCATGCGGGCGGCGAGTAATGGACAACTCGCTGTCCGACCACCACAAAGAGTGTCAGCATTATGACGGGACCCTCCTTTACTGGGCCACAGCCTGCCGGAGTCGCGGGACTCACGAATTACCATGACCCCGGAACGTAAAGGGCTATTGAAGGACACCGTGCATTTAGGTAGTCAGTACGAGTTTGACAGTCCCCCGCCCCGTTCTGTCCTGTTTTTTTTTTAACGTGGTAAAATCATCAAATGAGTCTTTCCACCCCTTACTGTCAGACTTGTACTGACTAAAATCCACGGTGTCCTTCAATAGCCCTTTATACCTTAATCCCGCGACCCCGGCAGGCTTTGGCCCTCTGAGAGGGGGCCCCGTCATTATGCTGACGCTCTTTAAGGCGCGCGTGGGACACAACGCGCCGTCGACCCGGGCATGCTCCATGGTCAGGCAGCGAGTTGCCCTTTACTCGCTGCCCGCATGCCCGCACTTACGGTGCCCGGAGATCGTGCACTGCGGTTGGGGCGAAGGGAGGACGCTGTCCTCTCTCTCAAGCGGCCCGCCTCCTCCTTCACGAGCATTACTGCTTCGCAGAAGGAGGCGACCGCTTCCCACTCCGTCTCGCCCCGCAGCATGGCCTCGACCAATGCTGGGCGCGAGAGGTCTCCGTGTATCGCCGTCTTGAGGGGACACGGCGGTGCTCTGCCCAAGCGGGGCAGTCTTGCAGCGTATGCTCCTCCGTGTCCTCCTAGTCACCGGGTGATCCTCGCAGTGGTGACACCCAGACGTTTCTTCTTTCCTCATCCGAGGTGAATTAAAACTACAATTAATATTTCACCAGTGCCGGGAGCGAAAGGTCTCCGCCTATCGCCGCCGTGAGGACACGTCGGTGCTCTGCCCAAGCGGGGTAATCTTGCACCATATGCTCTACTGTGTCCTCCGGGAGATCGTCGCAGTGGTGGCACCCGGGCGTTTCCTCCTTCCCTAACAGACACAGGAACCTCCCGAAACTTCCGTGTCCGGTGAGGACCTGCGTCATCCGATAGGTCAGGACGCCGTAACGTCTCTCCAGCCACTCCTGATAGAGGGGTCTTACCGCCGCAATTGCGGCGTGTCCGGCCGTCGATCGCGACTCCCCTCCCCCATTCTGCCATGGGTGTGAGGACTCATTTGATGATTTTACCATGCTAAAAAAGAAAGATACGAACGCCAGCTGGTCAATCTGTCTTTTACCAATCGAACACATGATGATAAGGTTGAAGATCTATTTAAAGAAAGACAGACTGATTGTACTGTTTTAAGTGCTTCGATAGACGTTTAAAAAAGGTTTTTTTTTACAGAATTAATAACATCAAAGCTAGCCAAGATGTCCTTCAAACCGTTGTCTAGTTCAAACCAATTGATATGTTCAGCAGATCATATTACTGGTGGTACTGCAGAAGAAGTTATAATAAGTTATCATTCAAGCCCATATTGTAAGTACACTGCCTTACTCACCTCACTAACCTTACTTTCAAGATAGCTGTAACTTTAAAATAATAATTTACTTCAAAAACATCCACATATTTTTAACCTCTTACCTACTTCAGATACTTATCCCAATTTATTAGGGTGTATAATTTTCTTACATGTACAGTAAAAACTTCAAGTACGCTTTATATAAAGATTACCAATGATGTCAATGAGGGATTTTCTTTGTATGTTTTCCCTTGTCAATAGATAGATGGCGCTGAACTTGATATGTTACTGCAATGAACGGAACGTCACGTCATTTTTTGGTTTTTTCACTTAGATGTAAATTTGAGATCGTAAAACAAAAAGTACATGTCATGTCATTGTCAGTCACATCACATCATACAAATGACATTTTGAAAAAAAATAACAAAAAGGAAAAAAAAATATTCATGTAACAGTCTTTTTAGGGTTCCGTAGTCAACAAGGAACCCTTATAGTTTCGCCATGTCCGTCCGTCCGTCCGTCCGTCCGTCTGTCCGCAGTTTAGCTCAGAGACGCACAGTACTAGAGAGCTGTAATTTGGTGTAAATATACGGATTTGTTGTGCCGAAAAAGTGGTAAAATAAAATCTCGAAAAATATTTTTTTTTAGGGTACCTCCTGTACTTACACGTAAAGTGAGGATTTTTTTTTTCTCTCGTATCCCTTAGTGTGGGGTATCATTAAATAGGTCTTTAAAAAATAATGTGAGTTTCTATTAACAATTTTTCGATAAAAAAATTCGTTTATGAAATATTAAGCTTGAAAGTGCTAAATTTTGCTCGACTCGAGTGTACCCCCCCTCCACCAGCTAAACGGTTATGTTTGGGGGTGTGAAAAAATTCACAATAGTAGTATATATAACGAAATTTAAAAGAAAATTATCATGACTAAGTAGGCTTTACAACTTTACGAGTAATAGTCGACCAACTTATAAAATGTACTTGAATATCATATTTTTTTAAACAAAATGTATCGGAGAACATGCTCTTCAACTGCAAATGTAAGTTTGTCAACTTTATTTTTACAGCTTTTTATGTATGTTTTTTGGGGATAGGTAGGTTTTTATCGTCAACTATTTTTAACTAACTCCAAAAAAAGGAGGAGGTTCTAAATTCGTCGTAATCTTTTTTTTATGTACGAGTATTATCCCCGATTTCTCAAAGACTCCTGGACCGATTTTGAAAATTCTTCTTTTTAAAATTAAATTCAGCGAATCAGTTTAGTTAGTTCGCATAAGTATTTTGATGGGCAACTACGGAACCCTACACTGTGCCTGGCCCGACACGCACTTGGCCGGTTTTTAATTTATGAGTTTTCCACGCCAGAAAGAAAATGTCCCAAGAGAAAAAGAAAAGAAGGCATGTACATCTTTTTCCTAGAGTAACGCCGTCAGTTCAACGCCATCTATAGAGTTCTTGGAAACTACTTTTTTTTTTAATCTCCAAAAAGAAAACTTCTCATTGAAAAATATGGTCACTTACGATTTTTGGTCGTAAACTAGCACAGATTGATGGCACGCGAAGAAGTTGCTCTTACACTGTCTAGTTACGAGTATATATCTGTGTCAGCTAGACTGAACGCCCAATCACGCAGGTAAAACTGTGGTGAAGCACAAGTCAAGTTTAGGGATTATTGAATGTGCTTCAAGCTTTTTTGCAAAAATTCACAGAGCTTTCCTAGTATTCGATTGTTATTGCATTACTAGATTATCTAAGAAAACAATTCTTGAAACTAATGAGGTATAACGCCGCGTGTTAGGCTGCGTTTCCACCAGAGATGTGCGGTGGAAATGTGTCGTGCGAGGATGTCTAGCTGTGCTGTGAAAATGTGTGGGTGTTTCCACCAAAGGTGTGCTATAAAAATGTGCCTGCGAAAAAGTGTAGCGGAGCTGTGAAAATGCTCATTATTGTGTGGTGCGAGGATGCGTTGCTAAGCTGTGAAATGAGTCGACGAGGGCGCGGTGTACTGGGAGCGGAAACACAACACATCCCGCGCATCCCATCTTACTCACACATCCCTTGCAACACGTCCCTCGCACACATTCCTCGCACACATTCCTCGTACACATCCCTCGCACACATCCTTCACTTGTTTTGTATGCGCAAAAATCTAGCTCCGCGGAGCCGTTTCCACCAGAGCTGTGCTGACCGAGGCGAGGTAAATGAAGCGATTCTATTGGTTCTTTACAAAAGACATCCCTCGCTACACATCCTCGCACATCTCTGGTGGAAACGAAGCCTAAGGCTGCTTGTCCACCAGAGATGCGCTATGCTACGTTGCTACGGATACGTTTGTTATCCACCAATCACATTCATTTGTTTACATAGCACAGCACTGGTGGAAACGGATTCAACTAAGATATGTTTTTTATATGTAAGGATGCGTGCTATGGCTGCGTGCTGTGGCTGTGTGCTATAGCTGCGTGCTATGGCTGCGTGCTATGGATGCGTGCTATGGATGCGTGCTACGGTCCGTCGACGTTTTCTAACATTGACTAAATTTAATTTAGTTGTAAAATACCATAGATAAGTAATTTTGGTCATCTCACTGAACCAATTTAGGGATTTGTCAAATCACTAGAAGCGATTTTCGACCTTATTGGCATTTAAAATTTAGTTTGTTTTTCTCACGCTGCCTTGTGGCGGCGCATCTTTGTAGCGTAGCTACCCTGTGACAGCGCATCTTCGTAGCGCAGTTACCCATCTCCATAGCACATCTTACTCGCACAGCTACATAGCGTAGCATCGGTGGAAAAGGTCACACAGTTTCGTAGCTCAGCTTTCACATCTTCGTAGCACAGCTACATAGCGCATCTCTGGTGGAAACGCAGCCTAAACATGAACTTTGTTTTCAGTTTTTTATCCACTCGAACTACGAGTATTTTCATTAAGTGCTACAGTGATGCGACTCTATAGCACTTACGAAGACTATTATAAGTTTGTCTATTATTTCTATGAGTATGAAGCTGGAGAGATATTGTATTTGAATTGTACACAAAGTCATTATGTTTGGTTCAGTAGATTAATTGATTCTTACTTACAGTCAGACGATTCCGGTAAGTTTTGTTATAGAAATAAAGTGGAAATTATTAATTATTATTTTATTTATTTATTCCACGTCTATACGTTGTTATGTTTTCCTATTACATAACATTAAAATAAAAACCTTAAAATAGATAACCGCCTTTAAAAACAACAACAAAAAGGGTAAAATGACCTACAAAATAACTTTTCTTTCGGAAGTCGGTGGCTTTGTTTTTTTGTCATTGTCTTTTTTTGCCACCGACTTCTTGTTGTTGATTTTAAGGCGGTTACAATATTTTTTAAGTTTTTAAGCATTGCACATCTGAATTTTCGACATAACAAGTTCGATGTAATAAAAATTCCTACAACTTTCGAAAGTGCGTAGGGATCCAACTAATACAATCATGTCCAGTTAAAACCCAGCGTCGGGCACTAGCTGCTCGACAGTTTAGTTGAACTGGGCATATTTCATTTGTTTTCTATTTATGCGCTCGAGCAACTTATTTTTTATGGATTTACAACCGCTTGCCACGGAGAGCCCCCTCGAGTTAATCGTCAGATTAATATGTATTGGTTATCAGAAACATAAAGCGACGCGCTCGAGTACTTCTGTAGAACTGTTCTTTTTTACAGTTTTAAAACTGTTTACACGCTCTCCCCCCACTAAAATAGAAAACTTGTCAGTAACTTTTCTTCTTTTTAGTACATTATCTTTCAAATCCAATATCGCCATGACATGACGCTCGAGTAACTGCAAATTTAGCATCCTCGCCTCCCCCCTATTACGAGTATTAGCTTAAGTTTCCATTTTATTTGTTTCTTGTGCTTATTTTAGTTTGTTGTGTGTTTACCGTGGTTTTGTGCCAAATAAATGTTTTTCTTTCTTTCTTCTCTTTCTGTCCGTCGATCTTATTAATAAAATCTTGCAAATCTTCCGGAATGCGTTTTAATTACAACAATCTATTTTCAGAAACATGCTATCCAAATTGCTTTACAATTTCTAAACAGTTGAACTTAACTCATGAAGACAATAACACCAAATATTCTTTTTATGCCATGTTGAGGGACAGAGGGGCAGGTGACACAAACTTCTCAATAGGTGCAAAAGTCAGAGTCGTCTTCCGAATGATTAATAACAAAACTAAATCGTGGCAGAGTCTTTATCAAAACAGTGAAGGAAAGACTACAGTCACCTCACCACCAGGTAACTTGTATTTTGAAACACCTGTACCATTTTTGGAACGAAGTTCCTTATCGCGCGTTGTGAAAGGGGGCTAGACGGAAAAAAATCTTACGAAAAGTTGTCACGACACTCTTTGGAACGAAGTTCCTTATCGCGCGTTGCGAAAGGGTGCTAGAGCTCAAAGAGTGGAGTAGAGTGGAGCGGAGCGGAGTGGAGTGGAGTGGAGTGGAGTCCCGACGATTATTTTTGTTGAGTGTATACAGTAACTTCGTTCCATCCGGGTGTCCCTTGACAACTCTCAAGTTTTTTTTTATTAGCGTGTTAAAATAAGCAAATGAGTCCACTCCGGGAAGGGCGGGAGGGACTGTCAGACTTGTACTGACTAAAATCCACGGTGTTCTTCAATAGCCCTTTATGTTCCGGGGTCACTACACATACATACCCATTATGCTGACGCTTTTAGAGGCGCGCGTGAAACACGACGCGCCGTTGACCCGGGCATGGTCTATGGTCGGACAGCAAGATGCTCTTTATTCGCTGTTCGCATGCCCAAATACCTGTACCCTTAGCACGACTTTTCACTCTTTTAGTTTAAAGCTTCTTTCCAGTATGTACAGCTTTTCTTGTATTTAAAAATTGGAATAGCGCCTCTGGTGTGCGAAGAAGGAACTAAGTTTTCCTTGAAAATTGTCGACCACGGACCGGAAGACGCAGCGTAGGCAGGCCCCCCACTAGTTGGAACGACGCCATCGTGGGGGTCGCGGGCAACTGATGGATGCAAGTGGTGAATTATCGTTCGGCGTGGCGGTCTAAGGTGAAGGCCTATATGTACGATGATGATGATGGTGTAGTAAATAATAACAATGTTAATATTTCAGAAGCGACAATCTTGGATCACACGACTACAATAATAGTCTCTGTAGTGTCTACAGTTGGAGGTGCGCTGGTCCTGTGTGGACTTGCGTATTTGATACTTCGGTTGAGGAGAAGAAATTACGAAAGGCAGCTACAATTACGAATAGCTGCGGTGAGTTAAATATTATTATCTTTGCATGATACGACGGAGGAGTATTTTGGCACTATTATGGTAAGCGTCCACAGGTCCGCATCGTACGTATCGAACGCATCGCATCAAACGGATTTCTGTGTCGGCAGCGATCGCATTGCCGACGCAAGTATCAGCAATCGGATTGCCGATGCCACCTTCATCGCTTCCACTGATCGGCATTCCGTATGACGTCTTCGGTACGCATCCCATTAAGGCATTGCCGATGAGCCGTCCATACGATGCGGATCAGTGGACGCAGTTGTATGAGTTTTCATACAAGGCAAATTAAAATCCGTTACGTACGATACGTCCGATACGTGCGATGCCGACTTGTGGACGCACACCTTTAAAGTATAAAACCTGCCGCAAAATGGCGGCCCAAATATTAAAATTTCATGAGTAAAAAGAGTTTCGTTACCACAAAACATAGACGACAGCCCCATGTAGTTAAAACCTCATTGCTTGGCATTTTGTTGCTTCAGTATTATTACTCTCAATAATAATGAAAATAGTAACGTTAGGGTAACGTTTCATATACCTTGCATTTTTCAGAACACTGCTCCTCAGTTCTATCTCAATCTCATTCTTAGGGATGACTGCGACAGGCAGATTGCTGAAATTGATCAGCATATCTATGAAGAGATTGGTCCACCCATCTATGACGTGGTCGATAATCGGGATTACGAGGAGACTGATGAGTCCGACTATGCAGAAATCGATATTCCTGAGAACAATGATGCAGTCTGCGAGGAGAGTGTTACGCCGGTCTCTGAAGAAATTCATGGTCCCATGCATGAGAATATCGATGCTCTCGTGCATGGAGAGACCAATACTCCCGTGCATGAGAAAATCGATGCGCCCGTGCATGTAGACATGGAAGCTTCTGTGTATGAACCGATGCACCGATCTGTGAAGTGGCCGAGGGAAATGGATAAAATGTACACAGGTAACGCAATCACTAATGTCAATTGTAATGCTCAATGAATCAAACATGATTTGACGACTCGGAGGCAAATTACATTTTTTTGTTTTATTTGGTTGGTTTACTCATTGAGTGCATATTTTTTCCCAATGGCTATTGAGCAAGCAACTTACGAGACCCGCCCAGTATTATTTGATCTTGGTAGCCTTTGTACCTACCATAGATATATTATAGAAGGAGATATGGCGTGGAGTTCAAAATGTATAAAAAACCGGTGAAGCCACAACTGCCCCACCATCAAGATAATATTACGCATGTAGTATATCAAAACAATACTACGAACAAGTCCACACACGCGCCGTCGAAAACTCTGTCATTTAAATATAAACCTTATTCTTTAGACCACAGCGTACTTTTTCCGTGTAATTTACTCACACTAAAACAATTATCATTGTGTGTCGTCGGGACACGGGGGCGGACTCGACAGTGTTTGACTAAATCGAAGAGTTCACGATAAATATATCGATAAATTATAAAGGTTTGGAAATAAAATTAAAAAAAAAACTATATGAAATCGTTTTTATTATCTTTATTGTATAGATTACTATTATTTTGTCCATAGATTACTAAACTAAACATTAATTAATTTACTTAACCATCTTCGGTTTCGCATTTATATTTAATACTCTGTAAAATAATAAAAATTTGTAAAAATGCATGAACCACATCGGCCTTCCAGCCTTATTACAAGATAAAAAAAAAAAAAAAAAAATCTGAAATATTAAAATAGCAATTAGCAGTCGACTTTCTTGTCGATAGTCTGTCGGATCTCCAAGAGCACGTCACTAGCTCGCACTAAAATACGCGGACCTGAGCAGCGGCCGTACCATGCGACATTACGGCTGATTGAGGTATCGTTATGTCAGTTTTACATTGCTTGTTCAGTCACTCTGTGATGCAATGATGTGGTTGTAAAAGAGCAATGTATTTATTGCAAAAATAATACAGTCGGAGTAATGTAGGAAAACAAAAGTACAGTAGTACAAGTCAGATTTATTTTACTGCTTGTTGTTTTTCGTGTTTTTTAAGACAAATATTGTAAAATACTTGTAATTACATGTGAAACCCGATGCCATGACTTCTAAAATATTTGTTTTGGTTTCTATTTTTGCACAAAAGCACCGAACAAGACGGCATAATCGTTTTTTTTCACGAACGTGGTTGACAACAAACTAACTCGCGGTGACGGCCATTTTTTCATTTTCTGAGCGTAGCGCTCAGAACTATACGGTAGCGGACACGCCCCCTTGCCACTTCTCCTGTTTTTAATATTTCTGTGGTACCAGTTTTAGAACGCAGGGTGAAATTCCGTATTATAATAATCTAAAATAAGTATGTACCCAATTAATATTTGCATGCCAATATGGCAGAATCTGCAAGGATTCTGTAAACCATTCATCCTATAAAACCTGCATTCTCTGCAAACAAATAAATATTCTATTCTATTGGATATTCTTACGCCTGAATGCTGCGCTCTATTACTCTTTGGCACACTCCATCATGAAACTCTTGTGATCCGGGGAGCAACCAGGCGTTGTTGATTCGACGTCTGATTTCCATTTCCTAACTGTTTTCCAAAGAAACTATATGACCCAAATAGATGTTCTCATCAGCAGATCGTATTTCCATCCCATCTACCTCAAATTTATGTTTTGTGTTATTTGTTAGCGCTTTAGTTTTGAATCGATTCATTGCTAGTCCCACTTTGGGGCTAGCTCGCGTACTCGAGTCATGTAGAGCTTAGGTAGATCTGGAGGTCTTACCGCAAAAAGGACTATCGTTCGGTTTATCAACCTCGCTTCATGAGGCTGCCATAGTCTAAAACGACTCCTCAACGTTGGTCGTAAATAGTTTTGGACACAACGGGTCACCCTGTTTTACTCCTTTTGTATTTTATTGTATTCTGAAACTAAGTCCTGCTATAACTTTATGTTGACGGAACTATTGTGGTATTTTTAAAGCAGAGTTGTATGTTGATTTTCAAGACAAAATACTCTGATCTCTAGAAAACTAAGTTTTCTAGAGATCAGAGTATTTTGGGGTGCTTAAAGCTATCGAATGTCTTTGTAAAATCCACAAAAGCCAAATACCTACATTGGGTTTCACTAGAAGATGCACCTGAAATACATTTAGCTTGACTTCGTTGCCTTGAGACTTTGACAAACAGCGAAAATGGAAAAGAATTCAACAATCATTAGCAGATTGTTAACGCGCCGCGAAACTGAGCCTTATAACTTTTTTCAGTTGTCTGATCGTTACTCTTTTCAATATTCTGAAGAAAAAGATTTTTTTTCTAAAACGATTATTTTATATTTACAGAAAGAAAAATCAAGAAGATGACTCACAATGAAGATGATGGGGATACGGATAAGATAAAAATATGAAAAAAATCAGCTGTTGTTATCATACCTCCCTATCGGTACCTTAAGTTTTAAAGAATATTGTGTAATGTTACTATAATAAGCTTTATTCTATGTTATTTATAATGAAGAAAAGATTATTATTTGTGACTTTTCTTATTTTTGTTATCTTCAGTAAAAGTATGATAGCTTCGACCAATGCCGGGCGCGAGAGAGGTCGCCGCCTAATCCCTTAAAAATTTATTTTTTAAAGAGGGAAAATAAATGACCCAACAAAAGAAAAAGTTGGTATTTACACCTCGCTAGGCACAAAAATGATCAATTTCCTCCCATTATTTGAATGGCAACTAGTTGTGCCCGTGTAAGACTGGTAAACAATAATAATAAGTAGGTAGTAGGCGCTTAGTAAAGCGCACATTTACCAGTCGGCTGCTTTTCCACCAGAGATGTGCTATACTAAGTTGCTATAGATGCGTTTGATATCCACTAATCATATTATTCATTGGTTCACATAGCACAGCACTGGTGGACACGGATTCAACTAAGATGCGTTTTTTTATGGAATGATGCGTGCTATAGATGTGAGCTATGGATGCATGCTATGGGCCCTCCTCTACTATCGACATAGAAAAATAGCTGCTTACAAAATGCAACAAATAGGATACCTTCTCGTATTACTTTGCGACTAGCAACGGTGACCTTCGAGCAGTTAAACAATAACAATGCAATACCTAACCTTTCATTTAATTACTCCAATAATTATAGATTCAACTGGATTCAACTAAGTTCCGATTCTCACAGAGGACCAGATTATAAAATACGTTTTTTGCATAGATGACAAAACTTGTATGAGTAAGTTCACACACACGAGAATAGCCATCATCTACCTAGCCTTTTCCCAACTATATTGAGGTCAGCTTCCAGTCCAACCAGATGTAGCTGAATATCAGTATTTTACTTGGAGCGACTGCCTATCAGACCTCCACAACCCAGTAACTGGGTAATACAATACCCCCTGGTAGGACTGGTTGTCAGACTTTTTTCGAGCTTCTGACTAACAGTAACGACTGCCAGAGATCTACAAATGACAGCCGAGACCAACGGCTTTGTGTGCTTTCCGAGGCACGGAGGAAACTCGCTATATAACAGATGGTCACCCATCCACAGACTAACATCTGCAAGCGCGGCTTAACCCGGAAGATCGGTCTGTGCGGCTGTAATTACTATTTAGCCAGACGAGAGTAGTACAGATTCAAAAAGAAGACGCTAGCAAGTCAATACCAAACATGAAAATTTTCCCAATCGATTATGAACTTTGCTCTTTTGTGATACAGTTGAAAGTATTTTCAAGAAAGACAGTTTACCGTTTCTTGATGTGTTGTCACCTGTTCTTTTTAACCCGGCGTCATTGTGGTAGGAAATAGGCACATGGGCGTTGAGGTGGGTCAATATTACCCGTATATTAAAATCGAGATATTTCCATAGTTATTGAGTGTATTCGTAAACTGTGTTGTTATACAATTATTAGAGTATTTATTTGTTGAAAATGAAAAAGAAAAACATAATTCAGAAATATTTAATTAGGTTTAATAATTTTTTACATAAACCTATTAAAAAGGTAACGAAATAGGGATCTGTTGTGCTTTTAGGATTATTGTCATTATAGTAATCGGTATATTTGTATACTTATGGCATTTTTCTAACCTGAAGGATTATATCTATAAAAAATAAAATAAAAACAGTAATTAGAATCTTCGTTAGGGACGCAGTGACTACAAAAAGATATGAGGTGTTCAGGACAAATATATTTGGGGCCAGCTTGATATGAGTGCTTTGTTTTGCGGTCCCTTTTAGCAGGACACACTTGAAACTGTTTGCGGACATCGCGTAATTTTGCGCGAGACTTTTCTGATAATTCACCAACAAATCCTTCCCCAAATAGTATCCTCAGTCAGCTAAGGAGGAGACGGGACCCATGAGGGAGAGGACAGCGCCCACCTTTCACGCCAGCCGCAGTGGTAGACGCGCCCACGACGACAGACGTCGCTAGATGAGCCCCGGCCACTGTAGGTGCGGGAATGCGGACTGGGAGTAATGGGCGACTCGCTGTCCGACCATGGACTATGTGGGTCGACGGCGCGTGTTGTGTTGTGTTCCACGCGCGCCTCAAAGAGTGTCAGCAAATGTCGGGGCTCATTTAGTGGGCAAAATCTGCCGGGGTCGCGGGTCTTACGAATTACCGTGACCCCGGAACGTAAAGGGCTATTGAAGGAAACGGTGAATTTTAGTCAGTACGAGTTTGACAGTCCTTCTCGCTCTGCCCTGGGTAGGAAGACTGAAGAGAAGCTCATTGATGATTGACATTATAAAACAAAATGTGCGTAGGAGATTAGACTGAAAATATGTAAATTTTAGAGGAATCTGCTTTCTCATAAATCGACGAAAGAGAGTAGAAAAAAAATCGAAAAGCGAAAAGAAAAAACCGTTAACATAGACACCAAAAATAATTAAACAATGATAAAAATTGATTACTTGGTAATGGCACAAAATGGTAACGTCAATTGTGAGGATGGGTCAAAATTACCTTTTTGAAAATTAAACGCGTGTAGCTTCCAGCTCAGTGGCTGTCACATTGATTTCTCGTCAGAAACGTTTAGAACACACTATTGGCTCCAGCTACTGCACAGAAGGGCAGCGTCGTACGCACACTTTCAAAAATATTCCAAATTCAAAACCAGCCGGGTCATTTTGACCCAACCTCAATGACGCCGGGTTAAAAAGGTGAACATTCTGACCTTACATTGTTACAGAGTATTTTCAATTCTTCACATTATTGTAAATTGTATAGTAGTCGTCATTAATTATTATCACGCAGTCGGCAGTTTCACAAAATGCTGACTAATACTTAAGGCGAAACACATATTCATCAAATCAAATCAAATCATTTATTTCTTTGCAAACATGGGTGTAGTACATAGATGCTATTTCTTTATAATTAAGTTCTCCACATTTTACCGACATGGGTATGCAAACAGTGTACAATATGTTCATTGGTATATAATACTATAATAAATTAATCAATTCAATCAAAGTAATATTATGTATGTCCATCAGTAAGTGAATCATCATTTAGAAAATCGTCAATCGTGTAGTAGCATTTTTTTAGTAAAATTTCCTTTAGTGCCCTTTTAAATTGTACTACAGTCATATTTTTAATATTATTATTTATTTATTTAATGATCAAAAAGGTACATTTTAAAGTTTGTAACGTACATACTGTCCAACAAAACTATAGTACATAGTTTGTCTGTTGGATCAAAATTATAACTATATACTTATTATCTTATGAACTAATATTTGCATTTACACATACAAGCTTATGTAAAATGGTAGTTTAGGATATGTTAAATAATGTAAAGTTAAGGGAGTGTACTTAGTAGGTATTTTTTTAGATTTATCTTAAATTTATTTTTCTTTTTTTCGTCTCTGATTTCGTCTGGTAAGCTGTTGAGTATGTAAGGGATACGCTTTTGTAATGTTCGGTCTCCATAGACATTATTTACTCTCGGTACTACATATTTACCAGACGACATCGTTCGGGTGTTATATTTGTTACATACATTTATTAATAATGAATTATGCTCCTGATTACCATGGTTATTAGTTGCAAGTAAGTACTTATGTTTTAAACTAACCGGTAATACTTTACAAATTTTATATAGTTTATAATAATCTTTTTTATGTTTATTTTTAGTTTTTTTATCCACTATTAGTTTTAGGAACCTAAGTTGTATATTTTC
Organism: Agrotis segetum; assembly: GCA_036375495.1. NCBI lineage: Eukaryota > Metazoa > Arthropoda > Insecta > Lepidoptera > Noctuidae > Agrotis > Agrotis segetum. Next base: position 1,525,220 of record JAQSVV010000340.1, read on the forward strand.
TAATTTTTCAATGTAAGATTTGAATGAAAGGCCATAGCAATCAAGAGCATAATCGGTTATAGATTCCACCATACATGAGAATAATATTTTTAGGGTACTAGTAGGGACACGATAGCTTAGGTGGTAAAATTTACTTAGTATAGTTTTAAGTTTATTGCACAAGAAATCTATATGTTCTTTCCATGAGAAATGTTCGTCGACTTTAACTCCTAGATAGGTTACACAATTAGCTCTCTGGATAGGTTTGCAGCTACAATTGACACGGCTACCATGAATGCAATCAAAAGTATGAGTGTATAGCGGTAGAGGATTTTCTTTTAGTGGTAAGTGTGGTGAATGAATGATGATGTATTGTGTTTTTTCCGTATTTAATACTATGCCGTTATCGTGAGACCATTTAACTACGGCGTCCACGTCTTGCTGCACTAGCCGACATGTTTCAGCGAGGTCCGTGCCGGCTCGCAAGGCGCAGAGGTCGTCCGCGAACATATGCGCCGAGCAATGCTGTAGCACATTACACAGACTATTTACATGCATTAAGTAGCATACGGGACCACTTCCTGAGCCCTGCGGTACCCCGCATCGGACTAGTTTTTCATCGCTCAACGTGTCGCCTATCTTGACCCGGTAAGAGCGTGATGTGAGGTAGTCTCTGAACCATTCCTTCAGAGGCTTCTCCACACCTTCGGTATATCATTCGGTACTTTATTATACATATATTCGAGGGGCATTACCAAAAATACTTTTTCGCATTAATGCAGTTTTACATTTAGCTTGGCATAATTTATTTATTCATTTATTTATTTCAACGTTGTTTCTGAACAAAACCGGATTTTCATTCGAAACCGAATAATGACTTTCCACCAGAGATGTACTATGCTGCAAGGATGTACAAGCTGAGCATCTAAACTGTGTGACCGTTTCCATTGACGTTACGCTATGTACAGTGGCCGGCACGTAAGTTGGCAGGAGTCGTTAGATGCGCAGAAGTCATTTTGTAGATCTCTTCGGTGGTCTTGCGGGTCGCGGGGTATGAGGTAGTGCCGATCCGAGCACGCGATTGGTGCGTCACTCGTCTTTGCCCCTCGCACCCAGTATACGCGCTCTCGCTTACACTTGCGTGCCGTTAAATGCGATACGCAAACTTACCTCCACTACACTATAATCTTGCCAACTTACGTGACGGGTACTGTACCGGTGCGAAAAAGATGTGCATGTGATGTGTGTGAAGATCGCCACCGCAAAGTAGCTGCGCTATGAAGATGTGGACCTCAAGCTAAGCCATGTATCGATGTAAAGAAAGACGCACATAGCACGCATCCATAGCACATAATTCTTAGTACGCATCCGTTTCCACCAGTGCTATGCTATGTGCACTAATGAATATGATTGGTGGATACCGTTTCCACCAGTGCTGTGCTATGTGCACCAATAATTATGATTGGTAGATATCAAACGCATCCATAGCAACGTAACATAGCACATCTCTGGTGGAAAAGCAGTCTAAGGTCCCGATTTCGTCGCAGCATTTTACACTCCTAAGTCTTAAAAAATGACAGTATGGTAGTTTTCAATCATATTGTTATGTAAAAAGCGGTGCGAGTATGCGGACGGCGAGTAATAGCACGACTCGCTGTCCGATCATGGATCATGCCTGGGTCGACAGTGTGTGTGATCCCTTAGAGGCCCAAATCCTGTTGGGGTTGCGGGATTAATGAGCTACCGTGACCCGGAACGTAAAGGGCTATTGAAGGACACCGTTCCTCCCGCCGTGCCTTGAGGGACCGGACTCATTCGATGATTTTACCATGTAGAAAAAAAAATACACTTAAGTATAAAGCAGTTATACATGTCATTACGACGTACCCGGCGACAACCTGACCTTTGTCCTAGTATTTCATTTTAAAGTCATTCCCCTTAACAAACTACACTAGTCATCAAGGTATCGTCTTTCCGACAATTCAACTCAGGCGCATAATATCGAAGTCAGTCTTTCTACTGATTGGTCGAAAAAATGTTTTCTTTCCTATTATTGGCTGCAATTAAATTAGAACCATCATTTTAAAAAAAGAAAATTATAGTTTTCGAATTAGGAACAGTTCGGGATTGGCAGTTGAGAGTAGCAGTGTATAGAATTGGAATATTATTTTGTTTTTCTTTTAGAGTGATCTTAGATTTAGTTGCTTGTAAATAAATATAGTGCTAAAATGGGTTTTCTTGAAGATAGAGATTTGAGTGGTGTACCCAATATTCCAGAGTTTTACAAAGGAAAAACTATTTTCATTACTGGAGGTTCTGGTAAGTTAATATCAACCTAATTACTTTACCACAGGTTCAAATCTAGTCAAGCGCATAACATTTAAGGGCAACTCGCTATCCGACCATGGACCATGCCCGGGTCGATGGCGCGTTTTGTTCCACCCACGTGTCAAAGAGCGTCAGCATAATGACGGGCCAAAGCCTGCCAGGGTCCCGGGACTTATCTCATTACCGTGACCCCGGAACATAAAGGGCTATTGAAGGTCACCGTGGATTTTAGTCAGTACGAGTCTGACAGTCCTTCCCGCCCTGCCCGTGGTGGGAGGTCTCATTTGATGATGTTACCACACTAAAAAAAAATCGTCTTGGCTCGCAAAATGGTGAAGGAAAACGTCGTGAGGAAAACAATAGTCGTAGAACTAAGGCCCTTCGTAGGTACTTATGCAACGCGATCCAGTCTCCGATACCTTACGACTTTGGTTTTGGAATCTGTTGACGCTTGCCTGTTTACGAACCTCTATGGATTTGAATTACGATACACCGATACCAAGTCATAAAGTACCAGAGACTTGAGTCGCGTGTAACCCGCGCTAGTAAAGGTGCGGGTTACCCGCGCGAATAACATGCGCAAGCTACTTGATCAAGCTGCATGTAGCTTGAGCATGTTGAGGCACTTGCACGGGTTACATGCGCCCTTACTTTATAAACCTGATGTTTCCACTACATCATTCTCCTCTTACTCCAGGATTCATGGGCAAAGTCCTGGTGGAGAAGCTGCTCTACTCCTGCCCAGATCTGGACAGAATCTACCTTCTTCTGAGGAACAAGAAGGGAGTCAAATCAGAAGATAGATTGAACGAACTCTTTGCTTCTCCTGTAAGTATATGTTTTTGTTTTGATAATGTCTTAAGGCCCTAGAAGGCTAAGGGCAACTGAAGGAACGGGGTGATTCTTAAACAAATAGTTACGTCTGACTGTTTCTTTCTACCCACCCAAGGGGAGGACACTATTAAGGAAGGTTCCCAAATGCGATTTAAGAGGAAACACCACGGCCGTTTTTCCATACAAACGTAGTCCCCTGTTTTCTCCCTGGATAATGCCAGTGGTGCAATATTTTTTTTACAAAAAATCTATGAACACTATATTGACATGTCTCTATGTTTTCCTTTTTTCCATATATTAAGAGATATGAACATTCGAAATCCTAAAAAAAATTCCAGATTTTCCGCTGTGTTCAAATATCCAGAAAACAAAGAAAAGATTAGATAAAAAAAATCAAAAGGGGAGGCCTATGTTCAGCAGTGGACGTTCTACGGCTGAGATGATGATGATGATATAAAAAAAGGAAAACATAGGAACACGGCCAATGCCTTTCTTTATTTTTTAAAGAAAAAAGTAGTGAAATCGGTTAAGTTTTGGAGAAGTAATCAGGGGACTACGGATTTTGTGCCATTTAATAAGGTATTTTCGGTCCAAGCTGCAGTTGTCTCTATCGCGCTCTGTAACTCTGTTGTGGGCACTGCGCGACAGCAATAGATTTTACAAATACCTATTTTCAATTCTCCAGCCCTTGGTGTTTCCTCTTAAGACTCCCGGAAAGCATTGGCCCTCTATGAAGGCTCCATCATTGCTGGATTGCTGACATCAGCTGTCATTCTTAAGCTGACAGTCCCAGGCATGGTCTTTAATCGGATGGCGAGTTACTCATTACTCGCTGTCTCATCGCCAATGCGGTGGTGGCTAGAAATCGCCTCGCGACGTCCGAATCCGTATGCGTGGCGACTAGGTACATCGTCAGGTGGATGCTGTGATTTCCCTCACGCATTCCACCCCCTCTTTTGCTGACTGCTTCCCATTCCGACTCACCCCACAGCATGACCTTGACTTATGCCGGGTGCCAGAGGTCACCATCGCCTATCACCTCCGTAAGGACGCAGTACTCTGCCCCATCACACACACCACATCACCATCAGCCGGAGGACGTCCACTGCTGAACATAGGCCTCCCCCTTAGACCGCCACGCCGAACGATAATTCGTCACTTGCATCCATCGGCTGCCCGCGACCCTCACGATGTCGTCGGTCCACCTAGTGGGAGGCCTGCCTACGCTGCGTCTTCTGGTCCGTGGTCACCACTCGAGAATTTTCTCCCCCATCTGTTGTCAGTTCTACGAGCGATGTGGCCTGCCCCTTGCCACTTAAATTTGCAAATTTTATGAACTATGTCGGTGACTCTGGTTCTTCGCCGAATATCCATGTTCCGGATTTTATTCCGCAAAGAAACTCCAAGCATAGCTCTTTCCATTGCTCGTTGAGTGACTTTTAGGCTCTCTAAAAGGCCAGCAGTCATTGACCACTTTTCAGAGCCATATATCATCACCCTACCCCGGTGGAGCAGATCTCCACCGTATACTCTAGCATATCCTCCGGGCCATCCACACAGTGGTGTCGCCCGGGCGTTTGTTCCCACCCGATCAGACACAGGAACCTCCCGAACTTCCATGCCTGGTGAGGATCTTCGTCAGGCGGAAAGTAAGGACGCAATGACGCCTCTCCAGCCACTCCTCAAATAGGGGTCTTGTTTCGACAGCGGCGTGCCCTTTGAATACCTACGAACAATCCTTTTTTAACCGACTTCAAAAAGGATGTTGTCAGTTGTACCCGTATGTTTGTATGTACAATCGACCAGTGGCGTTACCATCATACAAGCCCAAATGCCCGGCATGCCTAACTAAAATGATCAATAGAGAATCAATATCAAACCCGAACTATTTAAAAGTTCGCGCACTTAATTCTTATCAAAATAACACAAAGTATCTACCTATGCCACACTACTACACATCGCGATTGGTCGCGCGCAGTTTCACATTTGCAGAAACTACATGAATATATCTATCACGCTTGCACGTACCGGGCTTTTACCGGGCTTTCAAATACTATCTCTCGTCACTTTCGCACTTATAGCGATGTGCCGTATAACGAGTTAGAACCTTGTGCGTCTACAAATCGATCTGTAGGAAGATTTAAGCCCTGCATGCGTATGAAGTTGTACGCGTATGCGTGACCTTGTCACCTTGCAAACTCTGCAGTGTTGCCGTTTTAGCAACGACGTTGTGAGATCTTGGAGATTTTTAACAAGTATTGAGACTTTTTTTAAGATTTAGCAACAATAAAAACTAGCGACTTTTTAAAATAACGAAATTAAATATTCAAGAAATACTATAAAAATATAAACATTGCGACATCTAGTTAGATTTTTCATATACCTGGCGACTTTTAATGCCTAAATGACAACACTGCAACTCTGCGTAAGTAGTTCCTGACACCCGAGTGCAACTCACTTCAGTTATATTTTCTTGAGTGGGAAAAAGTTTTGTTGTTAAAGTTTTGTGTGTGGTTTCTTAGATTTTCTCAGTGATACAATTGTTTTGGTGACTTACCTACAACCATGGAAGTAATAGTACCTTGTGAGGATTTAAAATGCGTTCAAATTTTGATTGGCGAAGATAAGGTAAAATCTTTGAACTTTGCTCAGAAAAAACAGTTAATTTCTTCATTAAAACCGAAACCTAATCTGTGTATTTCTCAGATAAATCTATTTTTTTTTAACTTTCTTTTTGTAACTTTCTGGTTTGTTTTTTTTTTTTGTGTGCTGTAACCTGTTAATCCTTTTACGAAGCAAGCAACTATGTATGTACTTACCATAACTTTGTTCCCGCAAGCAATGAAGCAAATTAAACGGTATTTCAAAGCCACCGGAGGTATGCAATTGCCGATATGTTTATTATAATCAATGTAGCACTAGCATGCCTTCACCGCACGACAAGCAAGAGTGAAATTGAAGAAAGAAGATAGATGAATTCACTTTTTATTCATTGTACCTACTTAACCAGTAGTTTATGGGAAAATTACGATGATACGTAGGTACCTACCTACATACTCAGTCGAAAACAAAACTTTCTTTTTTTGAAATCGGTTATAATTTGATTGGGCTTGCCTCATTTTGAAACCCTAGGCCCGCTACTGCAATCGACATGGTTAACGACTTTGATCTTTGTCAATTTGACGGATTCAAACGATTTATTGTCAAAATGGGTCATGATTCAACTTTGTCGATTGTACATTAGTCCATGATTATCTCGCGTTTGGCCGAACAGATTTTGATACGATTTTTAGAAAAGTGTTTGTTACATTCTGTTTTTTTTTAGTTTAAACAATATTGGATATGGTTCCGATATTACATACTTGGATGGCGATCTTCAGAGACGACGATTATACGAAGATTTTTGTTAATTATCTGAACTGAAAAGTGAAAAAATAACTTTTCTTTTTCATTTACTCGTGTAAAATAAAAAGCAAAACAAAAAGTTTATATTTTTTAATAGTTATTTTTTGTCTTAAGGGGCAGGTCTTCTAAAATTCACGCGCGCCGAATTATTTGCGTAACTTTGTTTGTGATTTTTGAACAAAACAGTGCAATAGCTTGAAATATTATTATTGCACATAAATAACCATAATATAAGTAACAGCTAGTTATTTTTTTAAAGTTGATTTATTTAGATTATATTAGGTAAATCAAGCGTTCAAAACAGCTCTTTCCTGCCCAACGTCATTTCGAGTTACGTTGGTGCACTCAATCTGAGACAATGAAGAATTCATTTAAAAATCTGATCAGCGCATAATGACCGAAATATCCTCGTCTTCAAACTGCGCTGATTAGTTTTTTATATATATCTTTCATTTTCTAAATTAAGATGGCAGAACATCATCAACATTTTTGGATTTCATCTCTTAATAAATGGTTTTTTTTTTCATAGGAACTATGCATCGTAGGTATGTAATATTACATTATCTTGATGTCAACAGATCAATAAAGCAAATTTAAAAAAAAAAAATGTACCTAAAGCGCTGTTTTTCAACAATAAAAAATATCTCAAATAACCTCTCAAAAAGTGTTTATAAACGAGAATTGCAAGAGAAATTCCTTAGTGGCCGGTGGACGGCCGGAGCGATCGGACGTGAGGTCCACGACGAATTTTTGTTGGTCCCTCTCGCTCGCACCTTCTCTCGCTCTAACGGTGATGACGCGCAGTTACGCATCTCAGGTTGCTCTACTTTATTATGTTAAAATATATTTTTTAACCGACGGAAAAAAAGGAGGAGGTTCTCAATTCGACATGTATATATTTTTTATTTTTTTTTATTTATGACCATTCTTTACTTTCTCTAAGGTGGTCCAATATCAAAATTCCTTTTTTTTTGTTGGACAGAGTTTATCTGAAAGTTGGTCCCATTTAAATATCAAAATTAAACTCGGCCTATAGGGGTAGAAAAAGAGGAATTAATTGTCAAATTTCCTACAGAATTTTCAGTTGTGAACCGATTATTGTTAAAAGATATGGAGAAGTAACTAAAAAAGTTGGAGCGAATTCCGACCTTATTGACATTTAAAATTTAGTTTGTTTTTTCTCACTTTCACGATCGCTAACATTGCTCCTTCATTAAAATCCGGTGTTTGCATAAATGTCAGTAAGGTCGAAAATAGTTTGAACATGTTTTTTTAAATTGCTTAACGATAGCAAGTACAAAAAACAGCTTCAAGCGATTTTCGCCCTTATTGACATTTAAAATTTAGTTTGTTTTTTCTCACTTTCACGATCGCTAACATTGCTCCTTCATTAAAATCCGGTGTTTGCATAAATGTCAGTAAGGTCGAAAATAGTTTGAACATGTTTTTTTAAATTGCTTAACGATAGCAAGTACAAAAAACAGCTTCAAGCGATTTTCGCCCTTATTGACATTTAAAATTTAGTTTGTTTTTTCTCACTTTCACGTTTGCTAACATTGCTCCTTCATTAAAATCCGGTTTTTGCATAAATGTCAATAAGGTCGAAAATCGCTTGAAGCTGTTTTTTTAACTTGCTATCGTTAAGCAATTTAAAAAACATGTTCAAACTATTTTCGACCTTATTGACATTTAAAATTTAGCACGTTCGCTAACATTGCTCCTTCATTAAAATCCAGCAAGTAACAAAAGCGTTGGTTTCTCTGTCTCCCGGTGGTAATGGACTGTGCCTATGACAAGGAGTGCAGTCCTTGAATGTTACTGTGGTACCCCGGCCAGGGCGAGAGGGACTGTCAGATTTGTACTGACTAAAATCCACGGTGTCCTTCAAATAGCCCTTTTTGTTCCGGGGTCACGGTAATGAATACCGCGACTCCAGCATGCTTTAGCCCTCTAGAGGGGGACCCCGTCATCATGCTGACGCTATTTGAGGCGCTCGTAGGACACAACGCGCTGTCGACCCGGGCATGGCCCATGACTTTTTTTTCATGATAAAATCACCAAATGAGTCCTCCCCAGGCCAAGCGGGAGATACTGTCAGACTTGTACTGACTTAAATTCACGGCGTTCTTTAATAGCCTTTTATGTTCTGGGTTTACCACTGCGGCTGGGATGTAAGGTTTACGCTGTCCTCTCTCTCACGCGTCCCGCCTCTTCCTTTGCCAACATGACTGCTGCACTGACCTTTTTTTAGGTTTAATTAGTTAAACACGATTGTGTTTAACAAATTAAACCTAACAGAATTTAACCTATGATAATATTTAAATAGTATTATACTCGTATATTGTGATACTCGTATTATTACAAACCAAGCAGGGTTGGCATGATTAAAACAAGTTGTTTTCAAACACCTGTTTAAAACAGTTTTAAATTAAACAGTGTTTTTTATTACCCGTTTCAACTACTTTTTAAGGCAGATTAATGCATATAAAATGAAAACAAATTAATATTCAGGAGTCTAAATAGTTTGACATAAAACCTTCTGAGTTTAATGCCATTGTTATATCATATTTTTAACTTTTATTGACACTGTAATGAAATAATGCTTAAAATTTTTAGAAAAAAAACATCACATGTTTTTATTCCATTGATCATTTTTCGTAAAAAAATCATTACAAAGGGTGAATTTGAAAAGATGTAGTCTAGAAATGAAACATAATTGATATATACTTACGTTTAGACATCAACAAACAAGGTGGAATTAATTTTAAAAACGAACCAGAAACTAAAAAAAAAACACTTATTTAAAACATTTTGAACTGTTACAGTTTGTTTTATAAATTTAAAAAAAAAAACTGTTTTTTTTCCAACCCTGAAACCAAGTCATATTAAAACTCCTTATTAAGCAAAAATTCTATAACTCCTTTTAAATAATCCTTAGTAGAGCAATGTTCATACCGCATCAAAGTTGTTTTATAATAATTCAGTGGGCAGGGTGTATGCGGGGGATTGCGGGAAGGGAGCCCGAAATTTGACGTACGATCGACTGGCTGAACGCGATTCAATTTTTTGCAAAAGAAGACGGCAGCCTTAAATATAAAATTAAAATAAGGCGTTTGATTTTAAGTATTGTTGCAAATTACATACATATTCATGTATTCTTTCGTAGTGTCTGAAGTCAAATGTCATAGACAGTCTATTGTGTGCTATTTCATTATGTTTCGAATATATTAGTTTTCAGTTTAAACTTATTTTGATGATGAAAGTTTGATACATTTTGACAGTTGAACACTGGAAGTTGTTTTTGAAAAGGTCACATGTGCAATATTTTAATTGCTAATAGATTACTTATAACGCTTTGATGACCTCTTGCATACATCAACACAGTCAATGTTTTCAGCGCATGATTAACCTGAGACACTTTCATGGTGCGCACTGCTAAGGAGTGGAATTCCATGTCTGTATTTCCTGATAGCCCCTAGGGGTCCCTAAGGGTCTTCCCCACCAGTGTGTGTTGCCAGTGATTACATATAGCTCTAAAACGTGGTCCATGACTGCTGGCCTTTTAGAGAGACTAAGAGTCACTCAACGAGCAATGGAAAGAGTAGTAGTAGAAGAGTAGTATGCTCGGAGTTTCTTTTTCTTATTCGACGAAGAACCAGAGTCACCAACATAGCTCATAAAATTTGCAAGTTGAAGTGGCAATGGGCAGGCCACATCACTCGTAGAACTGACAACCGATGGGGAAGTTCTCGAGTGGCGACCACGGACCGGAAAACGCAGCGTATAGGCAGCCCTCCCGCTAGGTGGACCGACGATATTGTGAGGGTCGCGGGTAGCCGATGGATGCAAGTGGCGAATTGGTGTTCGGCGAGGTGGCACGTGGCGGTCTAAGGGTGAGGCCTATGTTCAGCAGTGGACGTCCTCCGGCTGATGATGATGAGACCCTGTATCGCTGAAACGGAAGTATTGAAAAATCATTACCGCAGCGCACGTGACAATAAACCAGGTACTTCAGTCGTTATTAGTATAAATACCTGAATTTTCCTGTTTTTCAGTGCTTTGATAGACTTCGAAAGGACCGACCAGAGTTCAGATCAAAAGTGTTCGTCATCACAGGCGATGTACTAGAAATTGGACTAGGTAAGTTGAAATCAGTTCAGCCACTGTACGGTCAATCAACTCATTAGGTATGCGTTGGTGTTGTTTTTTAATTTAATTGTTAATTGAGATATCTAAATGCCTTGTTGCTTCCCACGGGTCACGACCCTACCTTGGCTAGAGGTCAAACATTGGCATATAATGAGGCAACGACACCACTCTCTTAAAGTGCTTGTACACAGCGCATGTAACCCGCGCAAATGCCTCAACATGCTCAAGCTACATGCGCCGTGTACAAGCACCCCGCGGGTAGCTTGCGCATGTTCAAACTCAAACTCAAACTCAAATTCTTTATTGCATTCATGTGTAGTACATAGGTCTTATAGTAATGTATAGTCAACATGAAACCCGGTTAGGGCACGGCAACATAATATAATATCAATTACATTGACAATGCAAGGAACAATTAACAATTCTCAATTATGTAATAATTATACTCGTATTATCACAGGTATTATAGTGTAGGTACTATTACTACTATTTTACTATACCTACTTAGTATGTAATTATTTTACTTACCTATATCACTATGTTTTTCAATAATTTGTTGACGTCTATTTATTATTTATTTTATTTGTTTGTATTTATTTTAAAGATAGTTATTCTGTTTAATATTGTACGTATTTTATTATTTTATATATTCTGTTATTTACAGTTTATTACTTTATTTATTTATTATTGTGTAATTGTGCATGTCATGTATGTGTGTTTTCTTGTGTAATAGGTTTATTTTTGTAGTTATACAGGGGTTAGTACCTAATTATATTCTTAATTTTTATTTATTTACTAATGTTTATTCTAAGTACTCTGCGACCGAATAAAAGCATTTTTGTATTAAGTACTCTTTTAATTTTCTGTTAAATATATTGAATTTGGGTTCTTCTCTAATTTGTTCCGGTAATTTGTTAAAACATTTTACCGCCATGTAGTACGGGTACATGTTACTCGCGCGGGTAACCCGCATCTTTACTTGCGCGGGTTACATGCGCCGTGTATAAGCACCCTTAGACACATTATCAGCTTACAGCGATGAAGAAGAATTTTTTGGTGCTTGGAAACATAGTTGGGTGTAAAACTCAGGCAGTTCTAGATTAACCCTTTTTAAAATCATCAAATGAGTCCTCCCACCCAGGGCAGGGTGGGAGAGACTGTCAGACTTGTACTGACTAAAATCCACGATGACTGTCCTTCATTAGCCCTTTACGTTCCGGGGTCACGGTTATGAGATAAGTCGGCACCTCAGCAGACTTTGACCCTCTGCAGAGTAGGGCCCCGTTATCTTGCTGACGCTCTTTGAGGCGCGTGTTGAACACAACGCGCCGTCGACCCGCGCATGGTCCTTGGTCGGGCGGCGAGTTGCCTATCCTCGCTGGCCGCATGCCTGTCTGGATTAACCAATAAGCATATAAAGAAATTGCTTATGGTATCATGTCTTAGGGGGCACCATAAGCCGAACAGAAAATATATTTTGTTACAAACCAAAACAATCTTAATATGGAGAATATTATTTTCCACTAGGGTACGCTAGATTTCGCAGTAGGATGTGACGGCATGGCATACCATGGCTGGCTGGCATAACTGTCTGGCTTTGACTGGCTGTCTTTGACTAATTGGCTTTGGCTGCCTGGCTTTGGCTAATTGGCTTCGGCTGGCTGGCTTTGGCTGGCTGGCTTGGGCTGGCTGGCTTTGGCTAATTGGCTTTGGCTGGCTGTCTTTGGCTGATTGGCTTTGGCTGGCTGGCCTTGACTAGCTGGCTTTGGCTAATTGGCTTCGGCTGGCTGTCTTTGACTGGCTGTCTTTGGCTGGCTGTCTTTGGCTGGCTGGCATAGGTTGACTGGCTTTGGTTGGCTGGCTGAAGCTGGCACTACAGTAGCGATATCTCTGATAGGCGTTAGATTAGTTTAGTTATTTTGTTAATTTTTAATTTAAAAGACCGATTACTTTTTTTATATTTTGTTTTGTTATAATTTCAGGTCTCTCTGAAGAAGATAGGGCACTTATTGTCAACCGTGTGAACATCGTGTTCCATGTGGCTGCCAGCGTGAGGTATCTATTGAATTTATATTTATTGTAATCCGTAAAGGTGTCTATGGCTAAATTATTACAGCCGCACGGACTGATCTTCTGGGTTAAGCCGCGCTTACCGAGGTAGGTCTGTGAATGAGTGACCATCAGTCATAGCGAGTTTCTTCCGTGCCTCGGAAAGCACATAAAGCCGGTTGATCCTGACTGTTATTTGTAGATCTTTGATAGTCGTTATTCTTAGTCAGAAACTCATAAGTCTGACAATAAGCAGTCTTACCATTGCCCAAGTCGATGACCAAAGAGATTTAAAATAACCTATAGAGCGGGCATTGGGAAAATTGTCATACAAAATTGTTGATGCCGTGCGTCAGTAGCACCATCTAGCGTTGCATAGCAACGCGACTACTAGACTGAGTGACTTTTTACCTATTGGTAAAAAGTTTTGGATCACAACTTTCTCCGTGATGTACTGTCTATTGCTCGTATATATAGTAATGTCTTTGTCGATGACATATACGATGTATCTAGATTTAGTGAATAGTTTAAGTTTCCTCAAACACCGTTTTCATGATTTTATAGACTTGTACAATCGACCAAGCGGAATTATGACCCACCATAAGCTTATTTTCCCAGAGACATTCAAATACAATTAGGTCCACATTCGCGTAAACATACATATCCATGGTAACAACTTTGACCTTTGTCAATTTGACAGATTCAAACGATTTATTGTCAAAATGGGTCATGATTCCACTTTGTCGACTGTACCTAATACCTATCCGTATACAGACAGCAAGTTGTAAACGGTTTCCCAATACGATAGTCTGTTTGCCTTTGATTTTATTTCTGTTTATTATTCAAATTTATTGGAATTTAAAATGTTAAAACAATCGACAAAATTTAAATTAATGCAATTGTTTAGTCACAGCGTTGTTTTGAACTTATCAGGACACCTACGAAAATGAATTTGATACTGTTTGGCTTTAGTTGAATTGACTTTTATTTCGATTTTTGTAATGGTTTGTCATTAAAACTAAGGGACTTTACTCATAGCACGGTCTGACGCAATACGACGCGATTCAAACGAATTCTAACTACAAGAGAAAATCAACCTTTAACCATCGACCATACTGTCAGACTGGTACTGACTGACGTACCAGTCTGACAGTATGGGTGGGAGGACTCATTTGATGATTTTACCAAAAAAAAGAAGTAATTATTGCAAACTGTTGTGAATAAAGTAATCCTATTGTTTCAGATTTGACGATCCTCTAGAATATGCAGTGCGGATGAATCTCAGAGGCACAAAAGAAATGGTGGAACTCGCCACAGACATTAGGAATTTAAACGTAGGTTAAAATCCTATACCAGCGGATATAAAAATACCATTTATAATAACAAAACAAAGGTAAATGAAACATACAGAAACTGACCGAGTGCGGATTGGACTCGCGTATGAGGGGTATGGGACCGGAAGATGCAACGTAGGCTCCCACTAGGTGGACCGACGATATCGTGAGAGTCGCGGGCAAACCATGGATGCAAGTGGCGATCATTGATCGCAGTAGCGGTCTAGAAGAAGGCCTATGTTCAGCAGTGGACGTCTTCCAGCTGATAATGATGATGAATTAAAGGTATACTCAGCAGAGATCGGTCAAATATATTTTCTATTCCATGCTACGTACTTATATAAACTCCTTGCCCTGGGGCGTGCTGGCCTTCTTCCCATGGGGGTATATAGAAACTATAGAGCGTCACCTGCTACGATTCTTATAGTTCTTTCCCCTCAACCATATTTTTACATCTACTGTCAAAAGGTAAATTTCGTATTGGCTTTTGCATTTGTAATGAAACTGATAAATGTAAATGTTCCCTAAAACCAACTATTCTAACGCTCTTGAGGCACTCCACTCCTCAACTTAGCCTCATAATAGGGGCCCAATTCTGCTAATTTAGTTATGACTCAATTGAATATCAATTGGATCTCAGTAGCAGTTTTAACTACGAGTACATTTGGTATTCTGCTACTAATTTAAGACCAATGGTTTTCCAGTGACATTCCATTGAACTGCTATCAGAATATTTGCTAGTCTGCTCTTCAATCGTGTTACAAATTGTAAATCGATTGTGGACTTTATCGGTATTTTGTTCTAATCGTAATGGAGTCGTGATTGAGTCTCAATTGAATATCAATAGCATGTGAGTTAAATACAATTAGCAGACTTGAGGCCCAGGTATCAAGCCATCCAAGTTCAGTGGACAACCACTGGTCAGTGACTATCAAGTTAGCCAATAGCCCTGCTGGTCATACACGGCGATTGCGAGGGTTTCTACCCACTACTACGCATCCGAACTTTCTTTTATTCTATTCTATGTTATAATTCCAGGTTTTCATCCACGTGTCCACTTCGTACTCCAACACCAACAGGGATCCTATCGAGGAGGTCCTGTATCCTCCTCATGCTGACTGGAGGGACACCCTGGAGGTCTGCGAGAAGATTGACCCCCATGCTTTGAAGGTCCTGACTCCCAAGTAAGTTACTATCATAACAAGTTTCAGTGACAATAGGGTAGTTTCCAGGGTCAAAATAATTACATTCTATTTAGTCCGTATTTTAGATTATAAAAAATATTGGACACGTATTTTTTCTTTTTTCAATTAAACAAAAAAGAACAAAGATAATAGCCTATTTAAGTTACCTGTGACGTCACTCTGCGCGAAAAATGCCACGCATCGTGACGTCACACGTAACTTTAATAGGCTATATCTTTGTCATTTTTGGTCTAATTTACAAAAAAAAAAAAAAATACGTGTCCCTTATTTTAGAATAGTCTAAAAGACGGACTAATTACATTTTTTTAGGCAACTAGCCTATTGAACGCTGGCTACTGAAGTGACACGCTGGAGTTTTGTTCAAAGAGTCTAACGCCCACTTCACCGAGAGCACTTTATATAATTTGAAAATCCCATAAAACATATACACAGCGAGTTAAAGGAAGTTCACCGTCCGATCACGCGTTCCCCAAAGAGCTGATGCAATCGGTCGGGACCCGTGGGGAAGCTTTATGAGTGAAAATTAATTTTAAATTTTTATGAGATGCGGGTTGGATCGCCTGTTGATTCCCGGAACGGCTATTTGGGTTTGCGCTTACCTTTGGACTTCTCTGCGCTGGTCTTTGCATCTGGCCTGGAGCTGGGTTCTGGCGACCGAACGCGAACTCCCGGTATTACGGAGCCGATCCATTTTTTCACGCACCCGGCAAGACAGTTGCTTCCTTGTATCGAGTGAGGGTCGCGTCGCTTTTCAACCAATGGCCGTTCCCTTTTTCCAGAAAGGGACAACAACATTTCGGAGTGAACAATCCGTTTTAGGGCCACAAACCCGCCGGTCAAGCGGAAGCAACTGCCAGATTTTTGCCGGCCAAAAAGGTCAACCCAGTTCCTTCACCTTATCTTCTCATTCCAGGGCCATAGTATGCTTGAGAAAACCTTCCAAAAGACGGTGATGAGAGTAGTTGATGTAACTGCTATCTTCTGCTACCTAACTATTTTATCTTTTTCCAGATATCTGGGAGAATTGCCAAATACTTACACATTTTCGAAGCAGCTGGCTGAAAACGTCGTGGCTGAATATAAGGGGATACTGCCTATAGTGATCATCAGACCTTCCATCGGTAAGGAAACTGTAAGGTTTGAATTTCTGTTACGCTGATGTCGGTCGTGTATTGACGGCCGCGTATTGTCAGTCGCGTATAGTCGACCGTGTATTGTTGGTCGCGTATTGTTGGTCGCGTATTGTCGGTCGCCTATTGTCAGTCGCGTATCGTCGTCAGTGTATTTTCAGTAACGTATTGTCGGCCGCGTATTGCCACTCACGTATTGTCAGTCGCGTATTGTCAGTCACGTATTGTCAGTCGCGTATCGTTGGTCGTACACCGGCTGGTCGAATATGAATACGAAAGAATGTCCGATTCTTGAGAAAAAGTGATGTAGTACGCGCCGCTGCCGTCAGCGTCGCAGTGTGGTGCTGTAAAGAACACAAAGTATATTCATACGCGCGTACGCAACTAACGTCAGTGTGACAGGAACGCGAGCCCTTTAATCGATTGTTTTAAATCAAAATCAGAGCATTGAAGATAGAAATAAGCAATTTGACAGCAACAATAAATTGCAGATCTAATTAGTGGGTCATTTAGAGTTTTGAAAAATTATGGACAAGTATTTTTTCTTTTATTATTAATGAATATTTATAAAGATATAAGGCATCAAAACTCAAGGCTGGTAATGACGTCACAATTCCATTTATTACTTATGTACTAAGTTGAGACATATTGCCAATTTTAAAGGCGTCGTATCTCCGTCAATTTTGGTTTACGCAGCAAAAGCAAAAATACAGTTCAAATATTTTTTGATAATCTTTTTGACGGACTTATTCGATTTTTGTTATAAATACCTAATTGAAAAAAAAAATCGTGGGAAAGTTCTATTCCCATTTGTCCCCACTGGCTCTGTCACCACTAGGAGACAAATGGGGAAAAAAATCCCGTATGTCCCCACTGGTGACAATCGGGAAAAATATTTTCATATATCACCAGGTAGTTAGAAGCTAACCAAAAGTCCTAAGCTGGCCTTCAAGGTAGCCGTGTTTAAATAATTGTGTATAATTATTATTATTCTATTGTCTTCAGTAATATCGAGTGTAGAAGAACCTATCCCTGGATGGATAGAGAATTTCAACGGACCTGTAGCTTTATTGGTTGCTTGCGGAAAAGGTAAGTTATTTATATAAGTTTTAAAATCATCCTGTTACATACATTTACAAGAAAATAAAGATTGACCCATTTTTGTTCAGCCGTTTAGCCATTTACAGCCTTACTACAAAAACTTAGACAGCCGTTGAACATTTTGTCTGAAAAAAAGTGTCACTGCATAACGAACCTTATATCAAATTAAAATGCCGATTTGACATTGAAAGTTCTGAAATTGAAAATAAACATCTGTTGATAAACAAGTGTTCAACAACTGTTTATTTTTTTGTGGTAAGACGGTTAGATTTTTAAATCGTGTTAAAATCATTAAATGAGTCCTCCCATCAAGAGCGGAATGAGAGGGACTGTCAGACTTGTACTGAATAAAATCTACGGTAATCCTTCAATAACCCTGTACTTCCCAGGGTCAAGGTTATCTGGTGAGACAGTCCCATGATCCCGGTACAATCATCATCATCATCATATCAGCCGTGGGTCGTCCTCAGCTGAACATAGGCCTCCTCTATAAACTTCCAACAGAACAGGTTGGAAGTGGTCTTCAATAGATCTTCTGTCCACCTTGCAATTAAAACATTGAATTTGATGTTGTAACCGTTTCTACCGTCTAAAACTATATGGGGTGACTGGTAATTAGTGTACGAAACTTAAACACGTGATTGTGGTCATGATAACAAACAATTTTTATTATTGGAGCATAGCCGAAATTGTGAAAATAATATCAGCTGTTCAGTGCATTAAGCAAACATAAATGTACCGGAAAGCTATTTTTTTCGAGTTTTCATCCATGTTTTGCTCCTATGGTAAAAGTTGTTGGTTATCATGAGCACAATCACGTGTTTAAGTATCGTACACTAATTACCAGTCACCCTATATATTCGGTATTACGATATTGCATTCCCTAATTAATATTTGACATCTATGTGACGTTGTCAACTTTCAGAATAAGTGCTCTTAAACAATTAAACATACTTTATATTATACATTACTTTGACAGAGATACTAATTGATTTCAGGTATAATGCGCAGTCTTTACACGGATCCAGACCTGATCGCGGATTATGTGCCCGTGGATGTTTCAATCAAGAGCTTCATTGTAGCATCCTGGTTGCGAGGAACTAAAGAGTTAGTATTATTTTAAATGCTCCAAGAAATGATGGAAAACAGTGGCAGCGGTCCAGGCTCCTCATTTATAACCACAGCTCTCAAAATGCTGAAGAACCAATTTGATGACATATGTCATCTACCAACAAGACGAGCTCGTGGCTAAATAGCTGTACAAGCCGAATTTCCGGGTATAGCCGCGCTTGCCGAGGTTGGATTGGTTGGGTGACCATCTGTCATAAAGAGTTTCGGAAAGCACATTTAAAGCCGTTGGTTCCGGCTGTCATAATCATGTAGATCTCTGACAGTCGTTACTGTTAGTCAGAAGATCTAAGTCTTATAACCTTTACCTACCACGTGGTTGTCGTATTGCCTAGTTACCGGGTAGTCGCTCCATATAAAATAGTGATTTTCAGCTGCATCTGGTTCGACTGAAAGTCGACCCCAATTTGAAAAAGGCTAGTCAAATGGATGCTGAAATCTACCAACCCGCATTGTGTATTGGGCCCTTGTGGTGTATTATGGCTCACTCCCTCTCACAGAGAAGAGGCCTGTGTACCAGCAGTGTGAAGATGTAGGCTAATGATGATGATGTTTCGAGATATCACCGATGTTTGTGATATGGGTGGTTTCACGAGGTTTAAAATGGGAGTGGGCAGGTCTCACCTCTATGAGCGTTCTGAGTGGGGATTCAGCTCGCCTACTGATTGAAGTAAGTGAAGGTAGCACAGTGGTCATGCTGCCGTGCTCAACGAGGTAAAGGGAAGACTGCTTCACGGTCTTTCAGGTATATGCACAAACAGCCATTGCACAGGGGGTCTTTGGAGCTGGTATCTTAAGGTAGGTAAGCGTCCACAGGTCGGCATCGGACGCATCGCATCAAATGGATTTCTGTATCGGCAGCGATCGGATTGCCAACGCGAGTATCAGCAATCGGATTGCCGATGCCACCTTTTTTTGGATTTTTAGTGATCGTACGTTCGGAAAGTGTTTGTGAGAAAGGAGGAAAGCGATGCAGAAGTTGTTATTGCTTGTTTTTTAGCAGAAGAGGAATGCAAGAAAGAAAAAGAACAAATGATTCAGTAAGCGTGCGGGGCGCGTCCACTGATCGGCATTCCCTTTGACGTCATCGGTACGCATTACCGATGAGCCGTCCGTACGATGTGGATCAGTTGACGCAGTTGTATGAGTTTTAATACAAGGCAAACTAAAATCCGTTACGTACGATACGTCCGATACGTGCGATGCGGACCTGTGGATACTTACCAGTAAGTGGACCCAGAGCTCTTCTTCATTCATTTATTGTTAACTGGGTTGGTTTTAGTGGGTAAAAGTCTCGGTTCTTATCTCCGAAGACAGAGTGCCTGTAGAAGGTTACCCTCCACCTCTATGGAGCGCCATTACAGTTTCTAATCATGGTCGCATCCTCGCCGTTACAGTATCCCAAGAAACCCATTCTAATCCACCCCTTTTTGACAGACTATCCCCATTTGATGACGTACCAATCTACAACTGCTGTGCCGGCAAACTGAACAACATAACCATGGGAGAAATGGTCTCTATAGGAAGACAGATCTACCCTTCCATGCCTCTCAATGATAGCTTGTGGCATATCGGTGGAGACCTCACGACTTCTAAGACTTTGCATTATGTTAAGGTATGTTGATAAATTTTGGCATTCACTTGTAATAAGCGGAGACCTCTCGCGCCCTGGCATTGGTTGAGGCCATGCTGCGGGGCGAGACGGAGTGAGTAGCGGTCGCCTCCTTCTGCGAAGCAGTCATGTTCGCGATGGAGGAGGCGGGCCACGTGATAAAGACTGTCCGACCATGGACCACGCCATGGTCAGTCGAACCGATCAGCCAGGCGAGCTTTTTTTGCGAGCCGACTGTCAAATGTGACGTGAAGAAAAATTACAATCCTAATCTCTTCAAAGTTAATGGCGGCCATACACTTTACACGTTTGCTCGCATGATGGTTTAACCTTACATGCATTACCGACGGACAAGCCCTAGTTTGTATGCGTAAAAATTGTAGATACAGTTATGCGCGCATGGTTAAAAGCATCATTATAACCGTGACGTGTATGGCCTCCATTAGAGTGACTTTGTAGGGTCGCCTCTTAAGGGCCTTCGCGCCTTTTAAGCCGTAAAAACGTTACATTCTAAAGCATACTCCTGATTAACGGCTGGGTGTAAAGATTGAAAAAAATATATGTTGAATGTATATTCATGTACAACAATGTGAGTAAATTTTATTTTCTTATGACAAATAGTTGAACTGTAAAAAAATATTTAACAACACGCTATTTTGTTCAAATAAATGCTCACTCCTTCTAAATGGCTTCATTTATTTAAAATATTTTTGAATAGATCAATCGGTGTTAAAATTTACTACAATGTGAGTAGCGCTCATGTAAATCAGTCAATATTTTACAAAGAATATGTTGAAAATTGAGATTTCCACATATAAAAACCGGGCGAAGGCGGGTTTTTGCAGCTGTTTCTGCCTAGCTGCATAGTCTATGATATCATTTTGAGGTATCGCGGTATGCTCGGGACATATTAATATGTGCGGTGAAGATATGAAAATGTGCGTTTAGCTCCGTCTGGATGTTCAAGGTCATTGAGGGTACTTAACTATGCGCCTTAATTAGATGACCAGACCCATCGCAAATAAATTTACTAAAGGAAAAGTTAATTACGGAAACTTATACAATTTTGACAGCCATGATTTAAATTGATTCAGTTTTAAATCTTATTTTCAGGTCATATTTCTGCACTTACTACCAGCGATATTAGTGGACACAATTCTTTGGCTGGCAGGCAGAAAACCTATGTAAGATAAAAGTTTTTTGAAGTGAAAACTTCTTTAGCGGCGTTGTACACTTTTTCTGTAATGGGTAAAAAATTTAAAACTCGCGTCAGGGTCACGTGACCAAAACTCGCGTCAGGGTCACGTGACCCTGATCGAAAATGAGTAAGACGTCATTCAAATTAAAAATAAAACATAGTAACAAAAAAGTTTTCACTTCTACCGGCACTCCTGGAGTGCAACCTTTTTTTTTTTTTAGTACCTACGCCTTTGTCCTTGAAAAACGTTATTATTATTATACAGTCATACCACAAAAACATCTTTAAAACAATTATTAAAAAAAATGTAAATGACCCTTACCTTACTTATTTACATCAACGTCAAACGCTGTTTTGAAGTTGATAGTTTTTTTCATGCAGTTTCTTGCTCATTCTTCTCCATAGAGATCTACGCTTTGGAATGAGCACCTACGGTACTTTCACAGTTTTTATGTCTTGTGACTGGGACCACCACCTGGACACCATAACTATTTTTGTAATTCTTTTATTTTATGTCTTTTGACAATATTCATAAGTGCATGTAATTGGCCTAGTTGAAATAAACGTTTTGATTTGATTTGATTAGCAAAGTAAAGCAAAGTGTTCAACAGATGCCAAAATTTTTTGTAGTACCTAATGGCCAATGCCAACATACTGTGGAGTGCAGTACAAAACACATTTTTTTTACATTGCTCTAAAAGCCAATACAATGAAGTGCTTCTGGGCCCAAAAGGGGCTCAACAGTATCGAGGCAATTAATTTCAGTTCTAACTATTTCTAATGTTATTTACAGGTTAGTAAAAATCCAACGCCGAATTTACATAGCTAATCTAGCTCTCTTATACTACATAACAAAGCAATGGACATTTGACAACAAGAACTTGGTAAAACTTCGCTCAACAATCCTGGAATCAGACAGAAATGATTTCTTCTATGAAATAGAGAATGTGGATAAATATGAATACTTCTTTAATGCTGTCATTGGAGGCAAAAAGTATTTGCTGAAAGAAAAAGAAGAAGATCTGCCGAAGGCAAAGATTCATTATACCAGGTAAATGAAATGATATTTACGTATATTTTTGCAAGTGTGCGAAAGAGATGGCTTTAGACGACCTGTATAGCTCTGTCTCTTTCCCACAGCCTAAACTGGATCGCGTTAAGAGATCGTGGTAAAGCTCCAGGGCTGCTTATGTCTCATGATCATAATCCTGTCGAAGTCCATCGCTACACAGTTTTTATTCTGTTCCATCGGAGCGCAGGAGTTACAGTTCCTTCGGGTTGAGCTGGCTCCATCTAAGACCTCATCTTTCCCTCTTCGTGAGGTCGAGTCAGGCCTAGGCCTTGATTGGACATTTTATTACCATGACCCCGAAACATTTTTTTACGTGGCAAAATCTTCAAATGAGTCCTCCAACCCCGGGCAGGGCGGGAGGGACTGTCAGACTCATACTGACTTAAACCCACGGTGATTCTAACTAGCCCTTGCGTTCCAGGGCCACGGTTACCTGATGACACAGTTCCACAACCCCGGCAGGCTTTGGTCAGATTATGGCCCACTACATGACCTTACTGATAAAGAAGTAAATTATAGTCTTTTTCATTAAATTCCTTTGTTTTTTTTTTTTCAGAATGTTGATACTCGACACTGTGGTCCAGATCTTGTTCTACGGATCCATTTTCTGGTGGTTCCTGAACCTCAGCTTCATGCAGAACATCATCTCTTGTATCACCAATATCTTCTAGAATATGGTGTTCAGCTGTAACCGGTTCGAGCTGACGATAAACATAGTTTTTCTTTACTAATTTACTGCCATAGTATTCTGGCAGATCAGTGCTGCCTTTGAAGAAGTGTAGACAATAGGCTAGTTGCCTAAAAAAATGTAATGAGTCCGTCTTTTAGATTATTCAAAAATAAGGGACACGTATTTTTTTATTTGTAAATTAGACCAAAAATGACAAAGATATAGCCTATTAAAGTTACGTGTGACGTCACGATGCGTGGCAGTTTTCGCGCAGAGTGACGTCACAGGTAACTTAAATAGGCTATTATCTTTGTTCTTTTTTGTTTAATCGAAAAAAGAAAAAATACGTGTCCAATATTTTTTTATAATCTAAAATACGGACTAAATAGAATGTAATTATTTTGACCCTGTGAACTACCCTATTGCAATTATGAATAGATTTCAGCCTCTTTTTGATAATTTTTAATCCGTCAATTTGAGCTTTGAAAAACTATGTACCATACAACGCGTAACGCAAATAGCGCAAAACCTCTCTTGGAGTAACTCAGCACGTGTTACTGAACATTTTTTTTTTCTCATTTTGCATGATAATCCAGTTTTTTTTCTGAATTTTCAAAAGTCTTAGAACAAAAATTGTTCAGTAACATGGGCTGAGTTACCCCACGAGAGGTTTTGCACTGTTGACGTTACACGTTGTATAAAAACTAAAAAATTCTAAACCTCAGTTCAAAATAAATTTTTAATTACTGTCTGACATTCCTTTGCAATTCCTTTCTTGAAAGATGTTAATCAGAGGCACTTAAGGTGTAATGTAAATTAAGGTGTAATTATACATATTATAATAAATAAGAGATTGCTGTGTTATTTCACCCAGTTTTTTCATTTCATTTTTTTGAATTCAGTACCCTTAGCACGAATTTTCATTACTTGAGACGTAAAGTAAACTAGAACTTTGACAATTTCAAATTGACAATTTTCAAGGAAAAAATTAGTTCCCTCTTCGTACACCAGAGGCGCTGTTTCATTTTTTCATACAAGAAACGCTGTAAATACTGGAAAGACGCTGTAAAGTAAAAGAGTGAAAATTCGTGCTAAGGTTACAGGATAATTATCCTAATTATCGGCTCCTCTAAAGACTTTTGGAAAAAAAAAGATTTTTCGTACAAAATGAGAAATTGATCGAGCCCATCAGTATGAAATCATTTTTTTTCCAAAAGTTTTAGAACAAACATTGTTCAGTAACATGGGCTGAGTTACCCCACGAGAGGTTTTTCGCTATTAACGTTACACGTTGTATAGCCTATACGAGATCGGCTAAAGGTCATGGCACACTATACCGGCACGGCAACGGTACGGCTCCAACCCAACACTTAACCTGTCATTCGAATTAGAACCTTAAATCATTTGTCGCATAATATATTTCATAATGTCAATATGAAAAAGCCAACGGCGGGGAATCGGCGCGCTTACCGCTACCATACAACTCGCCTCGGAGCCCGCGCACTGCAAGCGAACAGACGGCGTGCTTGCGGCGGGCTACCTCCGAGTTGCTAGCGAAACAAATGCCTTATAACAATTATGTTCACGGGGACAGCAAGCTTGCACATTGCAGACGGCCGGTGCGCGGACTGCGAGCTTACACCTCGTAGACGACGCGCAGCTAGCACGCTAACGGCTAGCCGTAGCCTAAATTCGAGGTGACGCCGTGCTGCAGCTGTGCAGTTGCGGTGCTGGTATAATGTGCCATGACCTTAAGAAACGAGGAGAGGAGGAGAAGGACTTAGGATAAGAGGAGAGGAATTCGTAGACGAACCAAAATTGCCATAGCCCAACGAATTAGCATATTGAAATGGCAGTGGGCCGGCCATATAGCACGCAAGACTGAAGGCCACTAGAGCCGTAAGATTCTCGAATGGAGACCACGCACTGGCAAGCGCAGCGTATAAAGTTCACCCAAAAGGTGGACAGATGGATCTTTATGAAGACCACAGGATCACGCTGGATGCAGGCTGCTTTCAACCGGACCAATTCAAAATATATAGGGGAGGCCTATGTTCAGCAATGGACGTTCAATGGCTGATATTATAACAATGATGTACTACACCAATGTTCTTTGTGAAGGAGCTCATACTTAGATCCTATTGGAAGGCTTTGAGGGAGGGCTATTGTCCAGCAGTGGAGGTCTTAGGGTGCTCCCATATCTATCTACGCGGATTCGGCTTTTTCCGTCGCCCTTTCTCTTTCTGTCGCTTAGAACTGCCATTTGCTAGAGCGAGACAGAAAGCATAATGCGATAGCACGCGGCGGAATCCTCCAGGCGGCCGCGTGCTATCGCATTGTCTCGGTCTAGCAAATGGCAGTTCTAAGTGGCAGAAAGAGAACGGGCGACGGAAAAAGCCGATTCCGCGTCGATAGATGTGGGAGCACCCTTACGGCTGATATACCTATCTATGATGATGACAGTCCTATAGGCTGGCGTATAAGCTACCAAAGTCGTACTGTATTGGAGACTTAGGTGGCCTAGTGTAGTGCAGAGGCTAAGGATCAATTTATGCGTTCGGAAATATGGACGTAAGAAGTGAGTTAACGCTGAATGCGAATGCTTGTAATTTTTAACCGACTTCAAAAATGACGAGGCTATCAATTCGACGGTATGTTTTTTTTTGTGTATGTTACGCGATTCCTACGCCAATATGGACCATCATCATCTGCCTGCCTTTTCCCAACTATATTGGGGTCAGCTTCCAGTCGAACCAGATTCAGCAGAAAATCTGTATTTTACGTGGAGCGACTGCCTATCGGAACGTCACAACCCAGTAACTGGGTAATACGATACTCCATGGTAAGACTGATTGTCAGACTTTAGAGCTTCTTACTTACAGTAACGACTGTCAAAGATCTACAAATGACAGCCGGGACCAACTGCCTTACGTGCTTTCCGAGGCACGGAAGAAACTCGCTATGACAGATGGTCGCCCATCCACAGACCAACCCCGGCAAGCGCAGCTTAACTCGGAAGATCGGCCTGTGCGGCTGTAATTATTTAGCCACAAGCTCCTCCTCCAATTAGGAACCGATTTTCAATTTTTTTTTTATTCAAAAGGATATAGTCCAGAGGTGGTCCCACAGTCACCAAGTCATGATCTGATGATTGGATCCTGGAGAAATCGAGGGCAACCCTCAAATTTTATGGGCTCACACATTATGAAGTAATTTAAGTACTTGCGTATAGTAATTATCATCTCATGTAGCTGAGCTGATGATGAAAGGTACAACTCCTTAACAGTAAGGAGTAGGCATCGACTGATTTAGTTTGTGTTCGCATATCTCTGGAACTACAAGTCCAATTTAAGTAATTATTTTTTGTTGTACTAGGTAAGTATCGTTCAAATTAGGGAATATTGCAAGTTTTATCAAAATCGGTTCAGTAGTTTTCGAGATAGGGAATGAATGAAAGAGATGTTAACGATGTTATTACCGGTGTTACGGATTACAAAATTCTTGTGGACGTGTAAGAGAACGATTTAATTGCCAAGAATTCGGGTTGAATATTTAAACTAAAAAGAGTAAAATAAAAAAAAATAACAAAAATGTAACCGCCTTCAAAACAAACCACAAAAAAAAAGGTAAAATAACCTACAAATAACTTATGTGGCAAAAAAGACAATGAAATAAAAATAAACAAAGGCACTGACTTCCGAAAGAAAAGTTATTTATGTAGGTAGGTATATTGACCTGGTTTGTGGTTTTTTTTTGAAGGCGGTTACATTTTTTTATAAAGCTTTTTGTGAAGTTGTCATGCATATTTTAATTTGAATAAAATGTATTAATGAACGATACGACTGCTATTTCTGTTTTTAAGTTTTTTCAGTCACTTTAGTGACGTAAATTCGTTGTACATAATACACATTAATATTCAGCAACTAAAAGTCATAAATCGCAATAACTTGTTATTGGAGCCTCTGACGTGTTTGAAGACTTATTTTGAACTTAAAAGCGCATAACCAGAAAGTTGGCAACGTTGCTAATAGCTGTCAAACATTTACAAGTTTTAATTTATTTGGCAATGTATGTTACTTTTAAGAAATATGGCTCTGTGGTGCACTAAAAAAATGATACAGGAATGCAATCAAAACACTGAATTTGATGTAATAACCGTTTCAGGTGTATAAAAGGCATTTGGAAAGTTTCCAAATGCTTTTTTTACGCTTAAAACTATATATTCGGTGTTCCGATATTAATTATTGCATTCTCTAATAACTATAACCGTAAAAATAAATTTAAAAATTTAAAAATAAAAAGACGTCGATAAATACACCAACGTCTTTAGTTCCATTGTCTAGTCCCATAATGGAATTACTCGAGGCGAAAACTTGAATAAAAAGCATCTGGGTGCAACACAGTTAATCTCTGAATTAGCAGATGATCTTAAAAGCTACGCAAATTACTTTCGTATGGGTAAAAATCATTTTAATTTCAAATACCACACGTCCACTCAGCGCAGGTGCTGTCGCGACACTAGTTTCGCGTCGTATTTACATGATGAAATTAGTTGCAAGAAATTAGTTTCACAAAAAATATTTGCATAGCACGAAACTAATTCAGTGTCATGAAAGTAAAGCCGGATTTACATTACGAATAGTTTCGTATCATGATGAAAGTAGTTGCATGAAATTACTTTCACAAAAAATATGCGCATAGCACGAAACTAATTCAGTGTCACGAAAGTAATGCATGCATTGTAAAACTGAATGTTTACACGTGAAATTACTGGTGAAATCAGTGTCATGAAACTAATTTCATGCAACTAGTTTCGTAATGTAAATCCGGCTTAATACTTTAAGGTGCGTGTTTCGCCTTAAGTCAAAAGTAACAATGTGTTCATTAAGTAAATCGTGACATTTGAACCTTTAAACAAACAAAGTCATTAAAAATTTATGACTGTATACGAAATCAGAAATCAGTTCATTTGTTGAAAGCAAAAGGTCGCGTTTGGAAGTTAAATTTTAGTTTTGTACTTATTAAGACACTGGATTTGCTGAATTTCTGAACAAACAAACTAAAAGTGAGTTTTTTTTTTTTTCTAATAAAATAACGTTGGTGAGTTTCATCATCATCATCATCATCAGCCGGAAGACGTCCACTGCTGAAGATAGGCCTCCCTATTAGACCGCCACGCCGAACGACAATCCGCTACTTGCATCAATCCGCTGCCCGCGACCCTCACGATATCGTCGGTCCACCTAGTGGGAGGCCTACGCTGCGTCTTCCGGTCCGTTGTCGCCATTCGAGAACTTTTCTTCCCCATCGGTTGTCAATAATTCTACGAGCGATATGGCCTGCCCATTGCTATTTCAACTTGCAAATAAGAGCTATGTGGGTGACTCTGGTTCTTCGCCGAATATCCATGTTCCGGATTTTATCCCGCATAGAAACTCCGAGCATAGCTCTTCCCATTGCTCGTTGAGTGACTCTTAGTCTCTCTAAAAGGCCAGCAGTCAAAGTCCAAGTTTCAGAGCCATATGTCATCATTGGCAATACACACTGGTTAAACACCCTTGTCTTGAGACACTCTGGGATTCTCGATGAGAAGAGCTTGAGGTGAGCTTGCCAAATCTGATATGTGCGTTTTATGATTTTCATTTCGGTAGATTATTTTAATTTTATTGTCTTTACAAAGGATTTTTCAAACGTTTCAAGTATTTTTAGTGTCAGACCGTCTTGCAACAACAAATTAAACACGCATTGAATACTTGTCTAAAAAAATTTACAACGTCAAAACAACATTAATTCTCCTTGATAATTATAAATAAGGGTCGTTTTGCAGTTACACTTTTTACAACAAAAAAGTAAACACGTTTTGTAAGGCAATATTTATTAGTCTGTAATATTATTTTTCAAATGAATGTTTTTGTCAGCAATGATCAATAAAAAATGCCATCTAGCGAAACGAAGAATTCAGAAATCCACATAATCAGCCTTGGCAAGCACACCGATGAAATCAATTCAGTTATGTTTTCAAATTAATTTAATAAACTAAAAAAAAGTTAGTGTTTTCAATATTAACGTATTTGGCCGAACATCTTAGAGCCTATGCACACGTTTTTTAAACGCGCCGGTGCAGCGCGTTTTAGAAACGCGCGTCGAGGGCGCGTTTTCATCAGAGCAGTTTGTTGTCGTTTTTAGGGTTCCGTAGTCAACAAGGAACCCTTATAGTTTCGCCATGTCCGTCCGTCCGTCTGTCCGCAGTTTAGCTCAGAGACGCACAGTACTAGAGAGCTGTAATTTGGTGTAAATATACGGATTTGTTGTGCCGAAAAAGTGGTAAAATAAAATCTCGTAAAATATTTTTTTTTAGGGTACCTCCAGTACTTACACGTAAAGTGAGGATTTTTTTTTTCTCGCGTACCCCTTAGTGTGGGGTATCATTAAATAGGCCTTTAAAAAATAATGATAGTTTCCATTTACAATTTTTTGATAAAAAAATTCGTTTGTGAAATATTAAGCTTTAAAGTGCTAAATTTTGTTCGATTCGAGTGTCCCCCCCCTCTACCAGCTAAACGGTTATGTTTGGGGGTGTGAAAAAATTCACAATAGTAGTATATATAACGAAGTTTAAAAGAAAATTATCATGACTAAGAAGGCTTTACAACTTTACGAGTAATAGTCGACCAACTTATAAAATGTACTTGGATTCATATTTTCTTAAACAAAATGTATCGGAGAGAACTGCAAATGTAAGTTTGTCAACTTTATTTTACAGCTTTTATAGGTATGTTTTTTGGGGATATGTAGGTTTTTATCGTCAAATATTTTTAACTAAATTCAAAAAAAGGAGGAGGTTCTAAATTCGTCGTAATCTTTTTTCTTATGCATTTTCCCCGATTTCTCAAAGACTCCTGGACCGATTTTGAAAATTCTTCTTTTTAAAATTAAATTCAGCGAATCAGTTTAGTTAGTTCGCATAAGTATTTTGATGGGCAACTACGGAACCCTACACTGTGCGTGGCCCGACACGCACTTGGCCGGTTTTTTTTTTTAGGCTGCATCTGACTTGCGTGCGTATCGCAACAAACGCGCACTGGCGCGTTTTATAAACGTGTTGTGTATAGGTCGAAGTACTTGAATTACACGTGAATTGTGTGAAATACGAAATAAAAACAAAGCTACCGTAAAAAATTATTTTTTAGGTTATTAAAAAAAATGTGATTGTTTTAGAAAAAGTTCGGTTTGTTTTTTTTTTTAAGTTTTTTACGGGTGGTAACATTTGTTAATAGGCATCAGTTTTTGTAGACAAATTGGTACAAAAGAAAAAAAAAATATTAATCCGCATTAATACTTTGCAATGACGGACCTTTTTGTTCATTTTCATTTAAAATATAACGTGTAACGTTAATAGCGCAAAACGTGTCGTGGGGTACCTAACTCAGCCAATGTTACTGAACAATGTTTGTTCTAAGACTTTTGAAAATTCGCAAAAAAAATATCTTACTGTTCAATTTCTCATTTTGTATGAAAAAGCAATTTGCGAATTTTCAAAAGTAAAAGTCAGGTTTTGCATTATTAACGTTACACGTTGTATAAATCGAATTAAGCCATGAATTTATTCATGCGTGATTATCTAGTCACTCACTCACTCATTGTCATTATTGACGGTCACGGCTCGTTTTATTTAACAAAATTTACAAGTAAAAGCAGGCTTACACGATAGGTATAAGTTCACAAAAAAAAAACTGAAATAAGTACTTATAATTTTAGCAAGGGCACCTCGTTTAGGCGGAGACCTCTCGCGCCCGGCATTGGTTGCGGCCATGCTGCGGGGCGAGACGGAGTGGGAAGCGGTCAGCTCCTTCTGCGAGGTAGTAATGCTCGTTAAGGAGGAGGCGGGCCGCGAGCGAGAGAGGACAGCGTCCTCCCTCCGCCCCAGCCGCAGTGGTAGGCGCCCACGGCGACGGACGTCGCTTGATGATCTCCGGCCACCGTAGGCGCGGGCATGCGGGCAGCGAGTAAAGGGCAACTCGCTGCCCGACCAAGGACCATGCCCGGGTCGACGGCGCGTTGTGTCCCACGCGCGCCTCAAAGAGCGTCAGCATAATGACGGGGCCCCCCTCTCAGAGGGCCAAAGCCTGCCGGGGTCGCGGGATTATTCCCTTACCGTAACCCCGGAACATAACAGGCTATGAAGGACACCGTGGATTTTAGTCAGTAGAAGTCTGACAGTCCCTCCCGCCCTGCCCGGGGTTGGAGGACTCATTTGATGATTTTACCACGCTAAAAAAAAAAAAAAAAGGGCACCTCGTTCCTACTTGTCGGGTGTCGGATCGGTTCATTAATCGGGTGTTGGCCAAATGGCTTAGTAGAATCCTGTGAAACGTCGAAAATACTGCAGCATTAATTTTGAAATAAATTTAAGGTAAAGTTGAGGATTAATGTCAGGTCATAAGTTTGGTGAAAATATGATTCCATAAAATTTTCTCTATAGAAAAAAATACCAAAGTTACCTCTAAATTGAACAATAAACCACTGGCAATCTTAAAATACTTAAAATTAGATCATGAAACTTTTTATTACTTACTGATCTAACTATAAAAAGGAAAAATCTAGTCACGTGTACCATCAAGTATCATTTGCCTGCCTTTTCCCAACTACATTGGGGTCGGCTTCCCTTCCAGTCGAACCAAATGCAGCTGAATATCAGTATTTTAAATGGAGCGACTGAGAGTGATGAGTATGAATGTTGATGGATGGAGAGGCAGAGGAAGGCCAAAGAAAATATGGTTGGATTGTCTAAGGAATGATATGAAAGAAAAAGGAGTAAATGATACTGTGACGACTGATAGGGGAGAATGGACGGAGAAAACGGGTTTCGACGACCACAAGTAAAATGAGATAAGGGCAGGAAGATGATGATGACATGAAGCGACTGCCTATCGGACGTCCACAACCCAGTAACGGGCAATACGATACCCCATTGTAAGACTAGTTGGCAAACTCACTTCCGATTAATAGTAACGACTGTCAAAGATCTACAAATGACAGCCGGGACCAACGGCTTTACTGTGCTTTCCGAGACACGGAGGAAACTCGCTATAGCAGATGGTCACCCATCCACAGAAAAACCTCGGCAAGCGCAGCTTAACCTAAAAGATCGGCCGGTGTGGCTGTACTTATTTAGCCACGAGCTTCTCACGTGTACATAGTATTAAGAACTGTGTTAATAATGTTCTCATAACTTCTTTACAGATTAAATAATAAAGTAAAAGTACTTTTAAAGAATCATGGGTTTTCTTGAAGAAAGAGATCTTTCGGAGGTACCAACAATACCGGAGTACTATAACGGAAAAACAATATTCATTACAGGAGGTTCAGGTAAAGTTTTTCAGGATCTATCTACTCTTCTTATGAAAGGAATAAACAAAGAAAATAAGTTTATTTGACAAGCCGCAACTCCCGTATTTCGAAGAGTTTTACCTTTGTAAATATTCATTAGGTGCGTCCACACAGAGTGAGCATCAGCCTCGCGAGGCTGCTTGCACACAGAGCAAGAAGCCTCGCGAGGCAGTTTAATAGGACGCCCCTATTGTTTCTCGACCGAGGCATCCTAATAATATTATACAGGGTGAAATTTTATTAATGAGCAATATTTTAAACTTGGGCATTACTAACGATACTAATTTTTTTTTTACTTTTAGTGCTTATTTGCAATAATAAGTCCTTGCATTTTTAAAGGTGTCCATAGTTGCATTAATAATATTTTTGATTTACGATTTATTAGCTTTAATGCAATCAGCATCGTGAGTAGAGCCTTAGATTGAAATATTGCCCATGATTTGGATTACACCCTGTAAATGCGCAAGTTCGTGAGGATGTAAGTATGTGTATGTACGTATGTTTGTAAAGGTGCGTACAGACTTTAATTATAACATAACATGTTACACATATATTATAACATTGTTATGTAACATGTTTCAGATGATGTGGA
Organism: Agrotis segetum; assembly: GCA_036375495.1. NCBI lineage: Eukaryota > Metazoa > Arthropoda > Insecta > Lepidoptera > Noctuidae > Agrotis > Agrotis segetum. Next base: position 1,558,396 of record JAQSVV010000340.1, read on the forward strand.
CACAAAATGTTATATAAGATTGTGGATAGCACTGAAAAACGACAAACGACAACTGTTATATAACAAAATATAACAAAAATGTTACACTAATGTGTACGGTATTGTTTTATGTTGCAATGTTACGAGTATATAACAATGTTACATGGTGTGGACTTGTTATATAACATTGTTACATGGTCTGTACGCACCTATACTCTTTCAAGCAAAAACCACTGATCGGATTTGGCAAAAATTTGGTACACAGATAGTTTACAACCTGGATTAACACATAGGATAGTTTATTATCCCGATTTTATGTTCCCGAGGGATAATTTTCGAGTTGTTGCGGGTGAAGTCGCTGGTAATAGCTAGTGAAACAATATACGAACAAAACAAAAGCCAACACGGGATGGGTCGGGCGTGCGCTTGCTTCGGTTTGTAAAACAAACTATGTTTTTCAGGATTCATTGGCAAAGTCCTAATAGAAAAGCTGCTGTACTCCTGTAGTGGACTCGACAGGATATACTTGCTGATGAGGAACAAGAAAGGTGTCAAGTCCGAGGATAGACTGGCTCAACTGTATGCTACACCTGTGAGTACTTTTTTTAGTAATAAAATCATTGAATGAGTTCACCCACCCAGGGCAGGGCAGGAGGGACTATCAGACTTGTACTGACTAAAAGTCACGGTTAGCCGTAAGTAGTATGGAACACGACGTGCCGTCAAAGGTATGACATAGCGAGAGGCGTGGTGGAGCGCGATGCGCATGCACACGCCACGCTACATACCCACAGTAGTGTTTGGACTAAACGAAACTCCCCCAATATCAACAAACGTCAAATGCCGTTTTGAAGTTGACATTTTTAAAAAAGTGTTCAACAGATGTTAAACTTTATTTGTGTTAAGACGGTATTTGTTTTTTATAACCTCTTGCTTCTCTTAAAGGCCGTTCTTTGAACAATAAAATTAATGTGAAGGGAATAACTTTGTTTCAGTGTTTTGACAGACTCCGAAAAGAAAGACCTGATGTCTTCGAATCGAAGGTGTTTGTGGTGTCTGGTGATGTACTGGAACCTGGTCTAGGTAAATATCTTCATTATCATCATCAGCCGGAAGGCGTCCACTGCTGAACATAGGCCTCCCCCTTTGACCGCCACAACGAACGACCATCCATCGGTTGCCCGCGACCCTCACGATGTCGTCGGTCCACCTAGTGGGAGGCCTACACTGCGTCTTCCGGTCGTGGTCGTCACTCGAGAAGTTTTCTTCCCCATCGGTTGTAAGTTCTACGAGCGATGTGGCCTGCCCATTGTCACTTCAACTTGCAAATTTTAGGAGCTATTTCGGTGACTCCTTCTCGTTAGTTCTTCGCCGAATATCCATGTTCCGGATTTTATCCCCCAAAGAAACTCCGGTAAATAGGTATCTTATTTCTGGGATTTTTTAAATGCTATATCAGGTCAGTTTGAAAATAATCAGATATAAATGCATTTTTAAATAATGTATTGGGACCAGAGTGAATTGACTTTTCAATTGCATTTGCAAAGTAAGTGACAATGTGACACTTACTGTAAGTAAGATGCCACCAATAATGAATAATTTCGTGAAATTTACAAAACAACAAGTAAAATGTTAATATATACCTGTCTTCCGTGAATTGGAACAATTTCAATTATCCTACTAATTTCTACTATAATAAATAAACGTGAAACTTTATTTGAATGGATGGATGTTTATTACTCTTTCACACAAAAACTTCTGAACGGATTTGAATAAGTGGAGCAGTGGTGGCCAGTGGTATCTGCCCCAACTTACGTGTTGCGCGTTACTTTTTGTAATTTATTTCATCACCACTGCTCTCAAAACGGATAAGGAAAACATTGTGAGGAAACCGGCATGTCCTAGAACCAAAAATTCGAAGACATGTAACATCTTCCAACTCGCACTGAGCCCGCGTGGTGGATTAAGACCCAATCTGTCTCACAGAGAGGAGGCCTGTGTACCAGAGGGAACGCAAGTAGCAAGTAGTTTTATTGCAAGTTTGATTAGTTTATTTTTGTCTTATTTTCAGGATTATCTCAAGAAGATCGTGCTCTCCTCGTTAACCGAGTTAACATCATTTTCCATGTAGCTGCTAGTGTCAGGTTAGTAACATTTTAAGAAGACACCTGAAAACCCTGGAAGATTAATCGCATTACAGTATCCAACATAATATAGCGTTCATCCTGCCAAAGAATACACCCATAGAATATTATGGTGTGCTGATTTTTCATATTAAATTATTTTCCTTCAAGCTTGTTCTTTCGCCTTTTTTCAATGTTTCACATCTGATTGGGGATTATCAGGCTTGTAGATACTGACTAAAATCCACGGTAGCCTTTAATAGCCCTTTACGTTCCGGAGCCACGGTTACTCGTTGTTCCCGTGACCGCCGTCGTAGGCTAGTGGTTTTATTTAAAAAAAATCGTTTCAGGTTCGATGATACGCTGAAGTTTGCAGCGAAGATGAATTTAAAAGGAACCGTGGAAGTCATGGAGTTGGCTAAAGAAGTTCGGGAATTATCTGTAAGTTTAGTTACTTTACGACAACTGCATGAACACGAGACCATGGTGTAGTCACTATGGTCTCATGTTCATGCAGTTGTCGAGTAATGAGTGACTTGCTGCCTGATCATGAACCATGCCAGGGTTGGTCAGGGTCTGCCGACATCACCATCATCATCATCATCACCAGCCTATAATGTTCCCACTGCTGGGACACAGGCCTCCTCTCTGTGAGAGGGAGAATTTCTTCTGCCGACACAGCTCAGCGAATCAGCTGAAATAGTTTAATGATAGTTTTAGTGAAGTCGAAATAGCAGCAGGCAGGCCACGTATTACGCAGAACTAATGGCCTATGTGACTTTAAGGTACCCTAAGGTCCGGACTCCAGTCCGGGCCTTAGGGTACCTTAAAGTCACATAAACACAACAGTCACTAAAGCGGAGACGAGAGGAGATGTGTTTGAATAACCAATCAGATGTCCACTGAAGCAAAGCGGAGAGGAGATGTGGACATCTGATTGGTTATTCAAACACATCTCTTCTCCTCTCCGCTTTGGTAGAATCCGGGCCTAATTCAGACCACGCACCGTCTAGCAGTGTGCGACGTTCGTAAGTTGGACAGACGATCTTATGAAGACCACAGGATCGCGCGGGAGGCCTATGTTCAACAATGGACGTCCTATGGCTGATATTATAACAATGATGTACTACACCAATGTTCTTTGTGAAGTAGCTCATACTGTAATTGTAATTACCACCAGCATTCGGATTCCTGTTACCCTGTTATCGGGTTGAGTAGGTACACGGTCGGTCGCATATCTTAGTGAGAAATGGCGCTCAAACTTATATGGTTCGGTCACGCACTTCTTATCCCTCAGTCCTTAGCCTTAGGAGGCAACTCGTCCCACTTCGAAACTGGGACCAGGAACCGCATTATTTTCATTTGTTAATAAAGTGGGCTTTGTTTTCCACTTTACAACAATAATTAGAAAGGTTTACAAAGGAGTTGTGCCAGGACTCTTTTTTTATTGTTATAGATAGGTTTGCGTTTGACCAATAACTCGCCTGATGGTAAGGTTTATATACAGGAGAATAACTGGTGTGGGACAAAGTTCTTTAAGCAAGAAATTAACAAGGTTTTCGGCAAAATAGTTTGCAATATTAGACCGAATATCAAATACTAGAAAAAGTATCCTAATATCGAATAGTAACCGAATATACACGAACGTGTTACATTTAACATCTAATGATAATGATTCCTCACAGGCCCTGGTTCACGTTTCCACCTCATACTCCAACACCAACAGAGATCCTATCGAGGAGGTCTTGTACCCACCACTGGCTGACTGGAGGGATACCCTGGAAGTCTGCGAGAAAGCTGATGACCATACCTTGAAGGTGCTTACTCCGAAGTAAGTTTTTTCCAGATTTTTTGTAGTAAAAGTTGTCTTTACATGAAGATTCTTGACGCCGTGACTCTGGTTTTTCAGCGAATTTCTTCGTTCTGGATTTTATAACGAAGAAAGAAACTCCGAGTATAGCTCTTTCCATTGCTCGTTGACTCTGAAGTCTCTGCCTCAAATATAATATTGCGCTCTTCACAAAATTAGAGCAGAAGTCTATAAGGCCGACAGACAAACATATTGTCATATAATATCATCACTGGAAACATACACACACTGGGATTTTCGATGAGAAGGCCAGTACCGGAGTTAGGGCAAGGCGCGGTTAAGCGACCGCCCAGGGCGCCGAATACGAAGGGGCGCCGCAGGCCTACTTTCTCAAAGATTTCCCAATCACTGTCATCCCATTTTTAGGGGATAAACCCAAAACCCGTCTAAAGAAAACACAAAACGCAACGCATTGTAAACATGCATAAATGCATAACAGAGAGTCACGTTAGTTTCTTTTAATAAATGGTTTCCTTTTTTCATATGGGTTTGTATTGTAGTTAGGGGGCGCCGTAGAAAATCTCGCCGGGGGAGCTGGTAGTGCTAAAACCGGCACTGGAGAAGGCAATAAGGCATATTTAAACCAACAATCTAATTTAAATTGCACCGTCATCCATTTGCCAAACTTTTTTCCAACTACACATATAAAGGGTCGGCTTCCAGTCTAATCGGATGCACCTGAATGCCATATTTGACATGGAGCGACTGCCTATCTGACCACCACAATTATTACCCCCTGGTAAGACTACCGGTATCGACAGTCAAAGATCTACAAATGACATCCGGGACCAACGGCTTTGCATTCTTTTCGAGGCATAACCTATAAGATCGTGCGTTTGTAGGGAAACAGTGTAAAAGATGGGGACGCGGAGTATGATATGAAATCACACACTTAAGGCAAACTTAACACAATACCAAAGTAGCGCAAGCGCCAACAGGACGCCATTAATTGTTAATGGCCGCTTACAAATGACATCCTGATGGCGCTTGCGCTACGTTAATGTTGTGTTAAGTATGCCTAAAGAGTAAAGAGTGTATGACCCCATTATACCTCACGCCCCCGTCATAAACACTGTTCCCTTAATTATTTAGCCACGAGCTCGATTCTTGCACCATTGATGGTCCTCATGGTTGTTCACAGATATCTTGGAGAGCTCCCCAACACGTATACGTTCACGAAACAGCTGGCTGAGCATGTCGTTTGCGAGTACAAGGGAAAGCTGCCCATCGTCATCGTAAGACCTTCCATAGGTAAGCACGTACATGGGGCAGTGGTAAATTTACGTTCATACAAATTGTATGAAAAATAGTATGGCAGACGGTTTTTGTTCTCTACACCTCCTAACTCTTGACCAGTTTTTTCTCTGATGCAAAATATCTATGAATGTTTGAAGGGTACAGTCTGCGAAAGGGACATTTTGCGAAAGGAACACTTTGCGAAAGGAACATTTTGCGAAAGGAACATTTTGCGAAAGGGACATTCTGCGAAAGGGACATTTTGCGAAAGGGACATTTTGCGACAGGGACATTCTGCGAAAGGGACATTTTGCTACCTATGGTCATTTTGCGAAAGGGACATTCTGCGAAAGGGAAATTTTGCTACCTGTGGACATTCTGCGAAAGGGACATTTTGCGAAAGGGACATTTGCGCCTGAGCCGTGCAATCAACTGCTATTTATACGCACTATTCACTAAGCTGCTGACAGCGACACATTTTTTTTGTTAACTTTGTAAAATCATCAAATGGCTCAGGCGCAAAACGTCTCTTTCGCAAAATGCCACCTGGTCGTAAAACGTCTCTTTCGCAGAATGGCTCTTTCGCAAAATGTCTCTTTCGCAGAATGTCTCTTTCGCAAAATGTCGCACTTAGGACTTAAGAACAAAATTTTTTGATTCTTTTGATCTAAATTTTGAATGCGTGTAAAATGTTTGATACCTATTGATATTGTTTTTTTTGGAATACATACTTAAGTTTTTAACATCATAATTGCACTATAATTTTAATAAATGATTTTTGTTTTGAAAATCAAAATTTTATTCTTAAGTCCCAGGTGCGACATTTTGCGAAAGAGACATTCTGCGAAAGAGACATTCTGCGAAAGAGACATTTTACGAAAGAGCCATTCTGCGAAAGAGACGTTTTACGACCAGGTGATATTTTGCGAAAGAGACGTTTTGCGCCTGAGCCCATCAAATGAGTCCTCACCCCGGGCGCCCGGGCAGGGCGGGAGGGACTGTCAGACTTGTACTGACTAAAATCTACGGTGTCCTTCAGTAGCCTGTTATGTTCCGGGGTCACGGTAAGGAAATAATCCCGCGACCCCGGCAGGCTTTGGCCCTTTGAGACCCCCTCCCCCCCCCCCGTCATTATGCTGACGCTCCTTGAGGCGCGCGTGGGACACAACGCGCCGTCGACCCCGCATGGTCCATGGTCGTGCAGCGAGTTGCCCTTCACTCGCTGCCTGCATGCCCTTGCCTACGGTGGCCGGAGATCGTATTGCGACGTCCGTCGGCGGCTGCATGATCGGACGATCTCATTGTCGCCTCATCAAAGAGTACATCGTGGAGTTCAAAAGAATAGAATAGTAAAACTTACTAAAAATCGGGATAAAAACTAGTATTCCTGGTTGTAAGCTATCTGTGCACATAACATTAGTATTTCATTCAAATCCGATTTGATCTGAGTTGTATGTTTACATTTTTTGTAGTACGACAATTTCTGTCTCACTACCTTACCTACTAGCCCCTAAATAAACGTGAAATGCCGTTTTGCAGTTTACACTTTTTTTAGACAAATGTTCAACAGATGTTTACCTACCTACCTTTTTTGTAGTAAGGCTTTGCCTTTTTTGTAGTAAGACGGTTAACCTTTTTTTTTGAGTGGTATCAAGTGTGGAGGAGCCGATTCCGGGATGGGTTGAAAATTTCAACGGTCCGGTAGGAATCTTCGTCGCTTGTGGCAAAGGTAAGGTTCCGTAGAAAAGCAGCATCTTTTTCTTTACACTTCATTACACTTGTAAACGATAGATGGCGCAGTTCTCAACATTTGTAAACTTTTAACGAATAAAAATGATAATTTTCTTAAATTTCTTTTAAAATGATGTTCTTAAATGATGTCATTAATTAATGAAAAGGTAATTTTTTTGTCTATGTGAACTTTAAATAATCAAAATGATTGTTAAAATAATAACGTGCAGAATTTTTTCGGTACCAAAAGTTATACCTAGATGGCGTTGTTTTCAATATTGTTATGTGGACCACATTGTGTACAGAAATAGTTTTTGATTTCTACTTTAGCAAATAATATTTTTTCATCGAAATAACTTTCTTTAAAAATAAATATTATAATACAGAATACGATCTATGTATTTTTATTTGTACGGTATGCCTGTAAAATATACTACTCTATTTCGCACGTCTAGAACAAGTCTTCGGTAGTATAGTGGTAAGTATCCCCGCCTGTCACGCGGGAGACCGGGGTTCGATTCCCCGCCGGAGAGAATCTTTTTGCATTTTCTTTTGTGAATTTTCAGCAGTAATTTATATCACGATAGCCCCACTTCCGAGGTTTGAAGCGATTTCTTGTCAAAATTCATTGTTTAAAAAATAGAAATTACGATTCGAATAATGAAAATAAATGAACTCGTATTATTTTTTCCTTTCTTAAAGTAATGCATATTTATAAAGATATAACGCATCATGAGTCGAATGGGTTTCATGACGTCAGTAGCAAGTAAAAACTATACTTGCATAATGTGACATATTGATGGTAGTTTTAAAAGCGTCTTATCATCGTCAGTTTCGGTTTACGTAACAAATAAAAAATACATCATCTACTTGCCTTTTCCCAACTATATTGGGGTCGGCTTCCAGTTCAACCAGATTCAGCTGGATATCAGTATTTTACATGGAGCGACTGCCTGTCGGACCTCCACAACCCAGTAACTGGGTAATACGATAACCCTTGGTAAGACTGGTTGTCAGACTTTAGAGCTTCTGACTAACAGTAACGACTGTCAAAGATCTACAAATGACAGCCGGGACCAACGGCTTTACGTGCTTTCCGAGGCACGGAGGAAACTCGCTATGATAGATGGTCACCCATCCATAGACCAACCTCGGCAATCCGCTGAAAGCCTGTGGGGCTGTGATTATTTAGCCACGAGCTCCTCAATAAAAAAAAAATTTTCAAATATTTTTTCATAATCTAACTCTCGGACTACTTCATTCGATTTTTTGCTGTTTTTAATTCCAATTAGGGATACACACCACGTTTTTTAAACGCGCCGTCGTAGTCGCGTGTTTTCAAAACGCGCGTTGACTTGCATTTTACGCGCGTTAACGGAGCGCTTTGACAGAGCAGTTTGGTGTCGTTTGTATCGCGTCAAACGTGCGCTTGCAACGCGCCTGTATCTCTGTACACGCGTGTCTGTATCGGTACAATCGCGCGGCACCGGGGCACGTCTGTACCCGTCAAACCCGTATTTGAATAATTTATACAGGTATGCAAAGGACGTCTACAGGCTGCGTCTCAAACACGCGTTAAAAGCGCGTTTAAAAAACGTGGTGGCCCTTTTTTTTTTGTTTTAGCGTGGTAAAGTCTTCAAATGAGTCCTCCAACCCCGGGCAGGGCGGGAGGGACTGTCAGACTTCTACTGACTAAAATCCACGGTGTCCTTCATAGCCTGTTATGTTCCGGGGTTACGGTAAGGGAATAATCCCGCGACCCCGGCAGGCTTTGGCCCTCTGAGAAGGGGGCCCTGTCATTATGCTGACGCTATTTGAGGCGCGCGTGGGACACAACGCGCCGTCGACCCGGGCATGGTCCTTGGTCGGGCAGCGAGTTGAACGTGGTGGCCCTTAATTTTATTGCAATTTATTGATGCTAATATTATGTTTTCTTTTTCTTAGGTATTATGAGGACAATTCACACGAAACCGGACATTATTTGTGACTTCATTCCTGTTGATATGTGTACTAAGAACATCATAGCTGCGGCCTGGATCAGAGGGACAAAGAAGTACTTTTCTATTTATATAAATTCTACGTGCGAAGTCGGTGGTTATCATCAGCAGGACGAAACACGTCCACTACTGAACATAGGCCTCCCCTTTAGACCGCCACGCCGAACGACAATTCGCCACTTGCATCCGTCGGTCCACTTAGTGAGAGGTCTGCCTACGCTGCGTCTTCCGGTCCGTGGTCGCCACTCAAGAAGTTTTCTTCCCCATTGGTTGTCAATTCTACGATCAATGTGGCCTGCCCTTTACCACTTCAACTTGCAAATTTTACACATGCCAGTAACTTACCACCTACTTTATAATTCATAAATTGGAAGTCGTATAGCGTATTGACATGCAAGCTACTAGTATACGTTTGTGCAAGTTACTGGCATGTATATCGTAGGCCCTACAGAGCACGTGGGATCGGAGAAAGTGATCCCATTTTTGCTCATCAGTGTAGTTTTCATAAAAAAAATCGGCTTGTTTTTCATTAATTTATGCAGCCTTGCTACAAAAAACTTAACATCAGCTGTTGAAAAAATCTTCTTTTTCAAAGAAATCCTAATAAAAGCCATAACAAAAAAAAAGTGTCCTGAACTGTGACTTTGTTGCACCAGAAGTTATTTAGTTTTATGACTGTTATGTTTTATGCTTTTGTTGCTCCAAGAATTTGAACGAAAAAAGACCTCAATATAAATAATGTTGAGGTCTTAAAAACAGATACGTTTTTGTTGCTCCAACATTACATCAAACAGTCGCGGGCGCGGGGGCACTACTTACAATGAAACGTTGTCGGCCAGAAAAGCATGGAATAACCGCCAATAACCACTTCGGCACTTCTGCCGTCTAGTGTAATTTCGAGATACTTTCGCGGATGTCTTTGTTGCCCCAAGTAAAGGCATGGTTTAGAAATAATTTGGAATACTTAGGTCGATTTTGCAGTTTTGCTATTTGTGACTTTGTTGCACCGAAGGTGCGACTTGTCTAAAAAAAAGTGTGACTGCAAAACGAACCATTTTCAACGTCATAATCTGTCATTTTTTTAGACAAGTGTTCAACAGACGTTTAAAAGTTTTTTTGGTAGGTACCACGGTGAGTGTGTTAAAAGTCCCCTTTTCTTACAGACTGGAACCTTCAGATGACATAACAATCTACAACTGTTGCTCTGGCAATCTGAACAGCATGCTGATGGGAGATCTGGTGAACATGTCCAAGGAAGTCTCAAAGGATATTCCTCTCGATGGCATGTTGTGGTACACCGGAGGATCCATCACACCCAACGCCACGTATCATTATTTAAAGGTAATGTACTCTTGAAGTGGGAGGCAGGCCACATCGCTCGTAGAACTGATAACCGATGGGTTGGAGTGGCCGGAGATCGTTTACTGTATAAACTAATATTTTTTCAACTGTTACATTACAGGTTCTTTTCCTACATTTATTGCCAGCCATATTTGTGGACACACTTCTCTGGCTGTTTGGGAGGAAACCCATGTGAGTATCTTTAGAATTTCATCATCATCATCTTCACCAGCCAATATTCGTCCACTGCTGGACCATAAGCCCCTTCTAATGAGCCCGATCCTGAGTTTTCCTCATCCAGTCTCTGCCACCTGCCTCTAGTAAGTTGTTGCTACACCTGGCCTGTAGGCGAACTGGTATACCTTTAGGCGTGGGCCACATAGAAAAAACGTAAGACGAGGACGCGTCGCAGACGAAAATATATGAGAATTGCGCCCGCGCCCCGTCTCTTCTGTGTGATTTACGACGCGACGCTTCTATACATTTCTCCGCCCCGTCTGCGTCTTATGTCTTTTCTATGTGGCCCGCGCCTAACGAGTCGCCGTTTTTAGGTGATTGGCACACTGGACCTTATGATCACGGAAGTGGATGTTCATACGTTGCTGTAATTGCATTGAAAACACGCGAAGTATAACGCAATAAAAACGCATTCACGGGTGGGTTCATGTCTTCGTCGCTACACGTCCCGCTGCGTATGGTGCGGCAATGTGCATTATCGCCTTATAACTTAATAGAATCTGAGTTGTCTTCACTCTGATTACTTTAAGGTCTATTTTAAATTATTTTATTATAGTAATTAGTAGCGAATATATATTATATTATTATACCTTTTGGCTTAGTCATGTCTCTTGCTTTTGCTGAATAGTTCGTCATCCATTTTGTACAAAATACAAGAACCCGTCATACTGACATGACGGGGTCTTAGAGGGCCAAAGCCTGCCGGCCGCGTCCCCGGCAGGCTTTGGCCCTCTAAGACCAACGAGCTACCGTGACCCCGGAACATAAAGGCGGGTTATTGACGGTGGATTTTAGTCAGTACAAGTCTGACAGTCCTTCCTGCCCTGCCCTGCCCTGGGTGGGAGGACTCGTTTGATGATTTTACCATGCTACAAACTACAAAAATAATTTGCTTATCACGCGACATTTTCACCCCCACAGGCTTGTCAAAATCCAACGCCGTATTTATATAGCGGACCTTGCACTCAGCTACTACACCAACAAGAAATGGTTGTTTGACAACAAGAACTTCGTTGCCTTACGCTCAGCCCTGAAGCAGTCAGACATCAAACAGTTTTACTATGATATTGAAAAGTTGGATCAGATCACCTACTTCACCAAATGCTGTTTGGGAGGTCGGAAATTTCTGCTTAAGGAAAAAGATGAGGACATTCCGAAGGCTAGGGCGCATTGTAAAAGGTAAGGGCTTTCATATATATTATCTACTAGTGTTTGCCCGCGGCTTCGCTTGCGTTATTTTAGAATTTGAGAAACAATACGGATCGTGTGGCGCCATCTGGAATATGAACGTAATTGTTTTCTCGGAAACAGCTCTCTGCTGTTATTCGGGATGTAAGATACCTTATATCCGTGTCTATACTCCTGACAACGTATATGCTAAATTTTGGGACGATCGATTCAGTAGGTGTAATGCGTGAAAAGGTAAAAAACAAACATACTTGCATTTTTATTATTAGTTTAGATCAATAATGTTATATCTAGGTACATAGTTTGCATAGGAAACGTCCTTATTTGAGCGACATTAATTTCAAGTGGTGGCCCAGTGGTATCGGCCCCGACTTACGAGTTGTAGGTCGTGGGTTCGAATCCCGGCAGGCGCATTACTTTGTGTAATTTATTTCATCACCACTGCTCTCAAAACGGTGAAGGAAAACATCGTGAGGAAACCGGCATGTCCTAGAACCAAAAATTCGAAGACATGTGACACCCACCAATCCGCACTGGGCCTGCGTGGTGGATTATGGCCCACCCCCTCTCACAGAGAGGAGGCCTGTGTCCCAGCAGTGGGAACATTAATAGGCTGATGATGATGATGATGATGAATTTCAAAGAACCGTGTTTATCTATAACATTAGTCTATCATTTTTTGGTCGATTTACAGTATCGCTGCAAATTGAACGTAAGTACGATAGCATTGCTCTTCTCCCTTTAGCATACCGCGTGATCATCATCATCATCATCAAAACATAAATAAACACAAATTATAGAAACCATGATTTTTTTCTAATCTTAATATTCCACACCTCGAAACAATTACAATTAAAAAAAATATCCAACTTACTACCTACAATTTAAATCGGTGTAGATTTATATCCTAGAGAAGTATTGAAAAAAAAATGTAATTATTTAAAATCGCGAATAATATTGAAACAAAAGTATGCACATTTTTTTTTTATTATTTAAAACTCTCAGGACAAATAAAAAAAAACTCAAAAAGAGAAAAAAAAACTGTGAGATTTGATCCAGAGACCCCTTGCACGAAAGTCAAGCAGGTTACCGACCGGACTGGCTAGTACGCTGACAGTGATTTTCAAATAGCGGTTCTTGTACAAATGTCAACAATGACTGAAAATCAACATATTATAAAATTGCTAATCCCCCAACGGGAATAGCGTAATTATACATATCCTATTAATTGAAGAGCAGTTTAAGGAATATTTGAGGAAAAATTGACTAAATAATATCCAGTGGTTTAGCTTCCAACTATCAACAAACATCTAAAAACAACAAAATTCAAAATTGCTTATCTCCCAGAAAAAATAGCGTAATAATACTTAGCATATTAACAGAAGCATATTATTAGGAATATTTGAGGAAAATTTGATCGACAACTTTACAGTAGTTTCGGAGATAGATCAAATCAAAAAAACATAAAAAATTTGGAAAAAAAATAAAAGTTGATCCGGCATCAGAATCGATCCCTTATCTCGAAAAAAATACAAAAAGAAAAAAATATTCAATGTACAGGAATGACATCTCTACGATTTTATTATATGTAAAGAAGATCATATATCCATCTATCATCAAGTACAGTCAGCATCAAAAGTTGCTGATCATATTCAGTATTATTATGGTGTACAGCGATTTTGAAAAATTGAATGTGTTCAGCAAAGACTGTACCTACATAGAGAGAATACTTTTTCTGCTTATAACATAATTATTGTAAATAATTATTATAATTATTACAAATATTTATAATTATTATTTCAATTATTTTTTCCTGAATAAAATAATCATTAAACTGATCAAAAACTGATCCCCAGGGTGTCCGTTTTTGGACACCCGAACGGAATAACGCTTTTTTTCGTGGGAAATTATTTTTGTGGCGCACTTACAACCACCCAATTTTTCTTTCCTCAAAAATCTTTGTGATATACATGTTTTTGTGTATTGTTTATTAATTAATATTCGTATTTACTTAAATTTTCAGAATGATGATCCTCGATCAGGTGTTGCAGATTATTATCCGCCTGGCACTCTTCTGGTGGGTTATCATCAAGCTGGTGGAATACTTCGGCTACGAAAGTATCTTACTTTAAGGTTTTTTTATTGGTTCTTAGTTACCTACTGAGAAAGCTGTATAACGGTTATAGGAGAGATCTTTGCCCAGCAGTGAGACAGTATATAATAAATGATAATAGTATTGGCAGTGACTGTATTCGAACCACAAGTTTGTTAATTGTTTGTTTATAGGTGGCATAAAATCTATCAATTTCTCTATTGAAAATTTACCTATAATTAGTTTAGTTTTTACATTTATTTTATTAGCCAACTTGTGTTTAGCAATGAATAAATGTAATGTGTTTTAATAAGGTGTTTTTTTCTTTGATTTATCCTTTTTATGCAACCATGTTTCAAAATACGTGACAGTTTGTATCGATGGATGATTGCTACTCTTTCACGCAAAAACTACTGAACAGATTTGGATATAATTTAGTACACAGTTAGTTTACAATCCGGAAGAACATATGGGTAATTTTTATCTTGATTTTATATTCCCGTGATACAATTTTAGCCACTAGCAACAGCTAGTAGCATAATATAGTCTGAGATACAATTAGTGGTTCTTCGTAATTAGTAAATGAGGCTTTTGAACTCTAGAGAGTTCAAAACGGTGGGTTGGAGGCAGGATCCAAAATCAGTACTTAGAAGTACTGATTTTGGATCCTGCCTTGCCTCCAACCCACCGTACACAGCTTATCGTTTGGAGTGCTATGACAGGAAACCTCCACGTGCGCATGTGGACTGGAGTTCCCTCTCGGATACGTCCTGGGGGAAGGACCAGTTTTTCGAGCCTGTGCACCCTGGGATGCTGGCAAAAACTTTTCCTTAGGCACTGTGTGTCTAAGAAGTCTCTTTGCCCGTATGCGAATAGCCTGTCGTGTGGACGCTCCAACGCGTGTCCCTCTGATTAGTAGAGGGCACAGCGGCGGAGCGGGCTTGCGGACGGTGAGTGATGGGTAGCTCGCTGTCTATGTACTCGAACGAATTCGGGAGAAGGAGCTATAGTCGTAGATCAGATAAAGTTTGTAACATAACGTAGAAGCCACTTGTTTTTTGGAATGATAACATAACTTTTTTTAATGAAAATAACAAGGAAGGTCAAAAAATAAAAGTAAGTCGAAATAGTTTTTAAAAGAATATTTCATTTATTTTCAATAATTAATAAAAAAAATATTTACAAATCAGTAGACCAAGTACCAAACATAGAGAGAATACTTTTTCTGCTTATAATATAATTATTGAAAATAATAATTATCATTATTACAAATATTTATAATTATTTCAATTATTTTTTGCTGAATAATATAATTATTGGCAACTAATTGAAGCGTTTAATTTAAACTGATAATTTTATTTTATTCAGCAAAAAATAACAACTTATGAAATAACGAGAAATTCGATTAATTTCATTTTATAAATACAATTATTTTTTAAATATCACAACATGAGTTGGTAATTTAGGCCTGGGCCTAAAGACCATTACAGAATTTGGCCTTAAATAATCAGCCTATAACATTCCCACAGCTGGGATACAGGCCTTCTCTCTCTGAGAGAGGAGTGGGCTTAAATACACCATGAGATCCCAGCGGGTGGGATTAACCTAACTAACCTAATAATTCTTACCAATACATGACCAATGGCCTAACTATGCTTAAATTACCTACTTATATAAATTAATTTAAGGCCCCATTATTTGGCCTGACCTGGGTATAGGCAAATTCCTGTTCCATCACTTGTTAAAAATTAGAATATTTTAGAAGAAAATAAAGTTTTAAACTCTCGAACAAAACAAAAAAATTAAACACCCGTTGAACACTTGTCTAAAAAAATTGACAACGTCCAAACGACATTTTTCCTTGATGCTTATAAAGATGTCGTTTGGACGTTGTCAATTCAAAAAGGTTTAACTGCAAAACGACCC
The DNA here is from genome assembly GCA_036375495.1 of Agrotis segetum. NCBI lineage: Eukaryota > Metazoa > Arthropoda > Insecta > Lepidoptera > Noctuidae > Agrotis > Agrotis segetum. Next base: position 1,574,116 of record JAQSVV010000340.1, read on the forward strand.
TTAGGTCGTTTTGCTCAATAACTTTTTTTTGACAAGTTTTCAACGAGTGTTTATCTTTTTGTGGTAAGCGTTTCGGAAGTTAGCAGTAAGTTTAAATTCCAACAATGCATTTTTTTTTTATTTGAGGCATCTACTTAGGACATGGCCTAATTTAGCTTTTAGCTTACAAACTCCGCAAATTCCTCAAATGGCAAAATTGATGAAACAGGCACGCAGACCAAGTTTATTACTTAGATCTTATACTAGCTAAATATTAAAAAAAATAACAGGTAGATATGGTTTTTTGCATATATACAGAAGAATTAACAGTCAGAGAAATAAAATTATTTAATTTTTTAAGTAAATTGACATTCTAATTAAATTTGACGTGTCCATTTAATACAACTGTCATAATGACAGCTGCCATTTTTAAATATGGACCAGATGTTTGAAAAGGCAGTCAAGTTACTTAAAAAATTGTATTCAAGACTTACTTTGAGCAATATTGTACAGGAATTAGTTGTTGGCAAGGTCTCAGAATAGAAACTATTTACAAAAACCGGCCAAGTGCGTGTCGGGCCACGCACAGTATAGGGTTCCGTAGTTGCCCATCAAAATACTTATGCGTACTAACTAAACTGATTCGCTGAATGTCATTTTAAAAAGAAGAATTTTCAAAATCGGTCCAGGAGTCTTTGAGAAATCAGGGAAAATACATAAGAAAAAAGATTACGACGAATTTAAAACCTCCTCCTTTTTTTGAAGTTAGTTAAATAGTTGACGATAAAAACCTACCTATCCCCAAAAAAACATACCATAAAAACATACCTATTAAAGCTGTAAAAATAAAGTTGACAAACTTACATTTGCAGTTGATTTATTGTTTCTCCGATACATTTTGTTTAAGAAAAAATTTAATCAAGTACATTTTATAAGTTGGTCGACTATTACTCGTAAAGTTGTAAAGCCTACTTAGTCATGATAATTTTCTTTTAAATTTCGTTATATATACTACTATTGTGAATTTTTTCACACCCCCAAATATAACCGTTTAGCTGGTAGAGGGGGGGGGGACACTCGAATCGAGCAAAATTTAGCACTTTAAATCTTAATATTTCACAAACGAATTTTTTCATCAAAAAATTGTTAATGGAAACTATCATTATTTTTAAAGGCCTATTTAATGATACCCCACACTAAGGGGTACGCGAGAAAAAAAAAATCCTCACTTCACGTGTAAGTACAGGAGGTACCCTAAAAAAAAATATTTTACAAGATTTTATTTTACCACTTTTTCGGCACAACAAATCCGTATATTCACACCAAATTACAGCTCTCTAGTACTGTGCGTCTCTGAGCTAAACTGCGGACAGACGGACGGACGGACGGACGGACGGACATGGCGAAACTATAAGGGTTCCTTGTTGACTACGGAACCCTAAAAAAGACCTTAAATTTAAAAGAAATGCATACTAGATACTGTAAATTCTAAAATTTGGCCTCAAGAAAGAAACTTAGTTTAAAATTTCAATTTTAAGGCCTGACAATAGTCTTGTCAAATTCAAATTTTATATAAGGCCTTTCAAAATTTGCTTTAAAAGCCTCCTAATAAGTTTTTCAATGCAATTTTAAGCGCTATATTTTTACGTAGAGAGCATTGTTGCGGCGCTATAATTAATATCATCTCAGCTTAAAATAATTATAATGTCACCATAAATCAAGCAAAATTTTCTTTAAAATAATATTTAATTTGGTAAAATAATGGAATGTTAGTTTGTAAAAAAATTGTCTTGTAATGAGCTGAAATTAATTTTGAAATTATTTTCACTGGCATTAAATTGCACATTGAAACAAAAACAAACATAAAGTTGAGTGGAAAAAATACTGCAATCATTTTAAAAATTGACGATTCAAAATGTCAGTTTATAACTATTTTTTTTTTTGGTAATTACAATGGCAAGACATTTTAGACGGATTAAATTAAGTAGGCATTGTAATTATGGTTTTTCAATCCACATTTTTGTTTTTACATTATTTCCAAGAAAAAAAGTTACTTCTTGAGCAAAAAAATAATGAGCTTAGCGAAAAAAAAAACTTAAAAATGCTCCAATTATTATGCAGCTAAAAATATCAGTCGTTTCATGGCAAGATGGACCTTTATACCATATCTCATTCAGTATAAAGATCTTATAGAACTTCTAAAAGTTCTAAGACTCGTAACCAAACTTTTTAAAAACGAACCTTTATCTTCTTTCATTGGAGTCTAATTCCTTCAATTTCTCTGACCGTTCAGTTTCAAATTTTGTGGTAACCAAGTCAGATCCATCATCCAGAATTTCCAGATACTTGTATTCATCTTCAGAATCGCTTTGTTTAATAGCAGAATATTCGGTATCATTTTTCGTATCGTGACTCTGATCGTGTCCTACAATTTTGGAGCCTCGCCTTTCAAACACATTCTTAACATGATTTAGTTCTTCAACAACTTTATCTTTGACACTTCCAACAGTGTCATATACCTTATCACTGAATTTAGTGCTTAAATCTTTTAGTTTTTCGCTATGAATTTTTATCACCGAGTGTTTGTTATCTGATTCAGTGTCAGTATCGTTGAGAGGGACTTCGCAAGGAGCGTAGATTCCTTCCTTCTCCTTCCAATCCTCGAATGTCTTCTGTTTTCTGAACATGACCTTGAAGGTAAGGATGTAGACGGTGGATAGAATAAAGATAGCCCCGGTAACGAAGAGGAGGTACATCGCCACTTGTTCAACGATTGGTAGGATGTTGAGGTAGAGGTTGAACCGCTCTTGAAGAGAGGGAGGCAGCTTGTACATTGTCTGTGGACAAAGAGAGAGGTGTGATTAGCAATAATAGTAATAGACTGATTTCGTTGACGGCAGCCAATCTCAGCGGTGATTAGCCATCTGCGAAGGGACATATTTATAGTTCACAAGTGAGTGCGCAATTATAGGTGCACTCTCAATTTTTTCTTCTTCTCTAATAGTAGGCATACACAATCATGCCTATGTGAACGATAGATGTGACGCTTGCAATTGTTTCAAATCGGCAGTTCGCCCATATACGCCATACACCATAATGCCTATCGTAAAGATTGATTTGACACAACGTCAAATCTGCATCAGTGATGCCTACTCATAACGCAACAGTGGCTCATTCTACATATAAATAAGTGGAATTCTGAAGCAATAGTTCCAGTTTTGGGTTGAAGTAAAAAAAATGAAATTCTTCCGGTGGAATAACAAAAAAATTGGAATCGACTTCGTTTTTGATACCGAGTACGCCCACGAAATGCCTGCGGTTCATTTTTTAACACCTTTACCCTTAGCACGAATTATTTTATAAATGCAACCAAGTACTTTCAATGTGTTGAATCTGTGCAAAACTGAATTTAAAACAGGATTTCTACTAACAGAAAACCACCAACTTTATGTATGCCAAGAAGCAAACTACTACAGTTATCAGCTTGGACTTGCTATAGTTATAAGGTAGGAATGACCAAAGATTATTAACCATACCTACTACTACTATAATAAGTTTATGCAAGATGTGATGATACATACGTACATCAACTATTAAATGCAAAACCATCACTAACAAATTCATATAATGTAATCAACAATTTGATTACGTTTATTGGTTTAAACTGTCTCACAACCCATTTCTACCCCTTAATAGGTACTGGTAGATTAAAAACATACCTATATAGTGTGCACTTTTGTCCGAATCTGTCACACTAATATAAATTAACTGAACTACAATATTCACAAGCAAGAGCCATCACTGAGCCAGCATCTTCGCTGTATCATTTTAGTTACAAGTCTTTTAGATTAGAAAAATGGGTTAATTTAATGGTAATTTCTTCATGTTTACAGATTATTTTATCTTTGGACAGTAACTCTACTGAGAGCAAGGATTGCCTATTCTCAATTTCGCTGCTGCTCTGTGAATCATGCAAGAAAAACACACTGAATTATATGATAAAATATGTGGTAGTTTACCTAATATTATAGGTATATATAGTGTTTCAACCTTTTATTATTAAAATAAATATTTAGGGAAAGAATAATAGTTATATTTTATTTAGAAATCATATGATTCGTCGTCTCATCGTTCTCCTGCCCTTATTCTAATTCATCAAATCTTCTATTTTTCTCTACTCATTATGTCAGTACTCACCTTTTTAGTAAAATCATGCAAAAATAATTATATTTTATATATTTGCTCTGGCAGAGCTGCTTAGCTTTGCTTGAAATGCTTTAATTAAAATCATATCAAAATGAAAGTCGTTGGTTTTACTTTACTTACTTTACTTTTACCTATATTATTAACATTCTGTAAGTTATAACAGCATAGGAAAAATACAATTATTGTAATTTAAACACAATCACTAAATAACTATTACTAACAACAATAAGGAATATGATATTTCACTTCACTGAGATGTAAATCCATTGTACATTTTTTGTTAATCGAAGTACCTAAATCCATGATAAAGAATTACACATTGATCCAATGGCTCTCAACTTTCTGTATCAAATTGTTTGCATGAAATAATAAGGAAACATTTTGATCATACTCGTACAATACCTAGCGGTTTCACACTAGGTATATCACTGTGTCAGCTGGTTTTATCTTCCACCTTATTCATGTCTGAAGAATGGCAGGTTCTGCGATTATTTTGTGCTGATCCTCTTAGCATGTCGATGGCAATCTAAATTGAGTCGGGTCAGAATTGGACCACGCGTTTTCCATATAATTTTTCCAGAGCAAAGTCGTCGATGATGATGATGATCTCCCTTAGGTAGGTAGGTATTTTAAACGCTTCTCGATTTTATTGAAACGAACCACAAAATTTAATTTATTGAATTTCCTAACGTATTTTTGTTTGATGTTTGTTACTTAGATACACATCGATTGTTTTATTTGAATATTCGTTGTCATAGTAACCATATTGTCAGCCTCTGATTTCAGATTTCCCCGTATTTTAATATTACTAAAAAGGTATTAAAATTAAAAATAAAACGATTTTACATTTTTATCCTAACTTATTCGTGTAGTGTAAATGCACTTGTTCGTTATGCTTTCACGCCTAAACCGCTGAACTATTTTGATGATATTGGTTCGTAGACCCATCTGAAAAAAAAGTCATAATGACTACTCATTAATCGTAGTAATAGTGCCTGCAGGCAGTTGCTGGTTTTTTTAATCCTACCTAGACTTTTTAAGACGCCATTCGCGCGAAAGTTTATTTTTTTCTGCTGGCGTTAAAAAACCGCCGATATAGAACAAATGCATTCCCTTGTATAATAATATAATAATATTCCACAACTATCACACAACGCCATTTAGTCCCAAGCTAAGCAGGGCTTGTGTTATGGGTACTAGACAACTGAAAACATACTTATATATTTTTAAATACATACTTACTATATATATAAATTACACCCAGACACAGAACAAATGATCATGCTCATCACACAAAGATTTGTCCTGGGTGGGAATCGAACCCACGACCCCCGGCATAGCAGTCAGGGTCACTAACTACTAGACCAACAGGCCAGTCAAAATCTGTTCACACGTCAGCGCTTTTAAAGTGCCAGCAAAAGAAAACGCTCGTTTGAGTCGGGGCTTACCCTTAAGGGCCTTCGCGCCTTTTAAGCCGTAAAAACGTTACATTCTAAAGCACATTCCTGATTAACGGCTGGGTGTAAAGATTGAAAAAAAATATATGTCGAATGTATATTCATGTACAACAATGTGAGTAAATTTTATTTTCTTATGACAAATAGTTGAACTGTAAAAAAATATTTAACAACACGCTATTTTGTTCAAATAAATGCTCACTCCTTCTAAACGGCTTCGTTTATTTAAAATATTTTTGAATAGATCAATCTGTGTTAAAATTTACTACAATGTGAGTAACGCTCATGTAAATCAGTCAATATTTTACAAAGAATATGTTGAAAATTGAGATTTCCACATATAAAAACCGGGCGAAGGCGGGTTTTTGCAGCTCTTTCTGCCTAGCTGCATAGTGTATGATATCATTTTGAGGTGTCGCGGTACGCTCGGGACATATTAATATGTGCGGTGCAGATATGAAAATGTGCGTTTAGCTCCGCCTGGATGCTCAAGGTCATTGAGGGTACTATGCGCCTTAAGTATAATAAATACTTAGTTTTAACTTACCTACCTGTTTCGACACCTTTTTTTAACCTACTTCAAAAAAAGGAGGAGGTTCTCAGTTCGGAATATTTTTTATTTTTATGTATGTTCCCCGATTTCTCGAAGACGCCTGGACTGATTTGGAAAAAAATTCTCAGGTCAGGTTCTGGTGATAGGATCCCAGGGAAAGCGAGGGTAACCTTCAAATTTTATAGGCAGATAGTACCAATTATATATATTTTCTAAAGCTGTTCGAGTATTTGCATCTGATAATCATCATTTCAGGTGGATGAGCTGATGATGGAAGGTACAACTCCTTAACAGTAAGGAGTAGGCATCGATTGATTTAGTTTGTGTTCGCATATCTCCGGAATTTGAGTCCGATTTAAGTAATGCTTTTTTTTGGTGTGCGAGGTATCATTTAACTTAGGGAACACTGCAAGTTTCATCAGAATCGGTAGAAATCGGTCAGTAATTTTTGAGATATGGAATTTTATTAGCTTATTGTGTACATGAGCGATGTAATTACCGGTGCGAAGGATTACAAAATTCTAGTGCACAAGTAAGAGAATGATGTTCTTGACAAGAATTCGGGTTGAATATTTAAACTAAAAAGAGTTAAAAAAAATTTTTTTTCAAAAAACTGTAACCGCCTTCAAAAACAACCACAATCTACAAAATTACTTTTCATTCGGAAGTCGGTGGCTAAAAGACAATGAAAAGAAAAAAAAAACAAAGGCACCGACAACCGAAAGAAAAGTTATTTTGTAGATTATTTTACAATTTTTTGTGGTTGTTTTAGAAGGCGGTTACATTTTTCTTGAAAAAGTTTTTTTTATTATCACCTTTTCAATATACGATTCTTTGACATTGAACAATTTTGCCTTTTTTTTAATTGAAGTCGAAAATAAAAATTATAATAATGCAGAGAAGTGCTGCTTTTTATTATTTAGCTATTAGCCTCCTAGAGGGTTACAAGCCTCCTAGAGGGTTACACGAGCACAAAGCATGAAGGTTGGTTTTTGGGTAGTTAATTTCATAAAGACCTTCATAATTATTTATTTATTTTACAATTTTTTCGCTTAAATATTGACCAACATTTGAAAGGACCCCCCTACCCTAAATAAAGGGAAAATATTTATAAAGTGGGAACACTGTCTTAAATTGCGTACGCATCACAGACTAGATAGGTACGCATGCTAGACGTGGTGCGTTCGAAAACGTTTGTATAGTAAATTAAATGTAAAATGAAATGCGGAGAATATTTGTTTTTTTTTTAGTCAAATCTATTATATATTATTAACGTTTTTGTACAATTATTTTCTTATTTAGTCACTGAATTTGGATTAGTACTGGTTATTTTTAAATAAAAATAAATATTTGTCAAAAAGTCGAGTTTCAGAACGATCCCATATGCAGGACTCTGGGCTGCGTTTATATCCTTTATCCAGTTTAAATTTATACTGCATAGATGTCAAACACCCCGTTTAAGTACACCGCGAGGTGAAAAATGAAGCTAACTAAAATTTAATCTGCCCCGTTTACGGTCATTCGCTGGGATAAGTTTTTACTAAATGGAATTTACTGATAAAATATTGCGACCTTTTTACCTCGCAATATTTTATCCTGCTGTCAGACTGACATTACGTTTTGTTGTTTTGCTCGATACCCGCAGTAAAAACGAATATTATTTTTATTTTAGAGAGTAAATATTATTTGTGGATTATGGATTTGCATTAAACCGGCAAATTGATTATTTGTTCAATAAACTGAGCTGTCAATTGAATTTGACAACTAACATTGACAGAAACTTATGACTCCGTTCAGCGAACCTTCGCTAGTTTAATTTTTTCCGGCGAAATACCGCCGGAAGATTTAAACGCACCCCAGCCCTGGCCACCACTCCTTGACCTTTAGACATGGCGCTAGTGTCTATTTCATTACATCAAATGCATTAAAAAATTAGTACCTAGAAATTTCCGAAAGTCATGAGTGGTCGGATTTTAGTGACTTCTCAGTGATGTCGGCTGACAATAATCCCTGTATTTGTTACAGAGATTTTGCAGTATTTTACTCTACAGAGTCTGCCATTAAGTTTACAGCAAAGTCCCAGTTTACTTAAGAGTGAAAATTCATGTTCAGGGTATCTTGTATATTTAAATATATTTTGCCACCGGAAGAATTTCATTTCTTTTTTTATTTCCACCCGAAACTGAACTATTTCTTCAGAATGCCACTTATTTATATGTAGAATGAGCCACTATTGCATTATCTTGTCTTTTGACTCGGGACACTACTTGACTAATTTTGAAAGTCTCAATGTCATGATGAATTGAAATGGTGTTAGAAAAGTAGCTAAAAAGTTTAGCCACAAGTTACACTTTTTAGCTTCTTTTCTAGCACCTTTAAAAAATTAGCTAACTAGCTCTAAAGTTGCTAAGTAGGCATCACTGCTGCCGATTGGACGTTGTGTCAAAAACGATTTGATGACCTATCAAAATTGGCATGTCATGCCATCAAATTGGCATTCCACCCCCATACACGTTCAATTCTATTTGAGCAAATTGGCAGTTTTATGCCGAATTGACAAATAGGCATGTACGTGTATGGCTACCATAATGGTACAATTGGACTGCAGGCTTAGAACCAACAGCTTAACGTGCTTTCCGAGGCACAAGGTATCATACTGCCAATTTCCAAACTCCGGATTGCTACTGAGAAAAACCCAATATCACTTTTAGGGCAATAGAAGGAACATAATGGATTTCAGTCATTACGAGTCTATTAGTCCCCCTGATCCATCTAGGGATGAAGGACTCATTTAAAGATCATCATAATTTCAGCCTAATGCAGTCCACTGCTGGACATAGGCCTCTCCCAGAGAGCGCCACAGCACACGATCTCCTGCTTTTTTTATCCAGCCACTGCCAGCCACCTTCTTCAGGTCATTGGTTCATCTTGCCGGGAGACGTCCCCCGCTACGCTTACCTACACGCGGTCTCCATTCCAGAACCTTTCTACTACACCTTTAGTCGGTTCTGCTGCAGACATGACCCAGCCCTTTGCCACACACATTTATCGATGATCACGGTTAAAATAGTTAAATGAATTATAAGTTATACTTACAATATCGAACCAAAGTAGTGGAAGGTACATGTGGGCGAATCTTTCAGCGTTCTTGATTGAGGAGATGTCTCCTAAAGCCATGTTGATCTGGACCTTGGAACTGACATCCAGAGGCAAACCTGATTGCGGCTCGATCCAGAATCTGTAAACAAGAATGGCTTGGTTAAATACAGGGATGTTAATGGATTTTGTATTGATTGGTACTCGTAAATGTCTTCGAAATTTTGGTGCTCGGACATGCCGGAACCCCCTCTTGAAGAGAAGAGGCTTAGAAACAATACAAGCTGATTGTGATTGTAATGCTGATGCTAATAGCTTAGCTAAGAATAACCAGATGCAGCTGAATATCCGTATTTTACATGGCAGGACTGCCTATCTAGACTGCACACAACCCAGTAACTGGGCAATACTAGACTCCTTGGTAAGACTGGTTGGTAGGTTTTCGAGCTTCTAACTAACAACGACTGTCAAAGATCTACAAATCACAGCCGGGACCAACGGCTTTACGTGCTTTTCGGAGTACGGATCCTTATTTCCAACTTGCTATGATTGATGGTCCCTATGGAGGAAACTCTGTATGGTAGATGGTCATAAAATGTACATGGATCCACAGAACAACCTCTACAAGCTACCAACTTTACGTAGTTAGTAAAAATACTTACGCAGTCTCATGCAGTTCAGGGTTAGGCGTAAGACCCTCGACCTTGCTGAAGAGCACTTCGTCGCCTTTCCAGAAGTGAGGGTACGATAAAGCGATGGGGAATCCGTAGTAGCAGTCCGTAACGTCTATCAGGCCTGGTGGTAGACATTTACCTGTAAGAAAAGACCAGGTTAGTTTGAGGACTTGCTGGATCTGATGGTATTGATATGGGCCACGGGACTGTCTGAACAAGTAACTACAACTCATAATCAGGTGATGATGAGTGCCTAGCCTTTTCCCAACTATATTGTGGCTTCCAGTCGAACCTGATGCAGCTGAATATCAGTATTTTACGTGGAGCGACTGCCTATCGGACCTCCACAACCCAGTAACTGAGAAATACGATACCCCACGGTAAGACTGGGTGTCAGAGTTATGAGCTTCTGCCTAACAGTAACGATTGTCAAAGATCTACAAATTACAGCCGATACCAACGGCATATAATAATGTAATATTTTAATTGATAGATATAGTCTCAGATCAAAGAAATAGGCAGATAGAACACGCGAGTGGGTCCACCAAAGTAAATACAAAATCAAAATCGAATACAAAGTCGCGACAGTAGCAAGCTACGCGTCGTACCAAGGTGCGCGTCGTTGTTGTTTTTTGCCAAAATATGGCGTCTCGTGTCTTTAAACATCGTAAAAGTTGTTCTCAAAAACATAGAAAACATTATGGAATGTAATTCGATTTGTTTTTCTATTAACTTTGGTGGAGACACTCGCGTGTTCTAGGCGTTCTATCTGCCTATTTCTTTGATCTGAGGAAGTGTTTTGTGTAAGTACTTACCATGTCTGCAGAAACATTCGTTCTCCTTGATGTATTTTCCATTATCCAGCATGTTTTCTGGGAAGGTGTACTTGTAACCTTTAAGGCCACTCTTTTCACCTTCGCCTACAGGAATCTATTGGACAAAGCAAACAGTTTATCAGTACCATTTATTTTTGTTTATAACTAGCTATCAGCCCTGGCTTCGCGTAAGGACAATAAAATTCTTAAAAGAAATACAGCTAATGACACTCAAAAATAATGTAGTTTTCTACTGGTGAAAATTTTTCGAAATCGGTTAATTAAATCCAGTGATCCTGCAAACAGTGCAAACTATATTTCTTCTTTTTTGATTTTCTGGTGGTTGCCACTTTTAATTCTGGCTTTCAGGAGTTGCAGTGGTTTGGGAATAGTGTGGTGGAATTGTAAATACTACAACTGACTTTGATAAACCGACTGACAATATTATAAAGGTCTTTAGTGATATACTCGTAGACTTCACTATCCTAATATTAGAGAGGGAAGACAAAGACAGCCAGGGAGAGAAAGAATCAGAATTAAAGAAGACAACTGCAAAATGGCATTTGGCATTGATATTAAGGTTCGTTTTGCAGTTACACTTATTAGACAAGATATTTAAGACAAGAGTTCAATAGATGTTTAACTTTTTTATAGTACGACGACATTTATGTCTCAAATAAAAACGTATAAACAAAAGACGGCTGGCTCTCAATGTCTCACTCTACCACTACAAGGGAAAAAAGATTATCAAACTTACCAAAGGCGCAGCTCTGCACAAGCTCTTCCTATAAAACAGAATAGTCTCATTCTTGGTGACGCCTCCCTTGAACTTGGTGCCATCAGAAGCATACTGCACGTTGGAACAGTGTTTCCCATCCCACTGAGGCAGGTCGACGGAACCACGGTAGGTGTCAATGAGCCCTGAGATACGGACATCGTCTTCGCCAGTGAAGACTGTTTCGAAATCACCTTCGAAGTCGTACATCTGGTGGAGGAAAGTTGAGGTTATTTTTTTTTTTTAATTTTTGGGTGATTGTATGAGGGGTAAGTACGGTCGATAAAAGAGTATACCAAATTTTTATACATTATAGGGTGACTTGTAATTAGTTGTGATATCCTGGAGGCATACCACCTCGTTTTTCACTCATGAGGTGCCGTTCAAACCCCGGCAAGTACCAATGTGTCTTTTATAATGTACTTTCTAAGATAATATATCACTGACATCGGTGACTGAAATCTTCGTGAGGAAACCTGGACTTCTTTAATAAATTTAAAAGTCCAAAACCATGTTAAGAGGCCCGTAGTGTTCCCGAGGCAGTTTAATTAATAATGACACCAGATAGTGTCAGACTTAGTAGAAAGAAAGTCGACTTAAAAAAAAAATTGGGAACTTTTTTTGTTGTTGTGATAAAAATCTTTGTAAATTTTCATTGGATTAACAAAAGAAAAAGAACGTGCCCAATAATTTTCAAACCTCCAACTGACTCACAATTATTTATTGATGCTGTATTCAACTTACCCGATCAATTAATCCAAGTTTATCGAAGTAAATCCATCCCGGCAGGAAAGTGTTGCCCAGGGTCATCAACTCTGACTTGTATCCCATCATGAACTCCCGAGCAGTCATCAGCGCCAAAGGCTTGGTGTCCGTCAGGGTGATCAGATTGTTGAGACCGAAGCGGGTGAACAGGTCCTTTTGGGAGACCACGTTTGCGATACTCTGTTGAAGAAATTGGTGGATAAGTTATGTATGGCTCAGAGTGGTTAAGTTGTAGAGTTGGTGAGTTGACGAAAACCACAGACTTCACGATCCCAAGTAGTTTAATGTAAAGTTACAAAATTATGTTGGATGCTAATCCGTGGTCGTATCGCTAAGGTAGCTAATGGTCAACTAACGTTTAGTATAATAAAAGTATATAAAATGAATTAACGAAAGTATGTCGCGGCGTCAGCAACTTACTAGCCTGTACGTAAACCGTACATGCTCCCGAGGGAAAAAGTGGGATGAGCATCCATTACAAACAATAGTAAAAGTGTAAAGTAAATACAAAAAGACAAACAACAGTAAATGTGTAAAAGTAAATACAAAAAGACAAACAATAGTAATTGTGTAAAAGTAAATATAAAAAGTAAGCAAGTAAATATTAAACTTAATTTAATTCGTCAAAGTGAAATACTTTCTTCGGCTGCCTTGCTTCGCTGTAAACGGGTTGCGCTGCGGTGGAGTGTATTTCTTGTAGCTCGATGTCCGCTCCAATGTTATCCCTTCCTTTAGGTGTCACTCCTGTTTTGGCCGAGAGAGTTTTGATGCCATTCATTGTTTTGCACCATCGTTTAATGCCAATGTAGAGGGCAAGCACAGCGATTCCTCCCACCAACAAAGAAGTAACCGAGTAGAGATAGATGTCGTGACTTGACAAATCAGACGCCTTCGGTAATGTTTCTTGTTTCTTCTGAAATTCCAACTGCTGGTCTAATTTTCTTATCTCAACTGCAGTTGGCGCTTCTTGTTTCGTAATATTTAATTTCGCATGCTTCCAGCCGAGGTCAAAGATGTTGTTAATTGTTGTATTTATAGTCGGGATTTCTACCTCTGGTTCCATGTTGATACTACTTCCCAGCTGATTATGTGTAAATATTGTGGCGTCGTTTTTCTGCAGTAAGCACCTTGATTTCAAAGAAATTACTCCAGTCCCGTCAATGACCGCTGGCGTAACTTGATCGCGACATATGACGCGCATCAGCTGTTTCCTACACAATGTGAATAGCCACATATTCGCTTTATGAAGTTTCGTCCAGGTTTCTTTGCATGTTACGTCATTGACGACGCATGATAAAGACTCTTGTTGGTTGAAGACTTGGGCCTCGCATGGTGCATCTTTATCGTGCATGTTGTAGACAGGATTACGTGCCATGCAAATGAACTCGTCTTCTCCGTAAGACGTACATTGGCGCATGTCTTGGTCTTCCATTGTTATGTAAGAGTTCTTCACTAGGTTGATTGCGATGAAGCTTGAACTTGGTTGTATGAGTTTTAACCGTCCTTGTGCAAGGAACGGTATTGGTATGATTCGATAAATCTTGTAGTCTTCGTCGCTCAGCAAGGGGATGTGTATTTCGAATAGCAAGTAGTTGTTGGTAATTCGAGCCTTCACATGGATGAGGTCGTAGATATTTCTCAAATCCCTTTGAATATCTTTCACAGGTAATGATAATCCCTGTGGCAATCTTCCGGATATTATGTTTAGCTGTTCGATCAGTTGGTTAGCCGGAAACAGATGCGTATCTAAATGTCCTCTGTAAATGTTGGCGAGAGCATTTATCAGCATTTCTAATATGCGATTTAAATCACTTAAAATCAGAGTTGACGTCACGGCTGCAGAATTTATATCATTCATCGTGAAAAGCATTTGCGCCTTGTTCGCTATTTTACTGATGTCGCTGCAAGTTTGGTTCATGTAGATGCGCAATGTTTCGAATTGTTCATTCATAAAGGCCGTGTTACGTTTTATAATGTTGTTTTCAGCTTCTACGATCAAAGTTTGGTTTTTCATAAGTTGTAGTAAGTAGTCATCATTCGATTGTAAATGTTGAATGTCTCTTTCGTACTTGTCGGCAAAATCTGCGTCGAGCACTCCAAAAAGAGTTCTTGCTAATTTTCCCACTCCATCAAAGTAACCTCGTTTTGGTCTTGAGTGTTGAGTGAGCAGCATAGAGTTGTAGTCGGCTAGGTGATTCAATTCATGGCGTAGGTGGCCGACAATTGTTTCGCAAGGCTTGTAGTCATGTGATATTCTTTGACACAATGTATCTATTTGGTTCACATAATCATTTATTCGATCAGTTGCTTGCCAGTATGACGTTAAGTTATAGTAAACCAATAGGGTCCATTCGTCGTGAATGAGTTGAATTTTTCCAGCTTCATCAAAGTAAACCGGATGATCGCTCGGTATAGGTGTAACCTTCAAGTTATTTGTCGTTGTAGCTGATTGTGCAAATCCCGTTATTGCTAGTATAGACAGAAGAACAAGTGATAGCCAATTTTTCTTGCCTTTCGTTGTGCCTCTCCGTGTTATAGTTTCCGGAAAAGGTGTTTTTTTCTCTTCTTCGTTTTCTCTTGGTTCTTCGAATTTCATCGGTAATGGTGAAAGCTTCGTTATTGGTCGTTTAAGTGTACCTTTCCTAGTTTTTAAGGTAACAACTCGTACTCGACCATCGGTGCCTGGATGCAGTTCCTGGACTCTTCCTACAGCCCAGCGGCCAGGAGGTAAGTGTTCATCCTTTTCCAATACGAGACTTCCTTGTTTCAGGTTATCTTTTGGGTGCTGCCATTTGCTTCGGATTTGCAGTTGATGTAGATATTCGTTCGTCCAGCGCTTCCAGATGTGCACGTTCATTTGTTCGACAAGCCTCCACCTGTTTCTAAGATCGTGCTCAGCAAAATCTTTTTCTCTCTTGGGGTAGTGACAGTAGGGGGCCGCCAATGAGGAAGTGACCGGGCGTTAGATATTCCAGGTCTTCGACATCCTCTGTTAACGGGCACAGTGGACGAGAGTTAAGGCAGGCTTCAATTTGACTTAGCAAAGTGGTGAATTGTTCAAACGTAAGCTTCTGTTGTCCCAGTACTCGATGTAGGTGATATTTCATGGCTTTGACGGCAGCCTCCCACAGACCTCCAGCTGTTGGCCAAAGTGGTGCATTGAAATGCCATTCAATTTGTAAATGACTCATTTCATCGAAGAATTCAGAAGTTTTGAACGTTTTGTGTTGTTCAAAGTCCTGTTGAAGTAGCTTCGCTGCGCCGACAAAGTTCGTTCCGTTGTCGGAGAATACGTGTCGAGGTGTACCCCTGCGGGCGCACATCCTTTTAAATGCAGCGAGGAACGTTTGCGTAGTCAGATCCGACACCAATTCCAAATGCACAGCTTTAGTCACCATGCATATGAAAATTGCTATGTAAGCCTTGCAAGTCTTAACTCCTCTTCCTTTGTTGATTTTCACATCAACATGTCCGGTATAGTCGACGCCCGTGTTTGTGAACGGTCTTGATGGAGTTACACGCTCTTTTGGCAAGTCTGCCATCAGTTGTACGTTTCGATTTGGTTTGAAACGATGACATCGGATGCATTGTCGGAGTTCCTTCTTGACTGTTCTGCTGCCTCCAATGATCCAATATTTTTGACGTAACTGAGCCAGTGTGAGCCGGGCGCCTCCATGGAGAGTGTCGCGATGAGCCTCTTGAATAATAAGCTCCGTTAATCTTCCTGTTGCCGGAAGAATAATAGGATGTTTAGCTTCGTTAGTTAAAGTTGAGTACCGTAGTCGCCCCGTCACCCGCAGTATTCCACTATCGTCAAGAAATGGAGTTAACTTTAGCAAGTTGCTTTTTGTTGATATTGGTCGATTCTTCTTTAAACATTCAATTTCGTTTCCATAGTTCTCCTTTTGAACATTCATGATGACCAATTGTGTTGCTCTCATAATATCTTGTGGTGACAAACACATAATTACCTTTTTGTCACCGCAGTCGGCTAAGTTATTGTTCGAGTTTAGTTCGCGTTTTTGCTTACGAATGTTACTCAGTCGTAAAATCCATCCGAGTACTCGTATTACACGTTTATAATTACTGTTTTTATTCAGTAATTCATCAATTATTTCACAATGTTTGTTTGTGACTACGCAGCAGTTTCTTTCTTGCAACCCAGTGTTTGT
This sequence comes from Agrotis segetum, assembly GCA_036375495.1. Lineage (NCBI taxonomy): Eukaryota > Metazoa > Arthropoda > Insecta > Lepidoptera > Noctuidae > Agrotis > Agrotis segetum. Next base: position 1,590,608 of record JAQSVV010000340.1, read on the forward strand.
TAGATAGGTCAGGTGATTGTCTGGCTGTATATTTTGCATGTCTGTTTTTAACCAATCTGGTCCATTCCACCAAAGTTTGAAATCCAGGAGTTGACGCGGTGTGAGCCCTCGACTTGCGCAGTCAGCAGGATTTTCTTCCGACTTCACATAGCTCCAGCAGTTTGCAGAGATAACACTGTTTATTTGTTTCACTCTGTTAGCTACATATTTCTCCCAACGAGTTATGTCGCCCTGCAACCAGGCTAAAACCACCTTTGAATCGCTCCAGCATCGTATAAATAGGTTTTTATCGCAGAGAGTGTTCTGAACCTTTTCCAGCAGTTTGGCTAGTAACACGGCCCCGCAAAGTTCCATCCTCGGAACAGTTATTTTATTGTTGATTGGTGCAACTTTTGTTTTTGCCGTAATTAGTGTTATTTTGTATTCACCGGCTTGATTTTTCACTCGGCTGTAAATGACGCACGCGTAAGCTTTTTCGCTTGCGTCGCAAAACCCGTGTATCTCTAGGTTGTTTTGTTCACATTGTAACCATCGTGGTATGGCAAGTTGGTTTAGCAATGGAATATCACTTCTCATTGTTTCCCATTCCGTAGCGAGATCGTTGGGTAAAAGTTCATCCCAGTTGATTTTGCTTATCCAGATTTTTTGGAACAGAAGTTTAGTTTTTATTGTTAGTGGCGATAATAATCCAAGTGGGTCATATAACTTGCTTATTTCGCTGAGTAGTACGCGTTTAGTAAGTTTTTCCTTGATTGGTAGATTCCATTGATATGTGAAGCTATCGTTATCTTGATTCCACCTCATGCCCAACATTTTTGAGTTTGTGGTTTGTTCTGGGCTAAAGTCAATGTTCGAACTGCGGCTTTTTTGATCCTCTCGTAAATCTTCCAAGATAATTGGTTCGTTCGTTTTCCATTTTCTTAAGTTAAATCCTCCTTTTTTCAGCAACTCAATTAGTTGTGTGACCAGTGCTTTTGATGCGTCGATTGTATTCTGCCCGTAAACCAAATCATCCATATAAAAATAGTTTTTCACGACTTGTCCAGCTTCCGGGTAAGTATCCTTTTCATCTTCTGCGAGTTTATGCAGAGTGCGCATTGCCAGATAAGGTGCACTTTTCATTCCGTAAGTTACTGTGCCCAACTGCCAATCTTGTAGAGGTTCGTTAGGGGAAGATCTCCAGATAATAGTTTGCAGATGTTGCTGTTTTTCGTTCAGCCAGATAAACCGATATAGTTTTTCTACATCTGCCGTAAAGACGTATCTGTAAGTTCTCCAATTAATTAGCAGTGCCAATATGTCCTTTTGCAAGTTCGGACCGCAGTACATTTGATCGTTGAGACTACTGTCTCCTTTTTTCTTGTACGACGCGTTAAACACTACTCTTAGTTTTGTTGTCGTGGACTCAGCTCGCAGCACGCCATGATGAGGTAGGTAGACTTGGCCACTCCTTTCTTCTGTGACGGGTTTCATGTGTCCCATAGCGATGTATTCGTTCATAAAACGTTTGTACTCGTAACTGAGTTCTTCGTTTTTTAGCATTTTCCTTTCCAGTTGAAGGAACTGTGCTAATGCTTGTGACCTTGTGTTTTTTAAGTTTGTTTCGAAGTTGGGCTTCATAGGCATTTGTACCACATATTGTCCGTTTCCCAATCTTGTGGTGGTTGCACTGTAATATTCCTCACAGTGCTGTTCCTCACTAGTGGATGATGCCTTCTCTGGAATTTCCTCGGTTTCCCAGAATCTCGCCATGTTCTCGAAATCGTTAAGTGTCACGAAGCAGTTAAATGTTTTTACATTCCCACATAGAATCCAGCCCACTTTAGTTTGTTGAGCTACTGGGCAGTTCTTATCACTTCTGATGACTCCGTTTAATATAAGTTCTGAGTAGATGTCAGCGCCCAAAAGCATATCGATCGGGCCTGACAGGTTAAACTGTGGATCCGCTAGTTTTAAGTTTTGCAGATAGTCCCAGTTGTTTATTGAAAACGATGCGGTAGGTAAGTTACTTATGAGTTTATTCATAATTAATGCTTCAAAGTTGAATTTGTAGTTTGAATGTATTGACTGGCATTCTAAGTTCATTGCCCCTTTGCAGTTGCCGCTAAGGGTTCCCACACCCGATACCACAGCGCTCACTTTGCGTCGCTGTAATCGGAGGCGCTGTGCTGCGTTTTCTGTTATTAGGCTTACTTGGGAGCCTTGGTCAAGTAGACCTCTTAATTCGATGAAGTTTCCATCAATTGTCTTGACTTTCAGAATTACAGTTGTCAACAATATTTCCTTGTCTTCGTTTGTTACGTTGTTGACCCCATAGGAAGTTGAAGGGGTTGACGATGGGTTTTCCTCCCTTGTTGTTTGTTTGCTGCTAGACAGTTCAGTTTCAGCTTCATGCATAAGTGTGTGGTGAGCCTTATGACACACTTTACATGTCTTTCGTGAGTTGCATTGTTTTTCTCCGTGGCTGAATAGACAGTTTTTACAAATATGCAATTTACGAATTGCATCATTCCGTTTGTTTGCGTTCATTCCCAAGAACTGTTCGCAATTCATCAAAACGTGATTAGTTTTGCATATTGGACATGTTTTCACTGTCGATATGAAGGCTTTTGGCGAGTTTTGTGACTTGTTAAAGTCCGATGACCCCTGCGTTTTATTCTTGTAGTTATTATTTCGATATTCTGTTCCCTTATGAGGCTGCTTCTCCGATCTCCATGGTTTGTTTGATGATAAAATTTTTTGGCTATTCCCCTGCAGTGCTTCCAGTGCCATGAATTTTGATTCTAAAAACTCGGTGAACTCTTCCAGGTCGGGAAATTCTCTGGGATGTTTGATCTCCTTTATATATTCGTTATACGTAACGCTATCGAGTTTTTGAACCAATAGATGAACCACCATCGGATCCCAATTGGTGGTATCTAGGCCGATGTTTTTGAGCCCGTTTAAGCACTCCGTCATGACGTCATGAAGTTTCCGTATGTTTGCAGCGGTTGGTTGCTGGATACTAGGTTGATTCAGCAGCGTGTTCATGTATGATGTGAATAACAGCCGTTTGTTATCGTAGCGGTGGGTCAGCATGTCCCAGCAAGATGCGTAGTTGTCAGCACTGATGCCAAGATGTTGAACCAGTTTTTCCGCGTCACCCTTCAGTTTTGTTTTCAAATGTTGCATTTTTTGAGCCTTCGAAAGTATCGGATTGTTGTGTACACTTTCGAGGTAGAGGTCTCTAAAAGTCAACCATTGATTATAGTTCCCATGAAAATCCGGTATCTGTATTTTTGGCGTAGATTTCTCATAATGTGCGTTGTTCCAGATGTTGTGTTGTAGTTTTCTTTTCAGGTCATCATAAAGGTTTTCTGCCGCGTCATATTTTTGTTGATAAATTGAGTCCTCATCTTGTAGGATATAGTCTAGTTCCCAATTTGTCTTTTCGATATGCTCCCATTTAGTTTTCAGGATGCATAACTTGTCTTCTAATTCCCATTTTTCCATCGGTACCGCCAAAGCTATGGTTATCTTCTCCACAGTGCGTTCGAACGTTCTAAAGTTGCAATATTGCTGACGTAAAAGATCTTGTTGCCTTTCAGTCGACTCGTTCGCTCCCCGAGGAGGTATATGAAATTTGATATCGTCGAACGTAAATTTCGATTGTTCCTTACTTTGCTTAGGTGTCGCAGGTGGTTGTTCCGCCTTACTTGAAGATGCAGACGGCAATTCTGATTTACGTTTTAACATGTCTTGCAGCACTTCTTCATACATCTTCTTCGTACTGTCGAAAATGTCGTCGTTGAAGTATTGAAGGTCTGTTGCTCCAGACTCTTCCAGTAGTTGGTGGTTGTGAACAAACTTCTCCCAAGCATTGTTCAGCCGAGAAAGACGCTCCTCCAGGTACGCCAAGTTCTTCCTGGTGGGACTGTCCTTCTTGTAGTTGGTGCAAATAAGCTTCAAGTCCCTGAAGATAGTTTCTTGATTGCTTAGCAGTTCTGCAGCACTCTGAACCATTGTTGCTAGTATAGCTCGGACCGTTGGTAGAACAGAGTTGTGTCACCAATGGTACTAGTTCGTTGATAGTTGTGGACAAGTGTGTTCGCACTCTACTAACGCTATGTGCGCCTTCTCAATCCAGCTGGGGCGACCCGCTTGTGGGAGACCAGCTAGACCGATTCGCTAACGTTATAGTAATAGAGACACTGCACACTATATCCGGCTCGAAGGACCACTTTTATGTATGGCTCAGAGTGGTTAAGTTGTAGAGTTGGTGAGTTGACGAAAACCACAGACTTCACGATCCCAAGTAGTTTAATGTAAAGTTACAAAATTATGTTGGATGCTAATCCGTGGTCGTATCGCTAAGGTAGCTAATGGTCAACTAACGTTTAGTATAATAAAAGTATATAAAAAGAAATAACGAAAGTATGTCACGGCGTCAGCAATTTACTAGCCTGTACGTAAA